>JALPQD010000204.1:2836573-3436573 GCA_023101885.1 Typhlomys cinereus | reverse complement strand
TTAATTGTAATGAAAAACATGTTTCTTACTGAAATCAAAAGGAGCTCAATCCTCCTCTGTATATTTTAAAAATGCAGTCTGTTAAAGCAATGACAACTATGTGGGCTAAGACCCATGGCTATATGGTAGAGCATTAGAGATTAGCTAGATTTGGAAATACTGGGAGAATGTTAGGTTCTTGAAAAAATGTCCACCCCGAAGGTGATTTCTGTTCACTGGAGAATACCTGTCTCTTTGCAGGTACAAATTCTTTACCCCAAAATTTTCTGTATAACAGTTGTCACAAAATTTCAATAGTTTATCCAGATTCACTGTCTAGGGAGTTGTTTGTTTCTGTTCTCCATCAGCCAAAGCCTTGCATCACCCCGTCCAGGGGAGCCCTGGTTTCGAGGCCATGACTTTGGCCTGTAGCATAACTGTGACATCACAAACTCACTGTGACATCAGGCTTGCCACTAACATAATAGCCTCATGATGACATCACATACATACCTCTGACATAGACTCAATATGACATAACATCCTCAGTGTGAATTCACAACATCACCACTGATATAATAGAATCACTGTAACATTAGCATTGTCACTGACATAACAGTCTCACTATGACCTCACAGTCTCCACCGTGACATCACCAACTCCCTTTAACATCATGGGCTCATGGTGTCACCACAGTCACACAGTGACAACAAAGCCTTATAGTGACATCACAGCCTCACCAGTAACATGCCAGCCTCACATTGACATCATACACTCACCACTCACATCAGCCTTATTCTGAAATCACAACCTGACCACTGCAATTAGATCCTTACTGTGATGTCATAATCTCACTCCACTGATATCTCAGCCTCACTGTGATGTCATGGCATCACTGGTGACAACACAGCCTCACTGTGACATCACAGGCTCACCTCTGAGGTTATAGCCTCACTGTGACATAACAGCCTATGACATCCCTGCCTCAACTCTGAAATCATTGCCCAACTGTGACATCACAGCATCGAGTTTGACCTTATAGCCTCGCTGTTTCATCAGAGCCTCATTATGACATCACAGGCTCTCCTCTGAAATCATAGCTTCAATGTGAGATCACATCCTCATCACTGACATCCTACCTAGCCTCACTATGACAACACAGCCTCACCACTGATCTCACTGAAACATGAAAGCCTTCCTGTAACACCATAGTGTCGCTGTTGACATGACATCACAACTTTCCCAGGGACATCACAACCTCACAGTGACATCACAGACTTTTTATGATATCACAGCCATATCATGCCATCCAAGCATCACTGTGACATAAAGCTTCACCTCTGACATCATAGCCTGACTGTGACATCACACACTCACAGTGACCTCACAGCCTGCCCACTGACACCACAGGCTCACCTGTTACATCATAACCTCATTGTGGCATCAGTCTTACACTGACAATGCTTCACATGATGTCAGTGTGACATCATGGCCCCACCAGTGAAAGCATAGCCTCACCTATGAAATACACATCACCACTGACATTAGTGAGAACACTGAAATCACTAACACACCAGAGACAACACAGCCTTTGTAATCACAGCTTCACCAGTGTCACTGTCACATAATAGGTTCATTACCACCATCATAGCCTCAACAGTGACATCATAGATTCACTATGACATCTTTCTCACCACTAACATTCCAGACTTATTGTGACATCACACCTTCACGAGTGACATCAAAGCCTCACGGTGGCATCACATCCTCACCAGTGACATACCAGCTTCATTGTGACATCATACCCTCATCACTCACATCAACCTCATTCTGATATCACAGCCTAACCACTGAAATCACATCCTCACACTGATGTCACAGTCTTGCTTCACTGATATCACAGCCTCACTGTGATATTACTGCATCGCTGGTGACAACACAGCATCATTGTGACATCACGGCCTCACTTCTGAAGTTATACCCTTAATGAGACATGACAGCCACACTATGATATCACAGGCTCACCTTTGAAATCATTGTCCAACTCTGACATCACGGCATCACTCTGACAATATAGCCTCACTGTTTCATCACAGCCTAACTGTGACATCACAGCTTCACAGTGATATCACACCCTCACTGTGGCATAATAGCTTCATTTCTGACATCATTGCCTCAGTGTGACATAACAGTTTAACCTCTGAAATCATAGCATAAATAACACCACGGACATCCTGCTTAGACTAGCTATTAAACCACAGTCTCATCACTGACATCTAAGGCTCATGGTCACATGAAAGCCACAAACGTGACTCCAAAGCCTGGCTGTGGCATCACAGCCTCACCAGTAACATCTCAGCGTCATAACTGAAATCAGCCTCTCTTCTGACATCACAGCCTAACCACTGAAATCTCAGCTGAACTGAGATGACATAGTCTATCACCACTGATATTAGAGCCTTACTGTGATATCACAACCTCATGGTAACATAATGTCCTCAAAGTGACATCTCATCTATCCTCTGATATCACCTCAGTGTGACCGCATAGCCTCACCACTGATATTCTAACCTCACTGTGAAATTGAAGCATCATCCCCTGATGTTACAGCCTCACTGACATGTTATAGAATCAGCCCTGACATCAGAGCCTCACTGGATATCATAGCTTCACAGTGACCTCACAGCCTCCCATTCAAACCATAGACTCACCTGATACATCATAGCCTCATTGTGACATCAGTCTTGCCACTCCCATCACAGCATCACTGTAACATCATGGCTTCCACAGTGATATCACCTCATGGGGACATAACCCACAGTGACATACAATCTTCTGAGTGACATCAAAGCCTCAGTGTGACATCAGTCTCAACTCTGTAAACATAGCCTCAATGCAACATCACATCCTCATCACTGAGATCCTACCTAGACTCACTATGGCACCAGAGCATCAAATATTACATCTATGCCTCATTGTGACATCAATCTTCCCATAGATATCACAGGCTTACAGTGACCTCACAGCCTCACAGTGAACTAACAACCTACCCACTTATAACACAAGCTCCCCTGCTACATCATAGCCTCGTTGTTACATCAGTCTTCCCAATGACATCATAGCCTCACTGTGACATCCCAGCTTCCAGAGTGATATCACCTCTCAGTGACAAGATAGCCCACAGTGACATACAACTTTCACAGTAACATCACAGCTCTATGTGACATCATGGCCTCACCAGTGAGAGCACAGCCTCACCTGTAACATCAGGGTCGCCACTGAAATTAGTCAAAACCCTGACATCACTGTCATACCTGTGATAACACGACCTTTGACATCACTGTCTCACCAGTGTCACTGTCACATAACAGGGTCAACACTGAAATCATAGCCTCACCAGTGACAGCATAGACTCACTATGACATCTTTTTCACCACTGACATTCCAGCCTTAATGTGACACCACGTGTTCAAGAGTGACACAATAGCCACATTGTGACAATGGCCTCACCACTGACATCACAGCCTCACTGTGCCATCCAAACTTCTCCAGTGACATCACAACATCACTGTGTTGTCAGAGCCTCACTGTGACATATCAGCCATACTTTGTCTTCATAGACTCACTGTGACATTATACTGACAGTGACATCACAACCTCACTGGGATATCACAAACTCACTGTGATATCAGCCTTGCACTGACATCATATGCTTATGGTAACACCACACACACACACGTGACATAATCTCACTGTGACATAACAGCCTCAATGTCACATTATAGCATCACCACTGATATTATAGCCTCACTGTAACATCAGCCTTGCCTCTTAAATCACAGTCTCACTGAGACCTCAAAGCCCAACCATGACACCATCAACTCCCTGTGACATCACTAAAACCACACGGTGACATAAAAGCCTCAATGTGACATCAGCCTTGCCACTGACATGCCAGCCTCACTGTGACAGCACACCATCATCACTCACACCAGCCTCATTCTGACATCACAGTCTAACCACTGAAATCACATCCTCATTCTGATGTCATAGTCTCCCTGTATTGACATCACAGCCTCACTGTGGTATCACAGCATCACTGGTGACAACATAGCCTCACTGTGACATCACAGCCTCACCTCTGAATTTGTAGACTCACTGTGACATGACAGCCTCACTAGAACATCACAGGCTCACCTCTGAAATCATTGCCCAACTGTGACATCACAGCATCTACACTGAATTTACAGTCTCACTGTTCATCAAGCCTCACTATGACATCACATGCTCAACACTGAAATCATAGCCTCAATGCAACATCACACCCTCATTACTAACATTCTATCTAGCCTCAGTATGGCACCAGAGCCTCACCACCTCATGGACTCACTGAAATATGACAGCCTCCCTGTGACACCACAGTGTCCCTATTTACATCACAACCTCATTATAACATCACAACATCCCCGTGACATCACTACTTCACAGTGACATCACACACAGATAGTGACATCACAGCCATACTGTGCCATCAAAGCATCAGTGTGACATAAAACTTCACTTCTGACATCATGGCCTCACTGTGACATTACAGTCTCAGTTTGACACAATAAACTCACTGTGACTTTACAGCCTCACCAGTGACAATATACCATTGCCAATGACATAGTCACCCTGTAAAAGCAGTCACTACTGACATTACAAGCTCACTGTGACAACACAGCTACATTGTGACAACACAGCCTCACTGTGTCATCACAGCTTCATCACTGATTAGACAGGCTCACTGTTATATAAGAGACTCACCAGAGACACCACAGCCTCTTGGTGACATCATAACCATATTGTGGTATCACATCCTCACCAGATATATAATATCATCAATGCAACATAGCCTCATCTCTTATATCAGTCTTACTTCTGAAATCATATCCTAACCACTCAACTCACAGCTGTACTCTGATATCACAGTCTCATTGTGACTTCACACCCTCACTGGGACATCACAACTTGCCCAGTGATATCACAACCTCACAGCGACATCACAGCCTCAGTTTTACACAATAAACTCACTGTGACATTAGAGCCTGACCAGTGACAATACAGCCTCACCAACAACATAGTCTCCCTGTGAAAGCACAGTCACTACTGACATCACAACCTCACTATGACATCACAACCTATCTGTGACATCACAGCCACACTGTTCCAACACAGCCTCACTATGACATCACAGACTCACCACTGATAAGACAGGCTCAACATGATATTACACATCAGTGACACCACAGCCTCAAGGTTTTATTACAACCTCACTGTGGCATCACAGCTTCTCCAGTTATATTATATCATCAATGCCACATCTCTTCCTCTTCTCTCTTATCAGTCTTACTTTGAAATCACAGCCTGATCACTGATCTCAGAGCTGCACTGTGACATCACAACTTTATGGGGATGTCACAGCTGCACTGTGACATCACAACCTTATGGGGATGTCACAGCCACACTCTGACATCACAACCTTATGGGGATGTCACTGCCACCACTATGACATCACAGCCTTACCATTGGTATCCTACCTAGCTTTACTATGACACAACAGTCTCACAACAGATAACACAGGCTCACTGTGGTGTGACAGCCTCAGCAGTGACATCATTGCCTTTGACCTCATAAGCCTAGGTGTCAACTTGACACATCCAGTATTAACTAAGATGGGCTGAGACCACCATTGGAAAAGATCAGCTGAGGCCACTTGATAGAATTCTACCAGCCCTTGATCCTATCAGGACCTCCAAAGATCTCATAGGATCCTCTTAGTACTGCATCATACAAAAAAGAGCCACCAAAATGAGCAGATGCCTTCTTGCAGCTGTGGTAGGAATCGTTCTTCCTTCCAGCTGCCCGGTTTCTTCAACCTTCTAGCCTTCAACTAGACTAAGACTCTAGGAGTTCTCCAGCCTTCAGCCATGACCCACTTGACTACCAAACTGAGCAGCTAAGCTATTGGCAGCTATTGTTGGAACTACCTTGGCTACTGGCAGCCGTCGTTGTACTACCTTGGCCTCTGGCAGCTACCACTGGACTACCTCGACCATATCTGTAATCTAATTCAATTAATTTCATATATATATGTTCATTCTGTGAATTCCGTGGCTCTATAGAACCCTAACTAATACAGAAAATGGTACCAGAAGTGGTTCTAGAGAAACAGAATTATAAGAGTGAATTTTGCTGGCAAACTTTTGATATCTGGAGCTGGATTTTTGAGCCAGTGGAACTTCCTGTTACTAAAGACTCCCCTAGTGGTATGGAGAACATAGCAACTGTTTGGAGTGAACTATTTCTAGAACTGGTAAAAGTAGGTGTGTTGGACAGTTTGATAAATCTCTTGTGAGGATTGAGAAGCTTAGTGATTCCATATATGAAATTTCAGATAAAATGAGTAAGAATAAGGAAAATGATGATGCTGGGTATCTCTCATTAACTAAAAATGGAAAAGGAAGATCTCAGAGAGGAAATTATCCAACTCAGAAAGTGCATAAACAATTTAGAGTATCTAAGTGTGCCCTAGAGGAGAATCTTCTCTCCAGTAGCAATAGATCTCGAATCACTGAAAATCAAACCCAAACTCTGATTGTTAGAGTGGCTGAGTTAAATGCAAATTAAATTCTCAGCCTTGAAAGGTGTCAGTGGTTAAAGTAAAAGCGCTGTTTGGTAAAGAGTGGGATTCTGAAAAGTGGGATGCTGATGTGTGGGAAGATCAAACTGTTGATGAGGATGAGGACATTGAACCCTCGAATTCTGAAGGTTAGAGAAGTCATGGAGTTCTTTAGGGGTGAGGAACTAATCTCCCCACTCTTAGCAGAGAATGATTCCCCACTCTATCTGCTACAGAATTGCTATCTCCATCTTCGCCTGAGGGAATTATTCATGATTTGTCTGAAAAAAGAGCAAAGACTTTGCCTCAAGAAAATGCTGATGTTATGGCATGCCCACCTGTGATTGCTTCCAGACCTATAACTAGGCTTAAGGCTAAACAGGCACATAAAGTTGAAATAGAAAGTGTGGTTCATGAGGAGGTACACTATACCCTAAAGAAATCCATGACTTTTTTAACATGTTTAAGCAGCAGTCTTAGGAACACCCTTGGGAATGGATTGTAAGACTATGGAATACTTGTGGAAAAAGTATAAAACTGGATAAAAGTGAGTTCCGAGAAATGGGCTCTTTGAGTAGAGATTCTAGGTTTAACACTGCTACTCATAGAGTTAAAAATGGTACCAAGTTTATTTAGTAGGTAGCGGAAGTATTTATTAAAATTTGGCCTTCTGAAAAGGAACTAGAAATTCCATATATTCCTTGATTTAGTGTTGATGATGGGATTAAGAGGTTCAGGGGAATTGTTATGCTTGACTGCATTCATTCTTTCAGTCCAATTCTCAATGGCAGAAACCAAATGACATGCCTTTTACCAGAAATGTGTTTAGTAAATTGGTGAGAAGAGCACCACTAAATATGAAGGCTCCTACCATTGCCGTTCTCCTTGTTCCAGAACTAACCATGGGAGATGCTGACACCCAGTTGGAAGATTTAAATTCAATGGTCCTAGGTGGATCAAGGAATAATAGGGACCAGGTGGCACCATTGAATCATACTAACCATAATGTGCAGCATAGACAGAACAGTACTTATTAAGGTCTCACTCACTTAGACTTTTGGCTAATCAACTATGGTATCCCCAAAAGTAAAATAGATAAGAAGCCTACAAAGTTCTTATTTGTACAAGCAGAAAAATTCTAACAGTAATGAAGGAAAAGCTGGCTTTATTTATAGCAGTAAAGCATCACGGCCTGTCAACCAATTTCCAGACATGTGCCAGTTAACTGATCTAGAATCTATTGAATGAAGGGGAGGTTTGTTCCCTTGAAGGAAGGACCTTGTCACCATAACAAAAAGCTTTAATATTAGTCTTTCTTTGGTACTTCACAAAGGGACCTAAGGCCTTTCACTAGAGTAACTGTGCATTGGGGGAAAGGAAATAATCAGATATTTCGGGGTCTACCAGATACTGGGTCTGAGTTGACATTGATTCCAGGAGACTCTAAAAAGCATTGTGGCCCTCCAGTTCAAGTAGAGGCATATGAGGGACAGGTGATTGATGGAGTTTTGGCTAATGTTTAACTCACAATAGGTCCAGTAGGTCCCCGAACTCATCCTGTGGTTATTTCCCCAGTGCTAGAATGTATAATTGGTATAGATGTACTTAGAAGTTGGCAAAACCCTCACATTGGTTCCTTGAAATGTGGAGTAAAAGCCATTATGGTTGGGAAGGCCAAATGGAAGCCTTTAGAATTGCCTCTACCAAGGAAAATAGTGAATGAGAAACATTATCGTATCCCTGGAGGAATTACAGTAATTAGTGCCACCATATAGGACTTGAAGGATGCAGGGGTAGTGGATCCTACCATCTCTCCTTTTAACTCTCCCATTTGGCCTGTGCAGAAGACAGATGGGGTCATGGAGAATGACAGTCGATTACTGACTGCAAACTTAATGAAGACATGACACCAATTGCATCTGCTGTACCAGATATGGTTTCGTTGCTTGAGCAGATCAACACATCTCCTGGTACTTGGTCTGCAGCCAATGATCTTGCAAATGCTTTTTTCTCTATATCTATTCAAAGAGATCATCAGAAGCAATTTTGTTTTCAATTGGCAAGGCCAGCAGTATACAATTACAGTGTTACTTCAAGGGTATATTAATTCTCCAGCCCTATGCCATAATTTGGTTCACAGAGATCTTGATCACTTATCTATTTCACAAGGTATCACATTGGTCAATTATATAGATGATGTTATGGTGGTTGGACCAAGTGAGCAGGAAGTAGCAAGCATTTTGGATTTGTTGGTAAGGCATATGCACAACAGTGGATGGGAAATAAATCAACCAAAATCCAAAGACATTCTATTTCAGTAAAATTTTTAGGAGTTCAGTGGTGTGAGGCATGTAGAGATATCCCATCTAAGGTAAAGGATAAAGCACCTGACCCTTCCAACTACTAAGAAAGAAGCACAACATTTAGTGGCCTTTTTGGATTTTGGAGGCAGCACATTCCCCACTTGGGCGTGTTACTTAGGCTCATATACCAAATAACTCAGAAAGCTGCCAGCTTTGAGTGGGGCCCAGAACAGGAGAAGGCTCTTCAGCAGGTTCAACGTGCTGTACAGGCTTCCTTGCCACTTGGACTATATGATCCAGCAGACCCAATGGTATTGGAAGTGTATGTTGCAGATAGAGATGCTGTTTGGAGTGTCTGGCAGCCTCCCATAGGAGAATCACTGTGGAGATAGGATTTTGGAGCAAGGCCCTACCATCATCCACAGACAATTACTCTCCTTTTGAGAAACAGCTCTTGGCCTGTTTTGGGGCCTTAGTGGAAACTGTACGTCTGACAATGGGTCACCAAGTTACCATGCAAACTGAGTTACCCATCATGAGTTGGGTGTTTTCTGACCCAGCAAGCTATAAAATTGGATGCACACAGCAGCAATCTATTATCAATTGGAAATGGTACATTTGAGACAGGGCCTAAGTGGGTCCTGATGCACAAGTAAGCTGCATGAAGAAGTTGCCTGAATGCCTATAGTTCCTCAGTCTGTTCACAAGCATGCACCTATGGCCTCCTGGGGTGTTCCCTATGATCAGGTGTCTGAAGAAGAGAAGACTAGGGCCTGGTTCACTGATGGTTCTGCTAGATATTCAGGTGCCACCCAGAAGTGGACAGCTGTAGTGCAACAATCCCTTTCTGCAGCAACCATGAAGGACACTGGAGAAGGGAAATCTTCAAAGTGGGCAGAACTTTGGAGACTGCACATGATTGTACACTTTGGGATGTTTTTCTGTATACTGATTTATGGGCTGTAGCCAATGGTTTGGCAGGATGGTCAGGAACTTGGAAGGAACATAATTGGAAAATTGATGAGAAAGACTTCTGGGGAAGAAGCATGCGTATTGATCTCTCCCAACGTGAAAAGGACACAAAGATATTTGTGTCTCGTTTAAATGCTCATCGAAAGATGACATCAGCAGAAGAAACATTCAATAATCAGATGGATAAGATGACCTGTTCTGTGGACAGTCAGCTTTTTCCCCAGCCATTCCTGTCATTTCCCAATGGGCCCATAAGCAAAGTGAACCTGGTGATAGACATGGAGGTTACGCACAGGTTCAACAACATGGACTTCCTTCCACTCAGCTAGACTGACCTTGCTACAGCTGCTGCTGAGTGCCAAATCTGCCAATTAACTGATACTGTAATTGTGCCTTTAAAAGGCCATGTTGAGTTGGCCTCCGATATGGAGCCATTCCTCTGGGTGATCAATGAGCAACGTGGTGGCAGGTTGACTACATTGGACCACTTCCAAAATGGAAAGGGCAGCACTTTGTTCTTAATGGAATAGATAATTTTTCTGGATATGGATTTGTCTTTCCTGCACATAATGTTTCTGCCAAGATTACCATCCTTGGACTTGCAGAATACCTTACCAACATCATGGAATTCCACATAGTATTGCTTCTGACCAGGGAACTCATATTTACAGGTAATGAAGTATGGCAGTGGGCTCATGACCATGAAATTCATTGGTCTTACCATGTTCCCCACCATTCTAAAGCAGCTGCCTTTATAGAATGGTGAAATGGCCTTTTAAAGGCACAATTACAGTATCAATTAAGTGGTAATAGTCTGGAGGAATGGGGCAGAATTGTCCAGAAGGCAGTATATGCCTTAAGGATGGAAACAGGAATAGCTCCCCTTACTACCACCCCTAGTGACCCGTTAGGAAAATTTTTGCTACCTTTTCCCTCGAGCCTGTATTTTACTGGCTTAGATATTTTGGGTCTATTGCAGGGAATGCTTCTGTCAGGAGACAGAGTAACTATTCCTTTGAGCTGGAAGCTAAGAATTCCTCTTGATTATTTTGGACTTCTGATGCCCTTAAGGCAACAGGCAAAGAAAGGAATAACATTGTTAGGAGGGGTGATTCAACAGGATCACCAAGGGGAAATTGGATTGGTTCTCCACAATGGTAGTAAGGAAGAATATGTCTGGAGTGTAGGAGATCCACTAGGGTGTCTCTTAGTATTACCATGACTTGTGATTACGGTCAATGGGAATTTACAGCAACCCAACACAGGAAAGACAGTAAATGGTCCAGAAGCTCCAGGAATGAGGGTAGAGGTAAGCCCCTCCAGATAAAGAGCCAAGGCCTACAGAAGTGCTTGCTGAAAATGGAGGAAATACAGAATGGGTAGTAGAAGAAAGTAATTATAAATACCACCTAGGCCACTTAACCGGTTACAGAAATGAGGATTATAATTGCCATGAATTCTCCTAGCTTAGACTGTCAAGAATAGACTTGTGCATGTGCACATACACTAAGAAGATATTTATGTTATATAATGTAATGTTAATCTGTAGTTATGTGATGAAATGTGATCTACATTATGATATTGTGTTATGGAACACTAAAGACTGAGCATTTCTCATGGGGCATTGTCATTAGTCTTGTAAAAATAATGCGTGTGTGGCTGTATGTTGATCACTATATAATGTTAAGGGGAATTATGAATTTTACTGTTTTATTTGGAGATATTTAATGGCCTAAAGAAATGTGATTTGGTGTCAAGGTGACAAGGGGTGGACTTGTGATAGTTAAGCCTGGGTGTCAACTTGACACAATCTCTATTAAGTAGCTGAGACCACTATTGGAAAGGATCAACTGAGACCACTTGATAGGATTACACCCACCCTAGATCTTATCAGGACCGCCAAGGCTCTCATAGGATCCTCCCAGTATTGCATCATATAAAAAGGAGCAACCAAAGAGAACAAATGCTTTCTTGCAGCTGTGCTAGAAATCGTTCTTACTTCTGGCCACCTGGTTTCCTTGACCTTCTAGCCTTCCACTAGACTAAGACTCTAGGAGTTCTCCTGACTTCAGCTATCATCTACTTGATTACCAAACTGAGTGGCTAGATATTGGCTGCCATTGTTGGAACTACCTCGGCTACTAGCAGCCATCACTGGAATACCTCGGATACTGGCAGCCTTTACTGGACTACCTTGGCCATATCTATAAGCCAACTCAATAAATTTCTTATATACTTTCATATATATATATATACACACACACACACACACATATATATATATGAACACACATTCATTCTGTGAATTCCATGATTCTACAGGACCCTAACTAATACATAGCCTCACTGGTTCATCACAGCCTCACTAAGCCATCACAGACTCACTTCTGAAATCTAGCCTCAATACGACATTACACCTTCATCACTGATATCCTACCTAGCATCAATATGGCACTACAGCCTCACCACTGACCTCACAGGCCAACTGAAACATGACACCCTCCCTTTGACACCACTTATTGACATCACAACTTCACTGTGACATCACAACTTTCCCAGTGACATCACAACCTCATTGTGACATCACAGCCATATCGTGCCATCAAAGCATCAGTGTGAAATTAGGCTTCACCTCTGACATCATAGACTCAATGTGACATCACAGCCATAGTTTGACACAATAAACTCACTGTGACATTAGAGCTTCACAAGTGACAATACAGCCTTACCAATAACATAGTATCCCTATGAAAGCACAGTCACTACTGGCATCACAACCTTACTGTGGCATCACAACCTCTGTATGACATCAAAGCTACACTCTGCCAAGACAGGCTCAATGTGACATAAAAACCTCACCACTGATTGGAGAGGTTCACTGTGATCTTACTACCTTACCAGTGGCACCACAGCCTCATGGTGACATCATAACTTCATTGTCATCACAGCCTCACCAGGTATATCACATTGTCAATGCAACATTTCAGCCTCATCTCACTTCTGAAAACACATCCTAACCATTGGTTTCACAGCTGCACTGTGACATCATACACTCACTGTGACATCACAGCATCATGATCACATCACAGTATCACAGTGACATCACAGCCACACTGTGACATTACAGCCTCACCACCAGTATCCTACCTAGTCTTATTAGAAAACCACAGCCTCACCACAGATAGCCAGGCTCACAGTGACGTGACAGCCTCAGCAGTGACATCACAGGCTTTGACATCATAACCAGTGACACCACAGCTTCACATGTTACCTCACTGTCTCATTGTGACATCAATAGTCTCACCAACGCCAGAGCCTCACAGTGACCTCTTTTATCATGGCATCCTGGCTACCATGGACATCATGCCTACCTCACTATGACACCACCGCCTCATCACTGTCATCTCAGGCTCATGGTCACATGACAGTCTCACTAGTGACACCACAGCCATGCTGTGGCATCAGAGCCTCATAAGTAACATCCCAGCCTCATTGTGACATCTCAGCTTCATTACTGACATCAGCCTCACTTCTGACATCACAGCCTAATCACTGAAATCTCAGCCGAACTGTAATGTCATGGTCTATCACCACTGATATCATAGACTCACTGTAATATCACAAACTCATGGAGACTTCACCGCAACACAGTGACAACACAACCACTCCTCTGACATCTCAGCCTCAGTGTGACTTCACAGCCTCACCACTGACATCCTAAACTCATTGTGAAATCCAAGCATCACTGCTGTTGTCACAGCCTCACTGACATCTCATAGAATCAACCCACACATCTGAGCCACAGTGAGACGTCACAAACTCAGTGACCTCACTACATGCACACTGACACCAAAGTCTCACCTGTTACATCATAGACTCATTATGACATCATTCTTACCACTGATATAACAGCGCCACTGTGGCATCACAACTTCCATAGTGATAACACCTAATGGTGACATGACAGTTCACAGTGACACAACATTCACAGTGACATCACAGTCTCAGTGTTATATCACGGCCTCACTAGTGACAGCCATCCTCACCTGTGACATCAGCATTGCCACTGATATTATTCAGAGCATTGACATCACTGCTATACCAATGAAAACACAGCCATTGACATTATAGCCTCACCAGTGTCACTGTCACATAATAGGTTCATCCCTGACATCATAGCCTCCCCAATGATATCATAGACACACTATGACATCTTTCTCACAACTGACATTCCAGCCTTATTGTGACATAACACCTTCACCAGTGACATCACAGCCTCTTCGTGACATCATCCTCATCATAAACATCACAGCCCCACAGTACTATCAAACCTACTCCAGTGACATCACGACATGACTGAGTCCTCACAGCCTCACTGTGACATTACAACCTGACAGTGTCATCACAGCCTCACTGTGACATCACAGCCTCAATGTGACATCAGGCTGCCTCTGATATAATAGCATCATGGTGACATCACATACACACATCTGACATAGCCTTACTGTGACATCACAGCCTTAATGTGACATCACAGCCTCACCACTGACATTATAGCATCACTGTGACATTACCCTTGCCTCTGACATTACAGTGTCACTGTGACCTCCCAGCCTCCACTGTGACATCAAGAACTCCTGTGACATCATGGGCTCATGATGCCACCACTGACACATGGTGACAACAAAGCCTCATGGTGGCAATACAGCCTAACACTGACCTCACAGCCTGTCCATTGACATCACAGGCTCACCTGTTACATCATGGCATCATTGTGGCATCCATCTTACCACTGACATCACAGACTCACAGTGACAGCACAGCCTCACCTATGACATCAGTATCGCCACAGACATTAGTCTGAACATTGACATCATTATCACACCAGTGACAATACAGTCTTTTGATATCACAGCCTCATAGTGCCACCGTCACATAATAGATTTACCACTGACATCATTGGTTCACCAGTGACATCCTAAACTCAGTATGACATCTTTTATACCACTGATATTCCAGCCTAATTGTGACAGCAGCTCCATCACTATAATCACAGCCTCACTGTGCCATCAAAAACTTGCAAGTGACATCACAACATCACTGTGTCATCAGAGTCTCACTGTGACATCATAGCCACATTGTCCTCACAGCCTCACTGTGACTTAAACCTGACAGTGCCATAACTGCCTCACTGTGACATCAAAACTCACTGTGACATCAACATTCCCACTAACATCAGAGTCTCACTGTAATCTCACATCCTCCACTGAGACATCACCAACTCCCTGTGACATCATGGGCTCAGCCACACAGTGACATCGAAGCCTTACAGTGGCATCACAGCCTCACCAGTGACATGCCACCCTCACTTTGACATCATACCATCATCACTCACATCAGCCTCATTCTCATATCACAGCCTAACCACTGATATCACATCCTCAGTCTTGTGTCATAGTCTCACTAGACTGACATCACAGTTTCACTGTGATATCACAGCATCACTGGTGACAGCACAGCCTCAATGTGACATTACAAACTCATCTTTGAGGTTATAGCCTCACTGAGATATGACAGCCTCACTAGGACATCATAGGCTCACTTCTGAAATCATTGCCCAACTGTGACATCACAGCATCGACTCTGATATTACAGCCTCACTGTTTCATCATAGACTCACTATGACATCACAGGCTCCCCTCTGAAATAATGGGCTCAATACAGCATTACACCCTCATCACTGACATCCTATCTAGCATCACTATGGCACTACAGCCTCACCACTGACCTCACTGGCTCAATGAAACCTGACAGCTTCACTGTGACACCAAAGTGTCGCTACTGACATCAAAACCTCACTATAACATGACAACTTCCCCAGTGACATCACAACCTGATAGTGACATCACAGCCTCATTATGACACCACAGCCATACTGTTACTGTATTCCCCATTTCCATTGGGCCAGTGGTCACTACAAGACTCTGGGAATCAGGTGAGAAGTAGCAGTGGATGAGATGCCGCTGATTCAGTTATTAAGGGCGTTTGGGCTTATATAGGGTCAGAGTCCAATCAGGTGCTACCATCCCTCCTCCAGGAGGGACAGTCACCAGTCATTTAACTGTTTACTAGGTGTCCTTTGCAGGTGCAGATTAGACAGCTGCTTCCCACTGGTTGTTCATTCCTCTGCCTGCATAGTGGTCTGTTGGGACATGTCCGGGGCATATCTGGGCATGCCTAGGCTTATATGTAGGGAGCCGGTCTAGGGCCTCCCTGAATCAGTAGTGCTACATTTCATCCTTTTATTCATTTATACATTTTTTCAATGGGAACCATGATAACTGGGGTGACCCTGAGCCTCTTTAGCTACATGGAATATAGCTGACTGTGCATGTCTTAGGTTGGCCACCACCCTCATGTGGAGCCTTACCCGTCATTGACTAACCAGTCATGAGACCATCGCAGTGAAGGAATCATGTTTCCAAAGGGGAACTCAAGGTGGCAGAGAAAAACAGGTTTTCTTCATTTCAGGGGCTGGCTGAGAGACTGTAGGCAGGTCAGGTGGAGAAACTGTAGGTGGGGCAGGCTGAGAGGGTGTGTGCGGTATAGGTGGAGAGGTTGTCCACAAGAGCTCTAGAAGGCATGTCAGGATATGTGGATAGTAGATTAGGCTAAGGCCTAAGGAATCTCTGCAATCCAAGTTTGAATCATGCCTCTAGGAGGGTCATGTCTTGGATATTCAAGGGCCATAAGCTCCTGTAGCATGGTCTTGTCAATGGACCACTGCAGAGAGATGTGCTGAAGGAAATACCTAAGCAATATAATTAATAAAAGAAGAATTCCTCCTATGATAGCATGAACAATCCAAGAGGGATCAAACAGCCTTTTAAAGTTGTTCCAGATTCTGGTTACAAACCCAGTATCTATAAGCAGGGAAACAAAACGCATCATGTTAGTATGTTCTATCTGTTGACTCAAAGTCAATGAGTAAGGAAGGCCTGAGACCGAAGTCCCTTGATGTACTGAGAAAGTTGTTCATGAGCCTTAGAAATATTGGAGACCCGATAGACAAGAAAAAGGACAAAACTAACTTTTCAGTACATCACGCCCAGGAGGATAAATGTATGGCACTTCTGTGAACCAATATTTTAACTTGATTTTAAAAACCACATGAGCAAAAACTTGTAAATCAAAATGGTAAAGATGATAGAGACTACACTTTTTCTCTTTGGAAAAGAACTAGAAATAGTCATTAATTAAGACAACTCACTCAAAGCTTTTCCCATTTCATTTACACCACTAGTTATAACAGTCTAATTTTTAAGATCTGTGCAATCTCTACTACACTATTTTATACCTGGTAATAACAATTCTATCAAAAAATTATTTATAAATCATAGAATAAAGCCAAAAAACAAAAATGTACATATTTTAAACTTGCAAGGAATAAATTATATCATGATATATCAATTAGTATTCTATCAGTATTAACTAACATCTATGGTAGACTTTTTTCCCAATATAATTAAGCAGTGTACAACAGGGCTCAAGCTACAGTTAATTACACTAAGTTTTTTTAAAAGTATCAACTACTTGTAAGATATTTTTAGACATATATATATATATAAAATCATTTATAAATGTGTACTTTGAAATCTAAGATATTTAGCTCTCAATTTACTTAACTACTTTAGAACTAAGCAACCACAAGTTTTGTATCTTTAAAATACATGAAACTTTTAAACATGAAAGAAAACTTTTGATTTAAGATAAACAGCCTTAAATCTCATTTTGAAATGAAAATATTAAATGATTTTTAAAATATTCAGTTAATTTTAGTACTTTACAATCTTTTAGAGCTTAATGTATAATTTAAGTATAATACAAGTAAATAAAAGCTTTTAAATTTTGTAGAAACCAGGACATTATTAAATATGGAATAAGCATGCAGCACATGGTCATAGGAGAATATTTGAATGCCTGTTTAGATAAACAATCTTTAAAAACTAAAACCTCTGCAGTTACCAATACTGAGTAGGGTCTTTACTAGTCCATTAATGTTTTGAACCTTCTAACTTCTGTTGCAAGAAATTCCCCAATATCTGTAGGTTATCTTCAAAAACTTGTCTTTCACGAATTTTGGAACTACCTCAAAAAAATTATTATCTAACTTATGAGAAGTGGGCAACTAGAAAAAACACTCATGGAATCCATGAGAAACAGGCAAGGAACTAAAAATGGACCAATAGCACTAGAGAGCCATGAGGGGCTAGGGCGCCAAAGATGGCTGCCAGGGGAAGATATATTTGTACACCTAAGCAAGCCCAAGGGAACTGGCTTTTTTCTTTCTTTGGTTAACTCCTGTTGGGCCCAACCCAGTTGCCCTTAGACCCAGGTGAAGCTAGAGTTCAAGTTGTTGAATATGGAGAGCTCCATAATCCCTACATAGAGAAGTTGGTTATCTTATCTCTGGGAGGATTCAAGTCACTTCCTCAACAAGAATGTTCCTTCAGGGTGTTTCCAGCAGTGGCAGATGACCTTCAAGGATGTCAAAGAACTTCAAAGACCTTAGAAACTATCCCAGTATGGACATTTCTAGACCTCCCTATTGTACCCCTTAACTTTCCAACAACCCAGACTGCTCAAGGGAAGTGGGCAAGGATCACTGTGGCTACTTCCTGCTGAGAATAGATGACTTTATTACTTCAAGGTCCATTTAAAAGAGACAAAACACAGATAAATTGAGCCTCCAAATCTACACAAGAATTAAATCATTATAATAGAGGAGGCATAAGGGATAAACCAAATAGCTTAGCAGTCTTACTGTGGGTACAAGCAAGGTTTAGTAAAGAGCATGCCCTTGCAAGGTATAAAAGCCAAGAGCTGTAAGTAATCTATATGTTGGAGACCTTTCTCCTCTGGCTATTGTAAATCTCCAAGATCTCATTCTAAAACCTGTCCAAAACCATGTGAACTGTCTGATTCTTTGTACAGAACAATCTGAATTAGTCCTCCTTAGGACCACTCCTTAGATCAAAGTAAAAAGCCAGCATTCATTTTTCCTGTAGGAAAGGGAATTTCATAAATCAAAAACCTAACAATTGTAAATTAGTAAGGCATAGCTTCAATGGAGGATGGCCAGGCCTTTGTTGGCCTTTGGAATATCCAGAGCCTGAATGGATGCCCTGAGGACCTGCATAAAGCAGGCTTGTGTTGTAAAGGCTTTCAATTTGTATCCAAATAGAATAATTAGCATTAAAAGGGCAACTCCAAAAGTTAACCAAGTTACCAAATTTATGGGTGAAAGGAAAGCAGGTATCCTGTCCCATAATTATTTGCCTAAGGGCACAGCAGTAATAATTTGAACTTTAGTCCTGTTAATTTTGATATGTCAAAGGATAGTTTGAAACATTCCAGGTGCAATTAATATTGGTGGGCAGGAGGCATATGGCCATCCTGGATTTCCCTCTTCGGGGCCAGGAAGAGCAGTGCTCAGGACACATTTAAAGCATTTTTTTCTTTCCCTACTGGTAAGGGAAATGTCAGCTTGGGCATGCCTGCTAGTAATTTATCTATCCCCTGAAGCAGATGGATCCTCAGAGAAACTCCGTAAGTAACTTTGGCCAAAATCTTGTAAGGAAAAAAGAAATATAAACTTGAGTTGACTGACCCAAATGCACTTAGAATCTCCTGAAAAGATTATGCTGAGTCTGGCATTTATCCTTTGTTTCAAAGGAATGGGGAGTCTGACTAAAGTGCAGGCTTGAAGTCCTCTTCCACCTTAGCAGGCATATACATGGGAGCATGTAATTAGAAAGCAGATTTGTCCCCAAGAAAGGGAGCTCATACATACCAGGAGAAGGAATAAATTCCAATGAACTTTTAGATGAAATTATATTTTCCTGGCTGCTAGATTTGATGGGATAAAATTCTATAAAAAAAGTCAGAGGAATGAGCAAATTCAATCAAGTAATATCATAGTGGCTTTGTTATTTTAGGAACCCATGGAAAAACTTTTATGAAAACAAAGACATTTTCACTTGTAATCCATTAAAGATCAAAAACAAGTAAGAAAATTTTTCATGAAAAAAACTCACAATTTATCAGAAAAACAATGTGATCAATATAAACACATAACTAGTTAAGACGTTAGATGTTACCAAAAGTATTTGTTCTTATTTTTAAGTATGCATACATGTATTTAAAAATGGCATGCCAAAATTTTTATGTCAGCGTGCAACAGAAATAAAAAAAATTGAAGTGGTCACAGATACAAGACATACATGTAAACACAGAAAATAAAAATATATAAGCACATGAACAACATTTTACTGGCAATTGTACAATTTACCAACAATTGCCTTAAAATTGCCCTTGAAAGCTTTATCAAAGGTGGATTATCATTTAGGAAAACGTTATTTAAAACAAGACCTCACATTAGTTAAGTTGGGCAGCTTAGCTTAATTATGAAAAATTTCTAGCAAGGAAAAGCATCCTCATCCATAGGTCCGGTTC
Organism: Typhlomys cinereus; assembly: GCA_023101885.1. NCBI lineage: Eukaryota > Metazoa > Chordata > Mammalia > Rodentia > Platacanthomyidae > Typhlomys > Typhlomys cinereus. The sequence goes on along the minus strand of JALPQD010000204.1, from coordinate 3,416,143 downwards.
TCACATTTTCTCTGGGGGAATCCATGGTGCTAAAACTACAGCCTCATTCTAGAATTCCTCTCCGCCCACAGACTTAACCTCCAGGTCTCTAGTCTCTAGGAGATATTTTAAGACACGTATCTGGGGCTCTTTACAGTGCAAGGGGAGGTTCCTATTTTTCTAAAGAACAGAGATAGACCAAAAGAGACACAGATGAGACAAGGAATATATTGGGCCCAAATGTCTTATGCTTGGTGGGGGACTTCCAGAGTTCCCTTCTATCCCCCGGGCCATATGCACATATGGTGCCTCCGGGTCAGGCTGATTCAATGTAATCAAGCCTGGGCTCAGAATTCTGAGGGGACAAATATCTTTTTTTTTTTTAATTTTTTTTTATTATTATTTATTCAATTGTGCGTGTGTGCGTATGTATGCATGTGCGTGTGTGTGTGTGTGTCTGTGTCTGTGTGTGTAGAACCACGGACGAATTCGGGAACCACCATGGACGCCTCCACTTCCTCGTTTACTCTGCCCCGGGATTCACAGGCTCCGCCCTACCAGGACCAGAAGCACAGGCCGCCTCTGCTTCCGCCTGGCGTCTATACGTGGGATCTGGGATCCGAACTCAGGACCTTCTGCCTGCAAGGCAGAGGCTTAACCCCTGAGCCACCTCTCCAGCCCGACAAATATCTTTTTATAAATATTTTTTATTATTATTTCCGTTCATAGAAACTTAGTAGATACATCGGTTCCCTCCCTCCTTCCTCCTCCCCCCAACCCCCTGCTGCCCTTCCCCTCACCCGTCCCTCCCCATCCTCCAGCACCTCCCCCCCAGTCCCCAGAGAATTCATGTGAACTTGCCGGAGGAAAGCCTTGTTTTAGAGGGACTCTTTGATCAAGAGTCAAGGGCAAATCAAGGGGGCAATTGTTTTCCTAACATAAAGTGAGGCTCCTTGATCATCAGGAAATCAAGAGAGTGACTCTGTTCCTAAGGACAAACAGGGAAAGAGGAAGAGGAGGGGGCCACCTGCTCACCTTCAGGCACTAAAAACACAGGAGTGAGTGTCTCGTCTACACCGAAGTTGGCTTTATGTTGAGTGCCAATTGTTACTGTATCCCCCACCAGGCCAGTCAGGGGGAAGAGAGGGCCTCGAGGCAAATGGCTGAGCTGGTAATGGAATCACCACCAGACCCCGGGAATCAGGTGAGAAGCAGCAGTGGATGAAATGCCGCTGATTCAAAGTCATTAAGGGCTTTTGTGCTTATATAGGGTCAGGGTCCAATCAGGTGTTGCCATCCCTCCTCCAGGGGGGGAGAGTCACCAGTCATTTAACTGTTTACTAAGTGTCCATTGCAGGTGTAGGTTAGATGGCCACTTCCCATTGGCTGTTCATTCCTCTGCCTACATGGTGGTCTGTTGGGACATGTCTGGGGCATGTCTGGGCATGCCCAGGCTTGTCAGTAGCTGGGAGCCAGGCTAGAGCCTCCCTGAATCGGTAGTGTCATGCCATTCCGTGCCTTCAAAGCATCAATGTGCCAGAAAGCTTCATCTCTGACTTCAAAGATGCTCTCTGACATCACCCCTCAGTTTGACACAATAAACTCATTGTGTTATTAGAGCCTCATCAGTGACATTAGAGCCTTAACAATGACATAGTCCCCAGCCTGTGAAAGCACATCCACTACTGACATCACAACCTCACTGTAACTTTACATCCTCATTGGGATATCACAGCCACACTGTGCCAACACAGCCTCAGAGTGACAACACAGCCTCACCAATGATGTCCTAACCTGTGAAATTCAATCATCACCCTAACGTCACAACCTCACTGACATCTCATAGAATCTGCCCTGATATTAGAGACTCACTGTGACATGACAGCTTCCCAGTGACTTCACAACCTACCCAGTGACACCATGGGCTAACCTGTTACATTATACTCTCATGGTGAAATCAGCCTTCCCACTGACATCACATCTTCCACAGTGACATCACAGCCACACTGAGATATCACAGCCTGATTGTGATACCACAGTCTCACTGTGGCATAATAGCTTCATTTCTGACATCACAGCCTGACTGTGACATTATAGGCTAACCTGTGAAATCATAGCATCAGTGACATCATGGACATCATATCCTCATCATTGCCATCTCAGGCTCATGGTCACGTTACAGCTTCAACAGCCTCACCGGTACCATACCAGCTTCACTATGACATCTCCTCATTGCCATCATCCTCACTTCTGACATCACAGACTAACCACTAAATCACAGGTGAATTGTGATGTTATAGTCAATCACCATTGATATCACAGCCTCATTATGTTATCACAATGTCATGGTAACATCACAGCCTCACAGTGACATCACAGCCTCTCCTCTGACATCATATCCGCAGTGTGACTGCATAGCTCACCACCTCTGTACTAACCTCACTGTGAAATCCAACCATCACCTCTGATGTAACATCCTCACTGACATCTCACAGAATCAACCCTGACATCAGAACCTTGATGCAACATTGCAGCCACAGTTCCTCACCAACTGCCCACTGACACCACAATATCACTTGTTACATCATAGCGTCATTGTGACATCAGTCTTGCCCCTGATGTCACGCCCTCACTGTAGCATCACGGTTTCCAGGGTGATGACTCCTCATAGTGACATGACAGCCCAGAGTGAAATACAACCTTCACTGTGATATCACAGCCTCAGTGTGACATCACGGCCTTACAAGGGACTGCACAGCCTTACCTGTGATAACAGTCTTGCCACTGACATCACATTCTCACTGACCTCACAGCCTACAATGTCCCTATTAGCATCACAACCTCACTGTGACTTCACAACTTCCCCTGTGACATCACAAACTTACAGTGACATCACAGCTTCACAGTGACATCATAGCTTCACTCTGGCCTTATAGCCTCATTTCTGTCATCACAGCCTCATGGTGACATCACAGCCTCACCTCTGGTATTACAGCCTCACTGTGGCTACACAGTCTCACCACAGATAAGACAGATTCACCGTGATATCACAGACTCACCTGTGACATCATAGACTTACTGTCATCACGGACTTTAGTCAGAACACTGACAGCACTACCACACTGGTGACAACACCGCTTTTGACATCACAGCCTCACCAGGGTCACTGCCACATAATAGGTTCACCATTGACACCATAGCTTCACCAGTGACATAGACTTAGGATGATATCTTTCTCACCCTGACATTCGAGCCTTATTGTAACATGGCATGTTCACCAGTGACACTACAGCCTCATTGTGTTATCACAACATCATGGTAACATCACAGCCTCACAGTGACATCATAGCCTCTCCTCTGACCACTAACCACTAACATCATAGACTCATTATGCCATACAAACCACTACAGTGACATCACAACATCACTATGTCATCAGAACCTCACTGTGTCATCATAGACACACTGTGTCCTCATAGCTTCACTGTGACATTGGAACCTGACAGTGCCATCACAGCCTCACTGTGACATCACAAACGCACTGTGACCTTAGTCTCGCTCCACTGACATCACAGGCTCACTGTGATATCAAGGCATCACTGGTGACAACACAGCCTCACTATTGCATCACAACTTTACATCTGAGGTTATAGCCTCACTGTGACATGACAGCCTCACTATGACATCACAGGCTCACCTCTGACATCATTGCCCAACTGTGACATCACAGCCTCAACTTTGACATTTTAGCCTTACTGTTTCATCACAGCCTTTCTATGACATCAAAGGCACACTTCAGAAATCAGAGCCTCAATTGGACATCACGCCCTCATTACTGACATCCTACCTATTCTCACCAGTGGCAATACACCAATTACATAATCTCCCTGTGAAAGCTCAGTTACTACTGACATCACAACCTCATTTTGACACCACAAACTCACTGTGACATCACAGCCACACAGTGGCAGCACAGCCTCACTGTGACATCACAGACACACCACTGATATGACAGGCTCACTGCGATATCACAGCTATAACAGAGGCACCACAACTTCATGGTGATATCATATCCTTACTGTGCCATCACAGCCTTACTGTGATATCACAGCCATATTGTGGCACCACAGCCTCCCAAGTTATATCATATCATCAATGCATCACAACCTCTCTGTGATGTCACAGCCTCACAGTGATATCACACCCTCACTGTGGCATTATAGCCTCATTTCTGATCTCACAGCCTCACTGTGACATCACAACCTCACCTCTGACATCACAGCTTTACTGTGACATATCAGGCTAACCTTGGAAACCATAGCATCAATGACACCATTGACATCCTGCTTTGCCATCAAAGCATCACTGTGACATAAAGCTTCACCTCTGACATCATAGCTGCAGTGTGATATCGCAGACTCAGTTTGACATAATAAACTCATTGTGACATTAGAGCCTCACCAGTGACAATACCTCCTCAACAACCACATAGTCTCCTTGTGAAAGCACAGTCATTACTTATATCACACCTCACTGTGACATCAGAGCCATGCTGTGCCAACACAGCCTCACTGAGACATCACAGTATAAGCACTGGTAGGACAGGCTGACCATGATATCACAACCTCACCTCTGACATCACAGCCTCACTGTGACATAACAGGTTACCTATGAGGTCATAGCATCAGTGACACCACGGCTATCCTCCCTTGACTCGCTATGACACCACAGGCTCATCAATGACATCTCAGGCTCATGGTCACCTGACAGCCTCAACAGTGGCATCACAGCCACACTGTATCACACCAGACTCACTGGTAACATTCCAGCCTCACTGTGACAGCTCAGCCTCAACACTGACATCAATCTCAGCCTAACCACTGAAATCTCAGCCGAATAATGATGTCACAGTCTATCACCACTGATATCATAGCTTTACTGTGATATCACAACCTCACAGTAACATCACTGCCTCATATTGAGATCACGGCTTCTTCTCTGACATCACAGCCTCAGTGCTACCATACAGTCTCACCATTGACATCCTAAACTCACTGTGAAATCCAAGCATAATCCTTGATGTCATAGCCTCACTGACATCTCTTAGAACTTTCCCTGACTTCAGAACCTCACTGTGAAATCACAGCCTCACAATGACCCCACAACCAACCCAATGACACCATGGGCTCCAGAGTGATATCACCTCACAGTGATATTACAGCCCACAATGACATACAACTCTCACAGTGACATCAGAACCATATGCTGCAATTAAAGCATCACTGTCACATAAATATTCACCTCTGTCATCATAGTCTAACTGTGACATCTCAGCCTCACTTTGACACAATAAACTCACTGTGACAATGGAGCCTCACCAGTAACAATACAGCCTCACCAATGACATAGCCTCCTTGGGAAACCTCAGTCACTACTGACATCACAACCTCACTGTGACATTACAAGCTCACTGTGATATCACAGCCACACTGTGCCAAAAAGGTCTCACTGTGAAATCACAGCCTAACCAGTTATATCACATTACCAATGCGACATTTCAGCCTTATCTCTCACATCAGTCTCGCTTCTGAAATCATAGCCTAACCACTGATCTCAGAGTTGCACTGTGACATCACAGCCTCCTGTGACCTCACAATCTCACTGTGTCATCATAGTCTCATGGTGACCTCACAGTCTTACCACTGGTATCCTCCTTAGCCTTACCATAGAACCACAGTCTCACCACAGAAAGCACAGGCTAACAGTGATGTGAGAGCTGCAGCAATTATAGTCTTTGACATCATAAACAGTGACACCAGAGTATCAAATTTTAAATCACTTATTTTTACATCAATCGTCCCACAGATATATCACAGACTCACTGTGATCTCACAGCCTGACTGTGATCTCACAGTGTAACCTGTTATATCATAGATTCATGTGTTACATCATATCGTCATGGTGAAATCAGCCTTGCCACTGACATCACATCTTCCACAGTGACCTCACAGACTCACTGTGACATCACAAACTCACTGATGTCAGACTTGCCTCTGACATAATAGCCTCATGATGACATCACACACACCTTTCTGACATAACTTTATTGTGACATCCCAGATTCTATGTGACAACATAGCATCACCACAAACATTGTAGTCTCATTGTGATATCACAACTTCACCTCTGAGGTTATAGCCTCGCTGTTTAATCCACAGCCTTACTAGGACATCACACCATCTCTGACATTCCCCCCAGCCTCATTATGGTACCACAGCCTCGCAAATGACCTCACAGACATATTGAAATATGAAAGCCTCCCTGTGACATCACAATGTCACTATTGACATAACAACATCACTGTGACAATGCAAATTCCCCAGTGATATCACAACCTCACTGTGATATCACAGCCTCATTTTGACATCACAGCCATATGCCATCAAAGCATCACTGTGACATAATGCTTTACCTCTGGCATTATAGCCTCACTAGGACATCGAGTCTCAGTTTTTCACAATTAACTCACTGTGACATTGGAACTCACCAGTGACAATATAGTCTCATCAATGACATAGGCTCCCTGTGAAAGCACAGTCACTATTGACATCACATCACTATGGTATCACAGACACACTGTGCTAGCACAATCTTACTGTGACATCACAACCTCACAACAGATATGACCAGTTCACCATAATATCACAGCCTCACCAGTGACATCACAGCCTCATGGCGATATCATAACCTCATTGTAGCATCACAGCTGCAACAGTTATATCACATTATCAATGTGACATTTCAGCCTCATCTCTCACATCACATCACATCACTTTTGAAATCAGGCCAACAACTGACCTCACAGCTGCACTGTGGCATCACCGTCTCACTGTGACATCATAGCCATACTGTGTCCTCACAGACTCACTGTGACATTACGACCTGACAGTGACATCCCAGACTCATGGTGAAATGACAGCATCACCACTGAAATCATATCCTCATTGTTACAGCAGCCTTGCCACTGATATCACAGTCCAATTGTGACATCACTGTCCCACTGTGATATCACAGCCTCCACTGTGACATCACCAACTCCCTCTGACATCCCAGGCTCACAGTGAAACCACAGCTATATAGTGACATCAAAGCCTCACTAAGGCATCAAAGCCTAACCATGACCTCACAGCCTGCCCACTGACACCACAGGCTCATCTGTTACATCATAGCCTCATTGTGGCATCAGTCTTATCCCTGACATCACAACCTCACTGTGACATCACAGCTTCACCAGTGACAGCCTCACCTGTGACATCAGTGTCAACACTGACATTAGTCACAATATTGACACCATTGCCACACCAGTGACAACGCAGGCTTGACACAGCCTCACCAGTTACACTGTCATGTAATAGATTCACCACTGACATCATTACCACACACGTTACAACACGGCCACACCACTGACCTCACTGAAATATAACAGCCTCCCTGTGACAACACAGTGTCACTATTCACATCACAACTTCACTGTAACATCACAGCCTCATTGTTATATCATGGTCATACCATCCCGTCAAAGCATCACTGTCAAATAAAGCTTCACATCCAACATCATAGCTGCACTGTTACATCACAGCCACAGTTTGACACAATAAACTTACTGTGACATTAAAGCCTCACCAGTGACAATACAGACTCTCCAATGACAGTCTTCTGTGAAAGCACAGACACTACTGACATCAAAACCTCACTGTGATATCATAATCTCACTGTGGCATAACAGCCACACTGTGCCAGCACAGGCTCATTATGACATCACAGCTTCCCCACTAGTATCCTACCTTGCCTTACTATGACACCATAGCCTCACAACAGATAGCACAGGTTCACAATTATGCCACAGCCTCAGCAGTGACATCATAGTCTTTGACATCATAAACAGTGACACCACATCCTCACGTGTTACATCATTACCTCACTGTGACATCAATCTTGCCACAGGTATCAGTCTCACAGTGACCTCACTGCCTTACTGTGACCTCACACTCTAATCTGATACATTGTAAACTCACCTGTTACATCATAGAGTCATGGTGAAACCAGCCTTGCTACTGATATCATATATTGTACAGTGACCTCATAGCCTCGCTGTGACATCAAAAATCTCTCTGTGTCACAGCCTCATAGTTACATCATAGTTTAATAGTGAAATCACAGCCTTATTGTGGCATTATAACCTCATTTCTGACATCGCAGTCACACTGTAACATCACACTCTCACCGCTGCCATCACAGCCTCATTGTGACATAACAGGCTAATCTGTGAAATCATAGCATCAGTGAAACCATGGCTATCCTTCCTAGGCTCACTATGACATCACAGCAATGCCCGAAATGAGGTTATAATGCCACAATGAGGCTGTGATTTCACTGTATATCATCCCCTGGCCAGAGACAAAAAGCTGTTAAACTGGAGTCTTGTTATAATAGCACATTCAAGCGTAGATGTAATAAAAGTAGGAAACCTCAGTGAGGGAGGGGTCAGTCACCCACTTGCAAAATGATTACTTTTTATCTGCCAGACTATATGCCCTCCCCTTCTGGTGAGATCATACCCCCTCATTTGTACATGATCAGGAAGGAATGTCTGTGAACTTAACCAGGTGTCACATAACTTACTTGCATTCCTTGATGGAGGCCTATTTTCTCTGCTGTAACATGGTCCCCTATCTCCTTGTTTCTGGTGTGGCCCTCCAACCCCATCCTCCTGTTCATAATTCTTGCAATTACTGTATTACATAGGTTTACCTTTGAGTGTCTTAATGTGGGCTGGGTGAGTTTGATACTAGGAGCCACACACAACAAACAAGAGAAAATACACTAACTCCTGGAAACTTAACAATATGATGCTGAATGAGAACTGGATTCAGGAAGAAATTAAAAAGGAAATTCAAGATTTCCTGAAAGTGAATAATAATGAAAATACAACTTACCAAAATCTCTGGGACACAATGAAAGCTGTATAGTTCTTAATGCCTACATCAAAAAAGTGGAAACATCAGAAATAAATATCTTAACGATGCAGCTTAAGGCTTTAGAGAAACTCGAGCAATCTGATCCCAAAAGTAGTAGAAGTGGAAACATCAGAAATAAATATCTTAACGATGCAGCTTAAGGCTTTAGAGAAACTCGAGCAATCTGATCCCAAAAGTAGTAGAAGAGAGGAGATTAGTAAAATAAGGGGAGAAATATCTGAAATCGAGACTAAGAAAACGATAGAAAAAAATCAACCAGTCAAAAAGCTGGTTCTTTGAAAAACTCAATAAGATTGATACACCCCTAGCTAAATTAATTTGTTAGACATTTTAATTTCATCCCTGCTAATGTTTTTTTTTAAGTTCCATGGCCCATTTTTTTTAAAAAAAATTCACACTGAGGCTTTAATGTAAGAGAAGGGGCTGTGATGTCATTTTGAGGTGCTGATGTTACGGTGAGATTATGATATTACAGTGAATCTGTGATTTCAGTGGTGATAGACTATTACATCACAGTTCAGCTGAGATTTCAATAGGTCAGGCTGTGATGTCAGCAATGAAGCTGATGTCTGTGATGAGGCTGAGATGTCACAGTGATCTGGGATGTTATTGGTCATGCTGTGATGCCATAGAAAGGTTGTGGTGTCATGGTTGTGCCTGTCACATGATAGTGAGCCTGAGATGTAAGTGATGATGCTGTGGTGTCATAGCGAGAGTAGGCAGGATGTCCATGGTGTCACTGATACTATGATTTCAGAGGTGAGCCTGTGATGTCAGAAATGATGCTATAATGCCAGAGTAAAAGTGTGATATCACAATAAGGTTGGAATGTCAGTGGTGAGAAAGATGTCATAGTGATTCTATGATAAAACTGGTGAGGCCATGATGTCAGTGGTGAACCTATTATGTGACAGTGGCACTGGTGAGGCTATGATGTCAAGGGCTGTGTTTTCACTGGTTTGGCAGTGATGTCAGTGTTCTGATTAATGTCAGTGATTACACTGTGATGTTAGAAGTGAGGTTAATGTCAGTGATGAGACTGAGATGTCATAGTGTGAGGCTGTGATGCCACCATGAGATTTGATGTCATTGTGTTCATGTGGTGTCACCATGATCAGTAATGTCACAGGGAGTTGATGATGTCAGAGTTGAGGCTGTGAGTTCACAGTAAGACTGTGATGTCAGTGAAAAGGCTAATGTATCAGTGATGGTATGATGTCAATGGTGATGCTGTGAAGTCACATTGAGACTGTGTTGTCACAGGTGTGTATGTGATGTCTCCATGAGGCTTTTTTTTTATTATTATTACTTATTCAACTGTGCACATGTGCACGCGTGTGTGTGTGTGTGTGTGTGTGTGTGTGTGTCTGTGTCTGTGTATGTGTAGAACCACGGACGAATTCGCGAACCACCATGGACTCCTCCAGCTCCTTCTGCCCCGGGATTCACAGGCTCCGCCCTACCAGGACCGGAAACGCAGGCTGCCCCCGCTTCCGCCTGGCGTCTATACGTGGGATCTGGGATCCGAACTCAGGACCTTCTGCTTGCAAGGCGGAGGCTTAACCCCTGAGCCACCTCTCCAGCCCCCATGAGGCTTTTATGTTAGTGGCAAGGCTGATGAGTTTGTGATGGCCCAGTGAGGCTATGTTGTTAGTGGTGAGGCTGATGTTACAATGTGGCTGTGATGTTACTGTTGAAGGTGTGATGGAACAATAAAGCTGGAAAATCATTAGTGAGAAAGATGTTATAGTGAATCTATGATGTCAATGGTGAGGTTATGATATCAGTGGTGAAATTATTATGTGACAATGAAACTGGTGAGGCTGTGATATCAAAGGCTGTGTTGTCACTGGTGTGGCAGTGATGTCAGTGTTCTGACTGATGTCAGTGGCAATGCTGCCCTGTTACTAATGAGGCCGTCATGTCACACTGAGGCTGTGATGTCACTGTGAAGGTTGTATGTCACTGTGGGCTGTCATATCACCATGAGGTGATATCACTCTGGAAGCTGTGATATCACAGTGAGGCTGTAATATCAGTGGTAAGCTTGATGTCACAATGAGGTCATGATGTAACAGGTGAGCCTGTGGTGTCAGTGGGCAGAATGTGAGGTCTCTGTGAGGATGTGATGTCGCGGTGATGCTCTGATGTCAGGGCTGATTCTATGAGATGTCTGTGAGGCTGTGATGTCAGGGTTGGTGCTTGGATTTCACAATGAGTTTAGGACATCAGTGGTAAGGCTGTGCAGTCATACTGAGGCTGTGATATCAGAGGAGAGGCTGTGATGTTAACATGAGGTTGTGGTATCATAGTGAGGCTGTGGTATTGGTGATAGACTATAATATCACAGTTCAGTTAGATTTCAGTATTTAGGCTGTGATGTCAGCAGTGAGGCTGATGACAGTCATGAGGTTCAGATGTCCCAGTAAGGTGGGGATGATACTGGTGAGGCTCAGTCACTGTTGAGGCTGTCACATGACAGTGAGCCTGAGATTTCAGTGATGAGGCTGCGGTGTCTTCATGAGGCTAGGCAGGATGTCCCTGGTTTCACTGATGCTATGATTTCAGAGGCTAGTGCCACGTCCTAATCCAACCATGCCATTTTGACAAGGTCCTGCATGTTTCAAGGAAACAGTTTCTGGATAAAGGACATGACATTATTTGATATAAATAGAGAAACAAGGATAATATGGGGATTGTCATTCCTTAGTGTTAGTGTCTGTCTTAGTGTTCCTGTCTGGTCTGGTCTAAAACCTGCTGACTGGGGAGTGACACATTAACATCTAAATGGGCAATTGCTAGGTGCTAGGGGCTCTCCCTATGTAAATTAAATTTTGCCTTTGGAAAGGAGGATTGCTCCCTCTGGAATCTGAATCTACCTTTTATATGTTCTTAGATATTTTTATTGTTGTTGATGTTTTTCTCAGGACTAGCTAGTTTACAGTCCCTCCCCTACACATTTGATATTTATACATCTACTTTATCTACTTTGAAACATTTATAGTGCTTTTGCTTTTAGCAACTGAGTGTCATGCCTGCTTTAACTCTACCTGGAGATATCATGTCTGTTCCAACACAGAAAATATATGCCACCTCTGCTTTTCCTTTATTACCTGGAATGAACAGGTTTTACATAGTCCTGTAAAGAATTTGGTCCTGGTTTTCTTTGATGTTTTCCCTATGGGCAGGATGACACATCCCTTGGCCTTTATCTGGATTATCTAAAGTATATAAATTCTGCTAAAAATTTCAATAAAGAGTTCAGATTCACTCAGCCCAGAGAGCTGTCTGTCTGTCCTCCATTCTTCAAAGCCTTGCCCACCTTGTTGAGGTTATAGCTTGGACTGCAACATCTAGCGCTGAATCTGGGACACTTGACGAGGTAAGTCTTTCCTTTTCTCTTTTTTTCTTTTTAAGTCAAGGATAGGATCCTTTCAGGCAAAAATAGGATCCCTTCAGGGTGCAGAAGACCCCTCAGTCCAAGGGGAACCGAGTTAAGAAGATGGGTAAGGATAGGATTCCATCAAGGTACAGAAGAAGCCAAGTTAAGAAGACGGGTAATAAACATGGGCCATACTGAGTCTAAATAAAGAAGACTCTTTATTGGCGTAAATAAGCTAATAATAAATGCATGAGGTGTTCATATCTCTTCTAAGAAGTTAAGAAAATTTTTTCAAGGGCTGGAGAAGTGGCTCAGGGCTTTGCAGGCAGAAGGTCCTGAGTTCAGATCCTAGGCCCCATGTATAAATGCCAGGTGGATATGAGGGTGGCCTGCATTTCCAGTCCTGGTAGGGTGAAAACTGTGAATCTCACAGCAGAGTAAACAAAGAGGAGGTGGAGGCAGTCCATAGTGATTCTCGAATTCATCCGTGGTTCTACACACACACACATGCATACACACACGCACACATATGCATACATGCAAATTGAATAAATAATAAAAAAATTAAAAATTAAAAAAAAGAAAATTTTTTTCATTTTGTACAAAAAATGTTGTCCTTGGTTTCTAGAGAAAGGAAACGGATCTAGAAACTTGGAAAAAGATTAAAACTTGGAAAAAATTTAAAAAACTATTATCATTCATGGACCAGAAAAGGTCCCAATTTTTACATTTTCATTATGGAGTTTAATTATAGATTCTTTAGGTCCTAGTCAAGAAACTAAACATAGCATAGGAAACTAAGTTAAAGGAGAAGACTCCTCTGTCTCCAATGGGAAATAAAGATAAAAATTATGAAGGCTTAAGTAAACCTCAACATGTCATAACAGTAAGTTTAGAGGAGGAAGTGGATGATGATGCTCTGTCTCATTTCCCTCTTAGGCGACTGATTTGGAGAAGGAAGCAGATGATGATGTCCTTTCTCCCTCTGAGGAGATTGGTTTAGGGAAAGAAGTGGACATTGATGTCCTTTCTCCCTCTGAGAAGACTGATTTAGAGGAAGAAGCAGCACCTCACCACAGTTAGGATAATGGGTATTTCTAAAAGCTTCAAAGCCATTTCCCCCTTGAAAGTCCTAGGAAGCTTCCCACAGAGGTAGGCTTTCTTGGAGCAGCACAACAGGCTAGATTAATGGAAAATGAAGATCCCACATGAGAGTCAAATCTAGAAGCTACAGAAATAGTTATAAAGCAATTAACCTTTGAGAATACAAATACAATGTGCCAGGCTTTATTAAGATCAATCAGAAAACAAGAGTCTATTAGAGAGTACCACAAAATATGTAGGGATGCCTTACAAGCCTCTATGCAGGGAGTACAAATATTAAATGGGCAGGTGATATTAAATCAAAACTTTTTAGCCTTATGTCATTCCCTCACTTCCTTTTCCATTATGGGGAAGAGGTGTTTTATCCTCAATGGAAATGGCTTTAGTAATTCCTGATTCTGTAGAATTGGAACAAAAATTTTTAATTGTGGCCACTGTTACTTATTGTGCTGATAAGATACAATGGAAATCAAAAGAGCCTGTATGGCTTGAACAATGGCCTCTATCAATGGAAAAAATTACAAGCTATAGAACAATTGCTACAAGAATAGTTAAACTTAGGGCATATAGAATCATCACACAGAAAAGATAATGTTAAACCAAAAAGATTAGAAGCAGTGAGAAACAATTGGCTGGCTTTAGAGATTAAGTTGTAAATTGACATCTTTCTTTTATTGAAGGGAGTATAAATCCCAGAATTTGGTTCATGTGGATAGAAAAATTTAAAAAATTAAAAATAAAAATAAGAGAACAAAAACATGTTCTTCCTAATATTTTTTAAATTATAAGAAAAACAAAAAATGAATATAAAACCTAATATCCTAAAATTAATTCAAATGTTTTTGAGATCCATAAAATACTTGCAAAACTGCTGCATTTACAGGCTGTGGCAAGAGGATCTCAGCTTGGGAAACAATAATATAAATATTTGGCCTTTAAAAAGGAAATGACACTTTGGGACATGCTAAAAAAATTTCAGAAAATGAAAAAATTAGACAAATATATTCATCTATTAAATATAAAGTTTCTTAAATAATAATTTGTTTTTGGTACTAAATTTTAAAGTTTACTCTGCTTTTAATGTTTTTCATAATTAAAATAAACTGCTGGACTTAACTAATATGAGATTTTGTTTTCAATGGTAAAGCTTTCGTAAATGTTGATCTGCATTTGATGGTGGTTTTAAAGGTAATTTTAAGGCTGTTGTCAGTGAATTGTATTTTATTAATGTGTTTGTATGTTTATGTGTTCTGTGTTTATATCTTGTGTTTCAACATAAAAAAATCTATGGTCACTTCAATCTTTTTTTATTCATGTTGCATGCTAATATTAAAATTTTGGCATGCTATTTTTAAATACATGTATGCATACCTAAAGTAAGAAGTTTAAATAACAAATAACTTTAATAACATGTAAGGCCATAATTATTTACATTTTGAATCAATCACAACTTTTTTCTGATAGACCGTAAGTTTTCTTTCATAAAAAGTTATCTCACTTGGTTTTCATTTTTAACAGGACTACAAATGAAAATACCATTGTGTTCTTAAAGGGTTTTCCCTGTGTTCTCAAAATAACAAAGTCACTATAATACTAATAATTAAACTTCCTCATTCCTGTTTACTTCTTTTATAAAGTTTTATCGCATGAAATCTAGCAACCAGATTTCCTAGATGGAAAAAAATACAGGTTTCTAAATATCTTCTAAAAAATTCAATGAAACCCTTTCCTGCCTTCCCACCCAGGACATGTGTAGTCTAGAGAGGACACACTGTGCCCCAAGTAAACATCCCCTGTTCGCCCCCAAGCCCCAGGTAACCCACTCGTCCCATCTCTTCCCACCAGCCAGTAAAGGCAGAAACTGCTCCAGGCCTGGGAGAGCCTCCTGGGGCACACTCCAGGGCCCCAGGTTAATTGAGCCCACTGCCAGCACCTCTGCACTTTCCCCCTTGCCAACCCAGGAAGTGTACAATCCAATAAGGACACACTGTGCCCCAGTCCAGGGAGGACACACTTATCATCAGAATTCAACAGGGTCCAAAGAACACCCAAGCAAAGCTCTAGGGGATAAAGGCCAAACATCTGAAATTTTTAAAATTCATTCTATCTCATGGAAGAGATTCTCCACATCCAGCCCAAAGATAAGTAAACCCCATTTTTAGCATCCTGTTCCTTTCAATTATTAGTTACTTTCAATTATTAGTTCAATTAAAAGTTACTGTTGAGTAACTTTTCCTTAGAGACACCACCAAAAGATACACAACTTCAGGGACTATACCACTCAACCTCACATATCACCAAGGTACTAAAACATAAAAGTACATTACCATACTAATATTCGCTCCCTGTCCACCCCCTGTACTAATTGTCTAATAGCCTCATCTAGGAAATAACAATAACAACACGCATAACCAACACCAAGGTAAACACTAGTAATAACTGCCGAGATTAGTGATACCAACTGATTCAGTTCAGCCAAAAACATGCAGAAATTGAAAGAAGGTCATAAGAGATAAAATGGCAATGCCAAAGTCAAAGTGCAAATCCATGAGAAATAAAACCCAAGAAAACAAATCTCCAATGGAATGAATTAATCCCATAATGATAGACTCCAACCAGAACTGTTGGGCCCACCCAGGATTTGCTTCAGGACATGGCCAAGCACATGGGACTAAAGATGGCACTGAGGATTAGTGTCCTGGGCATAACCCTGATCACATTACAGAGAGCCCTAATTGGTTTTCAGGTATTGACCTGCCTTCCTTATTGAATTGACATTGGACTTGACCACTAGCACCTGAAGGATATGTTGACCTTTGACACAATTGGGTGCCTGTTTGGCACCTTGTGGTCTGTTATCTATATAAGCTGTTTTGTTACCCCAATAAATGGAGATTTGCTTTGACAAACTCCCCATCCAGTGGCCAAGTCTCTGGGGAATTGAGGCAGAGGTAGGGATCGCAGGACTTAACCTTTCTTCATCATCGCAGCAGGCTGCGCAATCATGTGAATGAGTGTGTGAGTGGGTGGATACATGCTACTCCGTGGGTTTTGGACTCTACAAATTGGCGCCCAAACGTGGGGCAATTCCTAAATGAGACTAAGCTAATCGAGGCCTTGAGGTAAGTCCTGAACTTTAGTAATGGGAACGCATCTTACAAGGTTGTTGACCCAGTGCAGTCAGCACTGAGTTATGTATTAAGAAGCCATGGTTTTGAAGTCCCAGAGCCCTGCATTACCGAGGTGTGGGAATCAGCTCGTGAGTTGGCTCTGTTTGCCCAAACATCCAACATTTACTCATAGGAAATGTGGAATAAGATAGAGAATCTAGCTAGAGAGCGAGAAAAAATTTTTAAGGTATCACCTTCCTTGGAATTTTATTCCACAATTTGTGTGCTCAAGATGGCTTTCCTTCCCAACCCAATCCAGCCACTACTTACTGGTGGAGGAGGCAAAGAAGGAAGAGCCAAAGCTACTTCAAACTCCCTGCATGGCTCCAGGTTGCTTGGAGTGAACAAGCCATCCCAGGCACCCTGCAGAGGAGTTGCCACAGCCAGGGCAGGGTGGGGACTCTGCTGATGACCCACAGAGGTAGGACGAGGATTCCGCTTGGCCATGGCATGGTGCAGGGAGCCATGGGGATGGTGAACATGCCTGCCATTTAGAAAATGGTACCCCATCACAGTGCACACTCCAGGAATGGGGCACAGAGCTGCTGGCTCCGAGGCACACAGAGAGGTCGCTGAGCATGGGAAAGTGGCTGGGGGGAAAGAGAGTGCCTGGTGGTTCTCTTCCTCAAGGGAGAAGGGGGTGAGGACAGGTTAGAGGTAGACTCCCCCATATGTCTTCCCAATCCACGGAAGAGCGTGGCCCCCGACAGCCTAGAGCAGGGAGCTCAAGAGGGGCTGATGTACAAATTCCTCAGTACCTCATGTAGGCGGGTGAGAACTTCTTTGTATGTTGCCTGGGATGATAAAGAGTTACTTTAGGGGCTGGAGAGGTGGCTCAGGGGTTAAGCTTCTGCCTTGCAGGTGGAAGGTCCTGAGTTCAGATCTTAGACCCCATGTATAGACGCCAGGCAGAAGCTGGGGCAGCCTGCGTTTCTGGTCCTGGTAGGGTGGAGCCTGTGAATCCCGGGGCAGAATAAACAAGGAGGATGTGCAGGCGGTCCATGGTGGTTCCCGAATTCATCCGTGGTTCTACATACACACACATACACACGCGCCTGCACACACACACATAAACACGCACAATTGAATAAATAAATAAATAATATTAAAAATAAAAGTTACTAAAAAAAAAGTTACTTTAAAAGGTTCTGACTTGTTTGGCTATTTGAATTTCCTAAAAAATATGTGTTTTATGTTTCAAAATAACAGTTGTGGACACTTTAGATTTTATTGCGTGCTTATAATCACATTTTGGTTTTGACTTCGTTCATTATTTGGCATGCCCAATTTAAATGCACGTGCACACTTAAAAATGATGTCAAAAGGCCTGAGTACGTACTGACTAAAATATCTTGTTTTATCTTGGTTTTTATGGAGCTTCACAAAAGATGATATTGTGTTTTTCCCTAGGATCTGATAACATCACTTTTGTAATACCTTTAATTCCAAGTGTAATATTAAAACAACAGGAAACCATCAAGGAGGATAAAGAAAGTATAAAGAATATATATATGGTATTTAATGTATAAAAGGTTTAAAATAAAGTTTATAGGATAAGAAATCTTACTTAAAAATTTAAAATGTATACAGGAGGTTTGAGTTGGTTGCTTAAAATTATGTTAAAATATGGGGTTGGAGAGTTAGCTCAGGGGTTAAGCCTCTGCCTTGCAGGTGGAAGGTCCTGAGTTCAGATCCTAGACCCCACGTATAGATGCTGGACGTAAGTGGGGGCAGCCTGTGTTTTTGGTCCTGGTAGGGTAGAGCCTGTGAATCCCAGGGCAGAGTAAACAAGGAGGAGGTAGAGGCAGTCCATGGTGGTTCCTGAATTCATCCGTGGTTCTACACACACACACACATACATACACACGCACAATTGAATAAATAAAAAAGATGTTAAAACATGCTATAAAGGTTTATGGAATGTTGGGTTTTTAAAAAGATTAAGAATTAGAGATGGTGATTAAAAGAAAATGTTATACATTGTGCTTCTTCTAGAAATTAGAGATTAAGAATTAAGCTTCATGTATTCAAATGTATTTCAATTGTCTGTTTTGATTAAGCAGGAATTTGTTTGCTCATAAAATCCCAACTCCTCAAGGACAGCAGGAAGCTTATCCATGGGGTCACAAGTAAAAACTGGGAAAGTCTGAGATCAGGGCCTTCCCTGGTCCCAGGGAGGTAGGCTCTGCTCAGGCTAGCAGGAGAAGCAGAGGCCCTGCCCACCAGATGCCTTCTTGGCTGTAACTTGAGTCCTGGATCTCATGGTAAAAGCAAACAGGCTTCTCCTGGGAGGGGAAAGAAAAGGGCATCTTTAAAATCTGGAAAAAGTGTTTTAACTTATGTGTGAATGTGTGAATGAATGTAGAACTGAGGTGGAAACCTATTACACCTGTGCTCCCCACAACGGGATCCCTTCAATGGGATTGAAACCATGGGATTCAATTGGGCCAGTTTTGCTTTTCCATGGTGATAACAGTCTAGAATGGGATTGGATTAAAATCTAGTCGCTTGGTTTATATAGTGCTTGGCAGAACTCTGATGAGCCATGCATGCTTTCCCCAAGTCCAGGTACACTAAACTGAAGCCAAAGAAGAGATTTGCCTTTCCTGTGTCCAGGGACTAGCTAAAAAATACAAATGCTTAGTCCTGAAAGACAGTCAACTTGTAGTATATTCTCAGACATGCCTTGTTTACCCCTTTTAAACTTATTTCTAGTCGATTTTTAAAGACTTTAAAATAGGACAAATGATCTAAGATTTAATGTGGAGAAAGGAAAGGAACGACAAAGAGCCACAAAACAAAGAAATCAAAACTTGACATTTGCCTAAGGAGATAGGTAGAAAATTAACAGGCGCTCCCAAGCGGACAACTCAGGACCCCTTCCTACAGGAGAGATAAAAAAGATGCTTTGAATATGACCAGATTGGGCACTTTGAGACAATTGCAAGCACAGGAAGCTTTTGTGTGGCCTATGTCCCGACCATAGGAATTTCCACTAGAGGAAGATTGTCCCCTGAACCCCAGGGCCTAGGGGTCAAACCCTCTGGTAATATGACCTGAAGCTCTTAGCTTCCCTATGATGGGAAACAGGAGTTTGCCTCTGATATCCAGTAAAAGAAGGCCCAAAATGCCAGGTTGAGCATCTCATGAGAACCTTGGGTTTAACATGCAATGGGAACCCTCTTTGTTTTAGACTAGGGAGCACAAAATTCCAGTGCTCAACTTCCTTGCTAGGCTTTTGTCAATCTTTGATTTTACTATAATGTTAATGATCAAGAAAATGACAGGTTCCTCAGTCACTCACAAAGTAACTACAGAGATTCCTTATATCCTTAATGATGTTGTTTTTAGACATTCCCTCGTTTAATAAAACAAAATAGACAGTTCACATGATTTTAAACAGGTTTTAAGATGTGATCATAGAAATTCACAGCTGCTAGAAAAAAACAGTCTTCAGTCACACCAAACTAAGACAGTAACTATTCCAGGCAGGTAACAGTTTTTCTTTACTAACTTTTGCCTGTACCCAAAATAAAATTACTGAGCTTATTTGGTTTATCCCATGTGCCCTCCCAGTTACAATGGTTTAATCCTTGTGTAGATCTTAAAAGTTTAACCTGCATTTTGTCTCTTATATAGGGATCTTAAAATAATAAAGCCATTTGTCAAGGACCTCTAGACCATCCCAGCGCTTATTAGATGAGGATACCAGATTGCCTTCACTTTCAGCGTCCCATCTCAGCAGGAAGCAGTCAGAATGGTCGTTAGTCATCAACCCTTATCTCTTGAGCAGTGTGGGTCCTCAAATAGGTTAAAATGTAAAGTAGGCAGGTTTAGAATAGCCATGCTGGGATGGGTCTCTCTAGGTGTTTGAAGGTCTTTAAAATTCAAAAAAGCATCCCCTCTGCTAGATGACCCCATACCCAACTAAATTAAAGGCCCAATTAGTAAAACAAAAAGGGGGAGTAAGTCCACACCAACAGCTAGGGTTGGCATTATTTACCATCAACGTTTTAAATTTTAAATTTTCAAGAAGGTCAACTTAAATTGAGATCCCAAAGACACTGGGAAGCCTATCCACCAAACTTTCTGTCAGGAGACTATCCACAGTGTGCTCTAGGAAAATTTTAACCTTAATTGTTATAGGCCTGACCTAATTTAAGATGCCCTGATTGTTACTTTGCCTAAACCAAGGTGAAGTCAATTACGTTTGACCTAACATCTAGAAAAAATTTTTTTGTTCTTTTAATAACTATATCGCTTAAGTGTTTCCTCAGCACATCTCTCAGCAGTGCTCCATCTATGAGACCACACTACAGACATCCATGTCATGGCCCCCCTAGAGACGCAATTCAAGCTTGGAAGCTGTGAGACATTGGTCTAATGACAGACTAGGCAGGCCCTTATTGCCCATGTGAGCAACATGTGACTTCCCCAAGCTACCTGCTGCCATGTCTCATGCTGATGCCAATCTGCTTGACTGAGAGGAACAACTGAGACTGGACAACAGTGAAATCTCATGCTGAGACTGATGGAACATTGGACATATGTATAATTAATTGTAAAATATAGTCTCTACTATAACAAAAAGGGGGAGATGTTGGGCCCACCCAGATTTGCCCTACGGCATGGCTGAGCACATGGGACTAAAGATGGCACTGAGGGATAGTGTCCTGGGCAAAACCCTGATCACATTACAGAGAGCCCTAATTAGTTTTCAAGTATTGACCTGCCTTCCTTATTGAATTGACATTGGACTTGACCACTAGCACCTGAAGGATATGTTGACCTTTGACACAATTGGGTGCCTGTTTGGCACCTTGTGGTCTTTTGTCTATATAAGCTGTTTTGTTACCCCCAATAAACCGGAGATTTGCTTTGACAAACTCCCCGTCCCATGACCCAGTCTCTGGGGAATTAAGAAGGTGGGGACAGTGGGACTTAACCTTTCTTCTTCATCGTAGCAGGTTGCGCAATCATGTGAATGAGTGTGTGAGTGGGTGGAGACATGCCACGCCATGGGTATTGGACTCTACATAGAACAAATCCAGAAAATAGACAAGAAAGTCTGACCCAAGATAATGACTTCAAAGCATGATCATTACCATGATCAATACTATGAAAGAGGAAATCTGGAAGGAATTAAATAACTGCATCAACCAATTTGAAGAGGAACACAACAGACACTTGGACGAGTTGAGAAAAACAGTTCAAGAAACAAAAATAGACATAGAGCAGTTAAAACAGACTCAAGAAGAGTTTAAAACTGAACTAAAAGACTAGTTATCTTCAACCCAGAACTCAACAGAAAGTATTATCAGCAGAACAAACAAAGCAAAAAATAGAGTGGAAGAGGTTGTTAAAGCCAAAAAAGTACTCAAGAGAAATATTTAACAAACCCTGAAGAAGCCTAACATGCGTATTCATGGAATACCAGAGCAAGAATCCCAAATATCTTATCTGAGGAAATGTTGGAAACTATCATCAAGGAAAACTTTCCGCATCTAAAAAAAAAAGAGGACCATATATATAAAAGAGGCATTTCACACCCCAAACAGATATAACCAAAATAGAAACTCGCCACAGCAAATAATAGTGAAAACACTCCATATTCAAGACAAAGAAATGGTGCTGAGAGGTTCAATGGAAAAATACAAGTCTCTTCTAAAGATAAACATACTAAAATAACAAATTACTTCTCAATGGAAACATTAAAAGCAAGAAGACCTTGGAGAGATTGAATGAGATTGAATGAGGTATTGAATGAACAAAAATGTCAACATAGGCTAATACAGCATGCAAAACTATTTGTCAAGATTGAGGGGGAAAGAAAAGTTTTCCAGCACAAAGACAACTTGAAGACTTACATGTCTCACAAAACTAAGCCTTCAAAAAATGTGAAAAAAGATACTCAACCTTGAAGATAAGAACAAGCACATTCAAAAAGACAGGAGGGAAGTATATTACCACCAAAACCTATAAGCCAAATTACACACTTACAATAGCCACTAAACATAAAGAGTGTCTGGAATTAAAAGTAATTTCAGGGCTGGAGAGGTGGCTCAGGGATTAAGCCTCTGCCTTGCAGGCAGAAGGTCCTGAGTTTGGATCCTAGACCCCACATATAGACGCCGGATGGAAGCAGGGGCGGTCTGAGTTTCCCGTCCTGGTAGGGCGGAGCCTGTGAATCCTGGGGCAGAGTAAACAAAGAGGAAGTGGAGGCGTCCTTGGTGGTTCCCAAATTCGTCCGTAGTTCTATGCACACACACACACACACACACACACACACACACACACACACATAAATACACGCACACACAGGTATACACGCACAATTAAATAAATTAAAAAAATTTTAAAGTAATTTCGCCATTATAACACTAAATGCCAATGGAATTAACTCACTAATCAAGTGACACAAATCACAAACTTGGATTAAAAATCACAATCCATCAATCTGCTGCCTTCAGAAAACTTATCTCACCACAAAGCATAGGCATATCCTAAAAATGAAAGGCCAGTCAAATATTCTGCAAGCTAATGGAACCAGGAAAAAGACAGGGGTAGCTATTATGCTCTCAGAAATGGGACTTCAAACTAAAAAATCATAAGAAACACAGAAGATTACTACATTTTAGTCACAGGAACAATTCACCAGGAAGTCGTTGCAATACTGAACATATATGCACCTAATACAGGCTCCTCAACATTCAGTAAGCAAACCCTACAGTGTCTAAAGCGAGAAATCAACCCGCAAATGATAATTCTTGGGGATTTCAACACTGCCCAGAATGAAAGAATTGAAAAAGCCCTGAAAGAAACAATTGCATTTACTATAGCCCCTAAAAAAATGAAAAACCTTGGTATAAACCTAACCAAAGAAGTGACTTTTACAATGAAAACCTTAAAACCATATAGGAAGAAATTACAGAAGACAGTAGAAGGTGGAAAGACTTCCCATGTTCCTGGATTGGCAGAATCAACATCATGAAAATGAACCTTCTACCAAAAGTAATATACAGATTCAATGCTATTCCAATTAAAATCCCAAAGCAATTCTTTAAAGAAGTTGACCAAACCATCTCAAAATTCACATGGTGACACAAAACACCAGGATAGCAAAAACAATCCTGAGTAACAAAAACACTGTTGGAGGTATCACCATACCAAACCTTAGTCTATACTACAAATCCATAGTTACAAAAACAGCCTCCAAAATAGATACACAGATCAATGGATAAGGGTTGAAGACCCAGATGTAAGCCCATAAAATTACAGCCATTTGATCTTTGACAAAGGGGCCCAAAAAATCCAATGGAAGAAGAACAGCATCTTCAACAAATGGTGCTGGTAAAACTGATGTCCACATGCAGAAGATTAAAACTGGACCCCTACTTGTCACCATGTACAAGAATTAATTCTAAGAGGGTCAAGGTCCTAAATATAAGGACAGAGACTATAAAAGCCTTAGTTGAAATGGTAGGGAACTCCCTCGAGCTGATTGGACTAGGCCAACTGTTCCTAAAAAGAAATCCAATAGTACAGTCATTACAACCAATACTCAACAGATAGGATCTTATGAAATTAAAGAGATTCTGTTTAGATAAGAGATTGTAACTAGAGCACAAGGACAACCCACAGAATGGGAGAAAATCTCCACTAACCACATCTGATATAGCGCATTATCCAGAATGCACAAAGAATTTAGAAAACTAAACATCAAAAAAACAATTGGCTCAATTAAAAAATGGGCCTTGGTGGGGAGAAGTAATGATATACAAGATACTCCACAAAAGTTAGGTCTGAAGCAACCATAATAGGACTTTGCAAGACCTGTGCAATGACCAACACATTATTGACTCCTCAAAGTCTAACATGGACTAAAGGCACTAGGATCCTTAGAAGCTAGGGATTAACAGCCACAATAGTGTTCCTATACTTATGGAGAACAAAAGAAAGAGTTCTAGGAAATGCCACTGAGTCCTTACACCTCATCAAAGAGGAGAGCCCAGAGGAAAGTTAGATATACACATTAAAGGATGCTCCAGGGATGGGGGGAGAATAGGCATTGGGAGAGAGAGAGGGAGAGGGGAAAGGAAGGGAAAATGGGGAAAGACAGTTAGGGGGTCCAGGGAGGGATGAAGGGAAGGAAGGGACCAGCGTACCTATTAAGTTCATATGAGTGGAAATTAATTAATTAATTAATTAATTTTTAAAAAATAAAAAATGAAAAATGGGACTTGGAACTTAAAAGAAATTTTACCAGGGACGAAATTGAAATGTCTAGCAAAAATCTTTAAAAATGCTCTGCATCCTTAGCCATCAGGGAAATGCAAATTAAAATCTCCCTGAGGTATCATCTCACCCCAGTCAGGATGGCACAAATTCACAATACAAACAACATCAAATCCTGGAGAGGATGTGGAGAGAGGGGATCTCTCCTACATTGCTGGTGGGAATTCAGGCTCATATAACCATTCTGGCTAGCCGTCTGGCGATTCTTAAAGAAGTTAAAGATTGAATTGCCATATGACTCTGCTATTCCACTTTTGGGAATAATCCCCCATACAGCGAAAATTCACCTTGATAGCACAAGTACGACCATATTCATAGCAGCACTGTTTACAATAGCAAAGTCATGAAATCAATGCAAATGCCCAACAGTTGATCAGTGGATAAGAAAAATGTGGTACATTTATACAATGGAATACTACTCAACCATCAAAATGATGAATCAATGAAATTTACTGGGAAATGGATGGAAAAAGGAACAATTATATTGAATGGAGTATCCCAGACACAGAAAATTAAGTGCTGTATGTACTCCCTAATAGGTGAATCCTAGTACCAAACCCACTTAGTGACACACTCAAAGATAAATCTCTGTAATACCTACAGTAATTGCAAAGATTATAAACAGGAGGGAAGGGGAAAGAGGGAACTGCCACAAACAAGGAGAGAGGGGATCATGCACAGCAGTGAATACAGGTCACAATCAAGTACTACAAGTAGGGAATGAGACATCTGGTTAAGCTCACAGACTTTCCTTCCTGGTCACTTGCAACTAATGGAGTTTGATCTCAACAGAAAGGGAAGGCACAGAGTCTGGTAGATTGAAGGTAATCATCCTGCAAATGGGAGACTAATCTCCCCTCGCTGCAGTGTCCTACTCTTATTCCATCTAACTTTGAATCTACCCATATTATTAGACTCTATTTTAACAGCATTTTATCTCTAGCTATGAGATGACATCCAATACCCATCAGGATGGAGCCAAGGGCAGTGCAGAAACAGTAAAACTGGAAGAAGAAAAAAAAGAATAACTATAATTCAGAACATCAGAGACCCTATATTAATCACCAAGAACCAGGCCAGCTTACTCTCTCCCCATCCCAAAGCTCAGGGAAATTTGTGGAAGAGAGGGTGGTAAGATTGTAAGAGTCTAAAGATGTGGAGATTATTTCACACACGTTATGCCTGAAGTAATCATAATAAGTTTTTGCATGACCTGCACAATGACTAACATGTCATCCAACTCCCAAAGTCTAGCATGGATCACAGGCCCTAACATCCTTAGAGGAGAGGAATTAACAGCCACAATAGTGTTCCGATACTAAAGCGGAACACAAAAAAGAGCTCTAGGCAATGCTACTGAGTCCTTACACCTCATCAAAGAGGAGGACCCAGAGGGAAGTTTGACATGCACACTAAAGGATGCTCCAGAAATGGGGGTGAGATACTGGAAGAAAGGGATGGAGGGGGAAAGGAAGTGTAATAGGGAGGAGGAAGCAATGGGATGCAGGGAGGATAGAAGGAGGGAGGGGAATGAGGAACCTATCAAGTTTGTATGAGTGGAAAAAATTAATTAAAAAAATAAAAAACTTAAAAAAATTCAATGAAGTTTCTTCATTCTCTTTATCGTAAGATATAATAATTAAATGTTTCTATTGCCAGAATAAATTGCTTATCTAAACAGAGACATACAGGTATTGTCTTGTGACCATGTGCTATTTGTTTATTCCATATTTAATGTCTCAGTCTCTACAAAATTTAAAGAACTTTTGCTGACTTGCGTTATAATTAATTTGGCTCCAAAAGATATTAAAGTTCTACAGATTATTTAACATTTTCATTTCAAGATGAGATAAAGGCTGTTACATTAAATCAAAAGTTTTCTTTTATGTTTATAAGTTTCATGTACTTTAAAGATAAAAATTTATGGAATTGGGGGGGAGGTACTGGGAGATGGGGAGGGAGGGAGGGGGAGCAGGGGGTTCGGGGGGAGGAGGAGGGGGGAGGGAACTGGTCTACCTATTAAGTTTGTATGAGCGGAAATAATAATAAAAATGTTATAAAAATTTATGGTCACTTGACACTAAGGTAAATAAATAAAGAGCTATAATGTCTTAGATTTCAACATATATATATATATATATATATATATATATAAATGTATATTGTCTACACAATTACCAAATCAGACTGAACTCTTAATTTCTTTTAAAGATTAGTTCTTTTATCTGTTATCACCTCCATTAAAAGACATTTTTGAGGGATAATTAATGTAAAAACAGCAGGAAACCATCAAGTCATAAGAAATATATATATAGTACTTAGATGTACAAAAGGTTCAATATTGAATGTGCTATTACAACAAGACTCCAGTTTAACAGCTTTTTGTCTCTGGCCAGGGGGTGACATACAGTGCCCAGCAGAATGGAGTGAAGGGAATTGCAGGAGCAGCAAAACTGCAAAAGAAAATCAACAAACCACAATCCAGAACTTCAGAGACTATATCAATCACATAGAACTAGGACAGCCTAATCTCTCCCCATCCTGGAGCTCAGGGACATTTGCGGAAGAGGGGGCGGTAAGATTGTAAGAGCAAAAGGATGGGAGGAGCAACGATTTGCAAAATTCTCAACAATAGTTGGGGCCAAAGCAATCATAATGGGACTTTGCATGCCCTGCGCAATGTCCAGCGCACTGTTGCCCTCATAAAGTCTAGCATCTGTTAAGGGCACCGAGACCCCTGAAGGCAAGGGATTGACAGCCATAGTAGTGATCTTATGCTTAAGGGGAACAAGAGAAAGGGCTTATGGAAATGCCACTGGGTCCTTATATGTCATCGGAGAGGAGGACCCAATGGAGAGTTAGGCGTATACAATAAAGGACTCTCTGGGAATTGGGGGGGAGGCACTGGGGAAAGGGGAGGGGGAGGAGGGGGGAGGGAGGGAACTGGTAAAAAGTTTTAAAATGTATAATTAAATTTTAATAAAAAAAATCACGTAACAGTATTAATAAGAAATATGCAACTAGGTCTCCAACTAGAGCATTTTTAAAATGGTAAGATAAGAAGCTCTCTGGTCTGTACATCTCTGTCAAATGGTTAGATTTTTTTTCTTTTCTGTCAAAATATGATGAAAAATCTATTGGCTTAAAAAAAATCTTCCAGAGTGGAACAGGATAGCTCAAAAGTTCTTTTCACTCATGCCCATAGAAAGGCCTTTTTAAACAAGAACTGAGAATGTTGCCATAGTTTCTTGATTGCATTTCTCAGAATGTGATATGAATGTATGTTTAATGCATACAAACATTAACTTATTTCTGTTGTCACATGTGTACAGAGAAGAAAATGGAATGATTGCATCACTATCAGTACAACAACATAAGTTGGGGACCACAGCAACAGTAACTTTGGTATATCATTGTCCTTTCCTTTGACTTTTGTTGGACTTGCTGCAACATCATTACCTTGGGTTGGAAAAGCTGTTTCCTTGCATCCAGAAAATGTCAGTCCTCTGACCTTGACATTCTGATTCTGTCTCTGAAGCATGTATTGCCATTGCCAACAAATGGCTATGATTATCTTGTTTGAAATCCATCCAGGTTGAAAGGAAAATAAACCATTGGAAAAAAAAAAGTTTATGGAATGGGACCTGTTGCTTAAAAGGTTAAAGTGTGTCCTGAAGGTTTATGAATTGATTACTTAAAAGAATTTAAAGTATGTTATAAAGGTTTGTGGGATGTTAGTTTTATGAAAAGATTAAAAACTAGAGGTGATGGTTAAAGGAAAGAATGCCTTTGACATACAAGTATCCGAACCAGATCCAGGGCTCCCTGGAGTCATGGATGTCTTTGTGTTTCTCCATCATCAGGCTTAACCCTGTGGATTTCCAAACGTTTATTCTGCCCAGTGGAAAATCAGGAATGTTTCCTTCTAGGATGGATTCCTGACCCCTCTTTGGAATGACTGAGTCTTTTGCAAACTGGACTTTAAAAGTTAACTGCTGCTCACCATATGCTAAAGGACTTAATTTTCCATTTAAAATTCGCTATTGTATACTTACCACATGTTTAGCTTTTATAGCTAAAAATGTACAATTTTCTGTTGACTTTTGCTGACATTCATACCACCAATTGTATCTACTCTTTAATGGCTAATTATGTTTCTCTTACCTTAGAAACTAAGATAAAATGTATATTTGGGACAAAACTCAGACTCATTTAAACTCTAGAATACATCTGGTTGTCTTGACACTTAGCGCCTAAATTATTCCTAACTATCAAAATTAGTCTGTTGACATATTAAGACTACTCTATATTTAAGTTTACACAAATTGCTGACTACTATTACAATTGTACTCTTTAAGAGACATTTAGAGCCATTTTACCAACTTAAAGTTCTACCCACTTATGTAAATACCCATATGAGATTTTTTAAAAATTTTTTATTATTATTTCAGCTCATACAATCTTAACAGGTACACTGGTCCCCTCCCTCACTCCATCTCCCCCTGACCCTCCTGCTCCCCCCGACCCTCCCAACTCCCTCACCATCCCCCAGTGCCTCCCCACCAATCCCAGGAGCATCCTTTAATGTGCATGCCAAACTCTCCACTGGGTCCTCCTCTCTGATGAGGTGCAAGGACCCTGGGGCAGTTCCCAGAACCCTTTTCCTGGGTTCCCCTTGAGCTTAGGAACACTACTGTGACTGTCAGTCCCTAGCCTCCAAGGATCCTAGTGCCTTTAATTCATGATAGACTTTGTGGGGTTAATAATGTGTTGGACATTGCACAAGGAATGCAAAGTCCTATTATGATTGCTTCGGCCCTAACTTGTGTGGAGTATCTTGCATATCATTGCTCCTCCCATCCTTGTGCTCTTACAATCATATTGTGCTCATACAATCCACAAATTTCCCTGAGCTTCAGGATGGGGAGCGATTAGTCTGGCTTAGTTCCTGGTGGTTGATATAGAGTCTCTGATGTTATGAATTATGGTTTGTTGTTTGTTTTTTTTTTTTAGTTTTGTTGCTTTGTGGGGCCTCAGTCTTGGTGACCGCAACAAACTGGCAAGCTTAGTCAAAGGTGATTTGATGGAGGAAGTCAAGAGGGCAGCTCAGGATGTTTTGATCAGCTCATGGGAAGTCAGGAGGGGGCAGCACAGGATGTATTGAATAGCTCAGGAAGGAGGAAGTCAGGAGGGAGTAACTCAGGATGTTCTGAAGAAGTTTCACTATATACAGCCTGAGTGCTGGCTTGACCTTTAAGATGATTGTTGCCCATTTCACCGTCCTGGAATTCCTCTTACTGTTTCTGCCTATATAAGATGGCTGAGGACTTGCAATAAAGGTATTCCTGCCTGACTAGACTCCCTGATTGTCCTCAGGAAATGAGAGCTGGGAGCTAGCGGATAGCTGGACTGGCCTGCAGGAGGGAGCTACGATTCGTGGGGACCCCCACATCTGGCGCCGGATGTGGGGCACAAAGAGCTCAGTGTGGAAGAATTTTATCGGAGCCAAGCGGTCTTCAAGGTGAGTGAAACCCTAACAGATGTGTAATGCAACTACTAAGTCTGAAGACCTAGCACTCAAGATGCTGAGATACATGCTTAAAAATAGGGGCTTGAAAATATCTGATTCCAAGGCATTAAAGTTTTGGAGGTGGTTTCGCCCATCATGCTGTGGAGAAAGAGGGAGGGGCCTAGAGGGTAGAACAATGCCATACGCCTTCACAAAAACCTCCCAAATCTGTGTGTGGGCCTGGCCCCACACCAGGCTATGGTGGGAAGTCAGAGGGAGGGGGGTTAAGGAAGACTACAAATTCCTCATTCCCTGCGTAGGAGGACTCTATGCAGGCAGGCGGGAGCTGCCTCTGTTTGTGTTTGTCTATATTAACTTTGTGTTGTCTTTTGTGTGGACTCAGACTGATGAAACAATGGGACAGAATGTTTCTAGTCTCTCATACCTGTTGCTAAGAATTTGTAAAAAGACATTAGGGAAAGAACCCAAAACCTAAATGTTGAGATAAACAAAGAGAAATTTACCACCCTCTGTTCTCATGAATGACCCACTTTCCAGGCCAACCAATGTGTTTTAAACTGTCTCCTCATTGATTTAAGGAAGCTTCTGCCCCCTACACTGGTGAAACCATAAAAACTGTCTGTTGTTCTTTGTACTTTTCCTGTGATGATAAAGGGTTACTTTAAAAAGTTCTGACTTGCTCGGTTATCTGGATTTCCTATAAAATGTGTTTTATGTTTCAAAATAACAGCTGTGGCCATTTCAGATTTTATTGCACGCTTATAATTACATTTTGGTTTTTGACTCTGTTCATTATTTGGCGTGGCCAATTTAAATGCACGTACACACTTAAAAATGAATCACCTTGATAACATTAAAAGGCCTGAGTATGTACGGACTAAAATATTTTGTTTTATCTTGATTTTTATGAAGCTTCACAAAAGGTGGTATTATGTTTTTACCTAGTATCTAATAACGTCACTTTTGTAATTCTTTAAAAATTTGTTTTCCCATGTGTAATACTAACATATCTAACAGCCAGAAAGAAAGACTGATTTTTGAGAAATTCATTGAAATTTCTTCATTCTCCTGGTATGTATGAGCTCCCTTTCTTGAGGACAAGTCTGATTTCTAATTATAAGTGTACTCCTGTGTTCTGCTACAATCTTACAAACTTAATTCAGATATAATGATTATTAAGATGAGGTCTACTTCCTCTTCTAAAGGACTTTTCTTACAGGATAACTAATGAGAAAACAGCAGGAAATCATCAAGTAAGAAAAAAATGTATATGGTACTTGGACGTGCAAGAGGTTTAAAAGAAGGTTTATGAGATAAAAAATCTTACTTAAAAATTAAATGGGTATAGGAGGTTTAAGAGTTGGTTACTTAAAAGAATGTTAAAGTATGCTATAAAGGTTTGTGGAGTGTTAGGTTCATAAAAAGATTAAAAATGGTTAAAAGACAATGTTGTGTTATGCTTCTTCCATGCTATAGAAAAAAAGACATTGAGCCTCAAAAATTAGAAATTAAAAATTAAGCTTGCCCTCATCCTAAAAGATTGCCTAAAGTTAAATTCAATGCTCATCAGAGAAAAAATGCAATGATAAACTTAAGGAGTTAAACCTGGAAAAACAACAAGACTCCAGGTGTTAGACAGACTAGCTCCAATAACAAATCAAATCAACGTTGACTTTTCATTTAGATCCAAGGAGTGACCCTATCCTAAAGACAAGATAATGCTTACAGATCTATAGAACTTTCCATATGAGAAAATAATGTCCTCCACTGTATCATCTTAAAAGAACTTGTGTCACTTTGCTTTTCAAAATCCAAAAAGGACTAATTAAGATTGTTCTGTCCAGACAGTTAACATTATGTTGAATAGATTTTAAATGTAATCATAGGGATTCACAGCTGCCAGAGAAAAAAGGTCTTCAGTACGTAGCTTAGTTCTTGGTTTTTACATCAGACAGTGACTATTCCAAGCGAGGTAACAGGTTTTCTTTACTAACTCTTGCCTAAACTCACAATAAGATTGATGGACTTACTTGGTTTTTCCCATTTGCCTTCTAAATTAATAACTTAAAAAGTATAACCTGTGTTTCATCTTTTTTAGAAGTACCTTAAAGTAATAAAACCATCTGTCAAAGACCTCTAGACCATCCCAGCACTTCATAAATGAGGACATCAACTGCTTTCACTCCCATGGTCCCAATTCAACAGGAAGTAGCCAAGAGCAGTCGTCACCTCACATTCCTTGAACAGTCTGAGTCCTCAAAGTTTATGGGGAAATGAGACAGAATTAGAATAGCCATGCTGGGATGGGTCTCTCAAGGTCTTTGAATGTCTTTACAATTCCAAAAAGACACCTCCCACTGCTGGATGACCCTAATAGGCGCCCTACTTAGGGAGATGCCCTAGATTCCTGCCATTCCCTCTGATTTATACGTAATGATAATAGATATTAAAGATTGTTTTTTCTCCATACCATTACAGCCACAGGACTATGAGAAATTTCCCTTTTCTGTACCCTCTACTAACTACCAAGTGCCTGATAGTAGATGTGAATGGACAGTCTTATCTCAAGGCATGGCTAACAGTCCAACATTCTGTCAAAACTATGTAAAAGCCCTACTAAAACCTGCAATACAGGTGCCCCAGGTCATACTCTATGTTTATATAGATGATATCATCCTGGGGGCACCAAATCCTTTATGGTTTGGAGAATTTTACAGGGTTACTAAAGAATGTCTTCAAAGGGGAGAACTACATATATCAGCTGAGACCCTTAGAATTATGAGTTCTCTCTGGTAAGACATTGATAACTTCCACTCTTGTACAGGATAGACTGCCTCTTCAATGGGTTCACACATCCCCGGGTGGCACACCTAGGATATACACACCTACAGATCAACTGGTTGACCTGATAGAGAAAGGAAGGGACTTAGCCCTCAGACATTATAGTATTGATCCTCACAAATTGGTCACCCCTTATTGACTTAGAGATCTAGAATGGTTAAACAGAAACAACAACCAAATAGCCTTAGCTCTAGAAGGTTTTCTCGGGGAACTGGATTGCCATTATTGGCCCTACAAGTGGGTGACTTTTTTGGGGTCTTTTAATGGAAGACACCTAAATTATTTACTAGGGAGCCATTATCAAGAGCACTTAATATGTTTACTGATGGGGGACAACATGGGTCTGCCATGATAATTTTCTCTGGAGACAACAAGGAGCCAATTAGATACATTCATACCTGTAAAGGCTCAGCCCAATTCATAGAACTTATGGTGGTTACAATGGCATTAACTAAAGTAAGTGGGCCCATGAACCTATTCTCTGATAGTCTCTATGTAATTAATCTTCTCCCTGGATTACTACATTCCCACATCTGATTGGATAAAAATCCCATTACACCCCTGATTATTCAAGCCTGGACACTTCTTATGGAAAGGAATAGCCCAATCTTTCTACAACACCTTAGGGGACATCAAGGTTTGCCTAGCTTCCTATCTCAAGGTAATGCTGAGACAGATAAGATAACTTCTGTTAAGCTACTGTCCACCAATCTAAAGAAAACTCAGGACCTACATGACCTCACTCATGTCAATTGAGGGGACTCCATAACAGGTTCCCTCAAGTTCCTTATAAAAGACCTAAAAAAGATTGTACGTACTTGCAAATCCTGCCAGCCCCTTTTACAGGTACCACCATTACAATTACTAGGGGTAAATCCCCGAGGTTTGAGATCCAACTCTATGGCAAACTGATGTCATACATTATGCTCCATTCAGAAAGCTTAAATACATCTTGGTGTCCATTGACACATTTTCCCAAGTCTGCTGTGCTACAGCTGACACGGGGGAAAGGACTAGACATCAATCCCACTTCCTTCAATGCTTTGCTATACTAGGATTGCCACAAAAGATAAAAACTGATAATGGGCCATGCTTTATAAGCAAAAGCCTACAGGACTTCTTCACGTTATGGGGGATTCAGCACACTACAGAGATTCCTTACAACCCACAGGGCTAAGCTATTGTAGAACGTAATCATCAAAATATTAAGGCCCAATTACAAAAACAAAAGGGGGGAATAAGCCCCCAACAACAACTAAATATGGTCTTGTTCACTATTAACATTCAAAAACATCAAATAGTGTCCCGCTTCCAAAAACATTAGGGGCGACAAGAACAGAGACCTGAAATACGGGTAAGATGGAAAGATCCCATCACAGGACAATGGAGGGGCCCAGACCCATTATTAACAATGGGTCGGGGCTTTGGGTGTGTCCTCCCTATAGGAGACTGAGACCCCATATGGGTGCCTGCTAGAAATCTTAAATTCTATTGTCAAGGAGAAGATGACCCTGACCAACTAGAGTCAGACACCACCAAAGACTAATAAGGACAAAAAAAAAAAATGGTAGTTGTGCAACAGGCTTAGCAGGCTCTTGACTAATACTCATAAAAGGGGAAAGAGAAAAAAGAGAAACATAGACCTAACCAGATCCATGGCCAACATCATCCTTGAGATAGATTTTATTATCTCCCTACAGACAATGGCAAACACAGGATGGACCATTGCATTGATCCTCATTGGAGGGGCCATCGTTGTGGGGCTTACCTTGATCCTGTTCCTGACTACTTCTGACCTAATCCATCAACTTGGAGGGATCAACTCAACCCTTTGAGAGAAACTAAAATCATCTTGGCGGTGTTCCTCACCTGCTACATACTTAATACTATTCTCATGGATCATCAGAGAAGGTGTAAAGGCTACGGACTTGTGATGCTCTTGCTACTGCTATGGATAGAACTTGAGGGATTGGGATTACTTTGGAGCTATGTAATTAATCCCTGTATGCTGCAACTGATGGGTTGGGACTTAGTCCCCAGCCCATGGTCTGTATTGTTGGGCTTGCTTTGCTATAATCATACTACACAAAAAAGATGATTATGCTTGCACAGATCCTAGAGGAGACACCCACTGGAGGCTCTCAGGACCCTTGGATACTATTGGCCCTCCAAGAGGTTCCTCAGGTTCCTTGATAGAGACGAATACTCTAAGGGTGTAGCCACCTTCATCAGTTGGTACCCTAGTGTTCGCTCAAGGAACAGCCCTTTGAGCCTATCTTATTACAAAAAAAAGGGGGGGATATGTGGGGACCTCAGTCTAGGTGACCTCAATAATCTGGCAAGGTTAGACAAAGTTGTTTTGATGGAGGAAGTCTGGATAGCAGCTCAGGATGTTTTAACCAGCTCAAGAGAGGTCAGGAGGGGGCAGTTCAGGATGTGTTGAACAGCTCAGGATGGAGGAAGTCAGGAGGGAGTAGCTCAGGATGATTTAAAGAAATTTCGCTACATACAGCTTGTGTGCTGGCTTGACCTTTAGGATGATTTGTTGCCCATTTCCCCACCCTGGAATTCCCCTGTCTATATAAGATGGCTGTGGACTTGTAATAAATGAGTTCCTGCTTGACTAGACTCCCTGTCGCATCTGATTGTCCTCGGGAAGCGAGGGCTGGGAGCAGACGGACAGTGCACTCACCTTTCCCCCATCCTCCTTGTGGAGGACCCGCTGGACCAGCCTGCAGGATGGAGCTGCGATCCGTGGGGGCCTCACACCATTTATTATGTTTAGTGGCTTTTGTAAGTCTGTTGTTTAACTTTTAGGTTTTGGTGGTATTATAGTTCACTTCTGTCCTCCTGGATAGGCTTATTTTTTTCTTCAAGCTTTTTTTTTTTTAATTTTTTTTATTATTTATTCAATTGTGCACGTATCCATGTGTGCGTGTGTGTGTATGTATGTGTGTGTGTGTACACGTGTGTGTAGAACCACGGACGAATTCGGGAACCACCATGGACGTCTCCACCTCCTCCTTGTTTACTCTGCCCCGGGATTCACAGGCTCCGCCCTACCAGGACCAGAAGCGCAGGCCACCCCCACTTCCGCCTGGCGTCTATACGTGGGGTCTAGGATCCGAACTCGGGACCTTCCGCCTGCAAGGCAGAGGCTTAACCCCTGAGCCACCTCTCCAGCCCCTTTTTCTTCAAGCTTGAGTATCATTTCTAGCATTTTGTGAAGGCCTGGTTTGGTGGACATGTATCCCTTCAAATTGTCTTTGTGCTGGAAAATTTTCTTTCTCCCTCGATCATGACAGATAGTTTTGTGGTGTATATCAGCCTAAGTTGACATTTTTTCTCCTTCAATACTTGAAGTATGTCTCTCTAAACTTTTTGCTTTTAGTGTTCCCATTGAGAAGTCATTTATTATTTTAATAAGTTTACCTTTAAAATTGACTTTTTTTTCCCCTGAAGCTCTCAGTACCATTTCTTTGTCTTGAATGTGGAGTGTTTTAACTATTATTTGCCGTGGTGAGTTTCTCTTTTGGTTATATCTGTTTGGGGTGTGGAATGCCTCTTGTACATGGATGGGCCTCTCTTTTTTTAGATGAGGAAAGTTTTCCTTGATGATAGTTTGAAAAATTTCCTTAGGTGTGATATTTTGGGATTCTTGCTCTGGTATTCCATGAATATGCATGTTAGGCTCCTTCAGGGTGTCCCATAACTCTTTTTTTTTATTAAAAATGTAATTATACATTTAAAATTTTTTACCAGTTCCCTCCCTCCTCCCTCCTCCCCCTTTCTCTCCCTCCTCTCCTTCCCCATCCCCCAGTGCTTCCCCCCAATTCCCAGAGAGTCCTTTATTGTGTACGCCTGACTCTCCACTGGGTCCTCCTCTCCGATGACATATAAGGACCCAGTGGCATTTCCATAAGCCCTTTCTCTTGTTCCCCTTAAGCATAGGAGCACTACTATGGCTGTCAATCCCTTGCCTCCAGGGATCTCGGTGCCCTTAACAGATGCTAGACTTTATGAGGGCAACAGTGCGCTGGACATTGCGCAGGGCATGCAAAATCCCATTATGATTGCTTTGGCCCCAACTATTGTTGAGAATCTTGCAAATTGTTGTTCCTCCCATCCTTTTGCTCTTACAATCTTACCGCCCCCTCTTCCGCAAATGTCCCTGAGCTCCAGGATGGGGAGAAATTAGGCTGTCCTAGTTCTATGTGATTGATATAGAGTCTCTGAAGTTCTGGATTGTGGTTTGTTGATTTTCTTTTGCAGTTTTGCTGCTCTTGCAATGCCCTTCACTCCATCCTGCTGGGCACTGTATGTTACCCCCTGGCCAGAGACAAAAAGCTATTAAACTGGAGTCTTGTTATAATAGCACATTCAAGGGTAGATGTAATAAAAGTAGGAAACTTCAGTGAGGGAGGGGTCCATCACCCATTTGCAAAATGATTACTTTTTATCTGCCAGACTATATGCCCTCCCCTTCTGGTGAGATCAGGAAAGAACGTCTGTGAACTTAACCAGATTTCTCATTACTTACTTGTAGACCTTGATGGAGGCCTATTTTCTCTGCTGTAACATGGTCCCCTCTCTCCTTGTTTCTGGTGTGGCCCTCCTACCCCATCTCTCTTGTTCATAATCCTTGCAATTACTGTGTTACATAGGTTTACTTTTCAGTGTCTCAATGTGGGCTGGGTGAGTTTGGTACTAGGAGCCACCTATTAGGGAGTACATACGGCGCTTAATTTTCTGGGTTTGGGATACTTCACTTAATATAATTGTTTCTAATGACATCCATTTCCCAGAAAATTCCAGTAATTCATCATTTTTGATGGCTGAGTAGTACTCCATTGTATAGATGTACCACAGTTTCCTTATCCACTTGTCAACTGTTGGACATTTAGGTTGATTCCATGACTTTGCTATTGTAAACAGTGCTGCTATGAATATGGTCGAGCTTGTGCTATCGAGGCGACCCTCTGCTGCATGGGAGGTTATTCCCAAAAGTGGGATAGCAGGGTCATATGGCATTTCAATCTTTAATTTCTTTAAGAATCTCCAGACGGCTCGCCAGAGTGGTTGTATGAGCCTGCATTCCCACCAACAATGTAGGAGAGTTCCCCTCTCTCCACATCCTCTCCAGTATTTGTTGTTGTTTGTATTGTGGATTTTTGCCATCCTGACCGGGGTGAGATGATATCTCAGGGAGGTTTTGATTTGCATTTCCCTTATGGCTAAGGAAGTGGAGCATTTTTTTAAGATATTTGTTAGACATTTTAATTTCATTCCTGGTAAGTTTCTTTTAATTTCAGGGCCCATCTTTTAACTGGGCCATTGTTTTCCTTGGAGTTTAGTTTTCTAAGTTCTTTGTGCACTCTGGATAGGAGAGCTCTGTCAAATATGTGGTTAGTGAAGATTTTCTCCTATTCTGTGGGTTGCCTTTGAGCTCGTGTTACAATCTCTTTATCTGAACAGAAGCTCTTTAATTTCACAAGATCCCAAGTTTGAGAGTTGGTAGCAGTGACTGTGCAATTCATATGGCAGCACAAAAGACCCAGGATAGCAAAACAATCCTGAGTAACAAAAACACTGATGGAGGTATTACCATACCAAATCTTAGTCTATACTAAAAATCCATAGTTATAAAAACTGCCTGGTACTGGCTCCAAAATAGACACACAGATCAATGGATAAGGGTTGAAGACCCAGATATAAGCCCACAAAACTACAGCCATTTGGTCTTTGACAAAGGGGCCCAAAGAATCCAATGGAAAAAGAACAGCATCTTCAACAAATGGTGCTGCCATAACTCTTAAATATTTTTCTCAAGTATCTTTTTAGCTTTAACAACCTCTTCCATTGAGGTGGTTAATACTCCCACTTTAACTTCAAGGTCTGAAATTCTATTTTCTGCTTGCTTAGTTCTGCTGATAAAACTCTCTGTTGAGTTCTAGGTTGAAGATAACTTGTCTTTTAGTTCAATTTTAAACTCTGCTTGAGTCTGTTTGAACTGCTCTATGCCAGTTTTTGTTTCTTGCACTGTTTTTCTCTACTCCTCCAAGTGTCTGTTGTGTTTCTCTTCAAATGGTTCATGCAGTTATTTAACTCCTCCCAGATTTCGTCTTTCATAATATTGATCATAGTAATGATCATGTTTTGAAAGTTGTTATCTTGAGTCAGGCTTTTTTGGCTAATTTCCATGGTTTTGTTCTGGTTGGAGTCTATCATTATGGGGTTAATTCCTTCAGTGGGAGATTTGTTTCTTGGGTTTTGTTTCTCATGGATTTGCATTTTGACTTGTGCATTGTTGTTTTATCTCTTAATACCTTCTTTCAATTTATGTATGTTTTTGACTGAACTGAATTAGTTGACCTGGAGCAGGCCTTGCTCTTATTGGCTGGAGGGAGGAGCTGGGACTAGTGGGTTACCTGGTGCTTGGGGGTGAGCAGAGGATGCTTACCTGCTCAAATCCCAGATGGATGGGGAAAAGGGAGAGGTGATGGTTGTGGGTGCAATCAACCTGTGGAGCTGGGGAGTGGCCCAGGAGTCCTCCCCAGACTGGAGCAGCACCTGCTCTGACTGGCTGGTGTGAGGAGCTGGAACTAGTGGGTTACCTGAGGTTTGGTGGTGAGCAGGGGTTGCTTACCTAGGGAACTGTGTGTCCTGGCTGGACTGCATGCATCCCAGGCAGTTGGGGAAAATGGTGCTCACAGTTTTCATGGAGAATTCGCAGTGGGCATAGAGAGCTCACAGTGGTCATAGAGCTGACAGTGGTCATTCAAAGCTCATTGTGGTCATAGAGAACTAACAATGGTCATAGCTCATATTGGTCATAGAGAGCTCATAGCAGTCCCAGAGAGCTCAGAGTGGTCATAGCTCATAAAGGTCATAGAGAGTTCACAGTGGCCACAGCTCATAGTTGTAATACAGAATTCATAATCATCAAAGAGAGCTCATGATAGTCATATATCATAGTGGTGATAGAAAGCTCACAGTGTTTGTAGCCCAAAGTGTTCATGGAGAGCTCACAGTGGTCATAGAGAGCTCATAGTGGTCACAGTAATCATAGCTCTCAGTGGTCATAGAGAGATCACAGTTGTCATAGAGAGCTCACAGAGGACATAACTCATATTGGTCATAGAGTCTCATAATGGACATTGAGAGGTCAGAGTGGTCATAGCTCATAGAAGTCATCAAGAGCTCACAGAGGTCACAGAGACCTCATAGTGGTTACAGCTCATAATTGTCACAAAGAGCTCACAGTGGTCATAGCTTATAATGATCATAGAGAGCTCACAGTTGTCATCAAGAACTTACAGTGAGTGTAGAGAGCTAACAAAGATCATAGAAATGTCCTAGTGGTACAGCTCCCTCTCATAATGCTGAGCTCTCTATGGTCATAGGCTATAGTAGTCATAGAGAGCTCACAGTGATCATAGAGTTGACAGTGATCATTGAGACCTCATTGTGGTCATAGAGAGCTCATGGTGGTCATAGCTCAAAGTGGTCATAAAGAGCTCATACTGATCGCAGAGAGCTCACAGTAGTCATAGCTCATAATGGTCATAGAGAGCTCACAGAATTCATAATCATCATAAGAGCTCACAATCTCCGTAGCACATAGTGTCGATAGAGAGCTTACCGTAATCATTGATCATAATAGTCAGAGATCCCACAGTATTCATAGCACCTAGTGGTTATAAAGAGCTCATAATGGTCATCACAGCAATAGGTCATAGTGGTCATAGAGAGTTCACAATTGTCATAGAGAGCTCACAGTGGTCATAGCTCACATTAGTCATACACAACTCATAATGGACACTGAGAGTTCAGGGTGGATGTAGCTTATAGTGTCCATGGAAAGCTCACAGTGGTCATAGAAAGCTTATAGTCGTCACAGAGTGCTCACAATAGTGACAAGGAGTTCATAATGTTCATAGTTCAAAATGGTCATAGAGCGTTCACAGTGGCCATAGATAGCTCACAGTGTTCATAGAGAGTATACACTAGTTATAAAGAGCTGGCTGACAGTAATCAAAGAGAGCTGATAGTGCTCATATAGAGCTGACAGTTGTCACAGATAGTTCTCAGTTTTAATAAAGAGGTCACAGTGGTTATAGAGAGCTGACAGTAGGCATAGAGAACTCACAGTGATGATAGGTAGCTCACAGTGGTCATAAGAGCTCACAGTAGTAATAGAGTTGATAGTGGTCATTGAGACCTCATTGTGGTCATAGAGAGCTCATAGTGGTCATAGCTCATAGTGATGGCAGGGAGCTCATACTGGTCACAGTGGCCAAGAGATGTCTTATTGGTCATAGCTTACAGATGTCCTCGAGAGATCACAGTTGTCATAGAGAGCTTACAGTAGTCATAGAGAGCATCAATGGTCATACTGCATTCACTACTCATTGATCATAGTGTTCATTGAGAGCTTACAGTGGTCCAAGAGAGATCACTTTGGTCATAGCTCATGGTGGTCATAGAGATTTCATAATGGTCACAGCTCACTGTGGTCATAGAGTGCACAGTTATCATAGAGAGCTCACAATGGTCATAAAGATCTCATAGAGTTCAAAGTGAGCTCACAGTGGTCATAGAAAGTTCATAGTTTCCATAGCTAATAGTGGTAATAGAGGAATCATAATGGTCATATATCTTAGCAGTCATAGTGAGCTCACAATGGTCACAGTTCATAGTGGTCATAGAGAGGTCACAGAGTTAATAGAGAGCTCAGAGTTGTCTTAGCTCAGAGTGGTCATAAAGAGCTCACAGTGATCACTGAGAGCTCATAGTGGTCATATAGGACTCTCAGTTGTCATTAATCATAGTTCACATCGAGAGTTCACAGTGTTGAACAAGAGCGCAAAGTCGTCTTACCTTATGGTAGTCATAGAGAGGTCACAATGGTCATAGCTCACAGTGCTCATAAGGAAGGCATAATGGTCATAGAGAGGTCAGAGTATTCATAGACAGTTTACAGTGGTTATAGAGAGTTGAAAGTTGTAATGAGAGCTGAGTGTGGTCACATAGATCTGAGAGTTGACACAGACAACTCACAATTTTAATAGAAATCTCACAGTAGTCATAGATAGCTGACAATACTAATAGAGAACTCACATGGTGATAGGTAGCTCACAGTGGTCATAGAGAGTTTAGAGTGGTCAAAGAGTGCTTATACTGGTCATATAGAGCTCACAGTTATTATAGAGAGTTCATACTGGTCATACAGAGCTCCCAGTTGACATAGATCATAGTGCTCAGTGCTCACAGTTGTCAAACAGAGTTCAGAGTGGGCATAACTTACAGTGGTCATAGATATCTGTCAATGGTCATAGTTCATAGTGGTCATAGCTCATAATAGTCATGAAGAGCTCAATGTGGTCAAATAGAGCTCACAGTTGTCATAGGTCACAGTGGTTATACATAGTTCATAACAAAAAAATGAAACATAACAGTGGTCATTCTTCACAGTTGTCATCAAGAGATCACAGTTGTCACAAGTCATAGTAGTGATAGGTACCTCACAGTGGTCATAGCTCATAGTGATCATAGCAAGCTCAGAGTGTTCATAGGTCATATTTTTCATAGAAAGCTACAGTGGTTAGAGAGATCACAGTGGTCACTGAGAGCTCAAAGTGATCATAGAGAAGTCATAGTGATCATATCTCATAGTGATCATAAAGACCTCACAGTGCTAATAAGTAATATTGTTAATCAAGAACTATAGTGGTCATAGACAGCTCATAGTGGGGATATGGACCTCAAAGTGGTCATAGATCATAGTGGTCTTATAGAGCATATAGTGATCAAAAGCAGCTCACAGTGGTCATAGCTGATAAGGGTCATAGAGAGGTCACAGTTCTCATAGAGATCTCATAGTGGTCATAGATATTTCACAGTTGTCATGGTCCATAATGGCCATAGAGTGGTCCCAGGGGTAATAGCTCTCAGTGGTCATGGGAGCTCATAAAGGACACAGAAAGCTCACAGTTGTCATAGCTCATACTGCTCAAAAATGGCTCATAGTGGTCAAAGCTCATAGTGATCATACAGGTATCATAGTAATCATAGGTCATAGTGCTCATAGAAAGTTCATAGTGGTCATAGACAGCTCACTGTGGTCATAGAGAGTTTTCACTATTCATAGAGAGCTCAAAGTGGTCACAGGGAGGTCACAGTGGTCATAAACTGTAAACAGTTGTCATAGAGAACTCTCAAATACTACTGTAATCCCTCTACGATCACTGTGAAGTCTCTATGACAATGGAGCTCTGTATGACAGCTATGAGCAATGACCACAGTGAACTCTCTATGAGAACTTTGACAATTATGAGCTCTCTAAGAC
This sequence comes from Typhlomys cinereus, assembly GCA_023101885.1. Lineage (NCBI taxonomy): Eukaryota > Metazoa > Chordata > Mammalia > Rodentia > Platacanthomyidae > Typhlomys > Typhlomys cinereus. Next base: position 3,372,456 of record JALPQD010000204.1, on the reverse strand, counting down.
CATTATAAGCTATGACCACTGTAAGCTCTCTGTAACCACTATCAGGTGTGACCATCATTAACTCTCTATGTCTACTAGGAGCTCTCTGTGACAACTATGAGCTTTGAACAATGTGAGTGCTCTAATGACACAATGAGCTCTCGATTACCACTATGACTATGACCACTTTTAGCTTTCTATGACCTCTGTGACCTATGACAACTACGAAATATGACCCAAGTTAGCTCTTATTGACCACTATGAGCTATGACCACTGTGAGTTCTCTATGACAATTTTAAAAAAATTTTTTATTATTAATTCAATTGTGCATGTGTGCACGTGTGCATGCATGTGTGTGTGTGTTTGTGTGTGTGTAGAACCACAGACAAATTCGGGAACCACCATGGACTGCCTTCCACCACCTCCTTGTTTACTCTGCTCCGGATTCACGTGTTCCACCCTACCAGGACCAGAAACGCAGGCCGTCCCCACTTCTGCCTAGCATCTATATGTGGGGGTCTAGGATCTGAACTCAGGACCTTCTGCCTGCAAGGCAGAGGCTTAACCCCTAAGCCACCTCTCCAGTCCCTCTCTATGTCAATTTTAAGCTCTTTATGTCCACAGAGAACTATGACCATTATGAGCTCTCTATGACCACTATGAACTATGACAACTATGAGCACTCCATGACAAATATGAGCTCTGTATAACTAATATTATCTATGGACACTGTGAGTTCTCTCTACTATGCACTATGACCACTGTGACTGCTCTTTGACCACTATGAGCTCTTTATTTTTTTTCTTTTTCTTTTTTTATTATTTATTCAATTGTGCGTGTGTGTGTGTGTGTGTGTGTGTGTGTATGTGTGTAGAACCATGGACAAATTCGGGAACCACCATGGACTGCCTCCACCTGCTCCTTGTTTACTCTGCCCGGGGATTCACAGGCTCTGCTCTACCAGGACCAGAAGTGCAGGCCGCCCCCGCTTCTGCCCAGTGTCTATATGTGGGGTCTAGGATCCGAACTCAGGACCTTCCACCTGCAAGGCAGAGGCTTAACCCCTGAGCCACCTCTCCAGCCCACTATGAGCTCTTTATGACAAGTGAGAGCTTTCTATGAACACTGAGACCTCTCTATATCATTTGAGCTCACAAGTACTACTGTAAGCCATCTATGACTGCTGTGATGTCTCTATGACCATAGTGAGATCTGCATGACATCTATGAGCTATGAGCACAGTGAACTCTCTCTGACCACTATCAGCTAAGACCACTAAAATCTGTGACTACTGTGAGCTTTCTTTGTTCTTTATGACCTCACTGTGACCACTATGATCTATGACCACTGTTGAGCTCTTAATGTCCATTATGAGCTACGACTACTGTGAGCACTCCATGACCATTGTGAGCTCTCTGAACACTCTGAGCCATTACCACGATGAGCCCTCTATGACCACTATGACCTATGACCAGTGTTAACTCTCATTGTCCAACATGAGCTCTCTATGACCACTGTGAAATATTTTCACTGTGAGCTATATATGACCACTAAGAGCTGTGATCACTGTGATCTTTGTTTAACCACTGTGACCTTCCTATGAGGAATATGATATATGACCAGTATGCTCTCTCTATGACCTCTGCAAGCTATGACCATTATGTGCTCTCTATGGCAAATGTGAACTATCTTTGACCACTGTGAACTCTCTAGGACCACTATTGTGTATAAACATTGTGAGCTCTGTATGACCACTGTGAATTGTTATCACTTTGACCTCTCTAATATCACAGTAAGCCCTCTTTGACCATTGTGATCTATGACCAATGTGAGTTCTCTATGACCACTGTGAGCTTGATTTCTGTGAGCTCTTTATGATGATTTTGAGTTCTCTGTGATCACTATGAGCTCTCTTTGATCACAATGAGGTATTACCAATGTGAGCTCTGTATGACCATTTGAGATATGACCACTGTGAGCACTCTGTGACCTTTGTGAGCTATGACAACTATGAGCTCTCTATCATAACTCTGAGCTCTCTATGACCACTGTGACCCCTCTCTGACCACTTTCCACTGTCTGTGACCACTATGAGCTCTCTATGATTGATCACTATGAACTATGACACCTATGAGCTTTCTATGACCACTGTGAGCAATGATTTCTCTATGACCATTATAGAGTATGACTACTGTGAGTTCTCTATGACTACTATGAGCTATGACCACAGTGAGCGCTTTATGACCATTATGACCTTTGTGAGCTATCACTAACTATGAGCTCTGTATGAGAACTGTGAGCTCTCAATGACAACTGTGACCTTTTTGTGACAACTTTGATCTCTGCATGACCACTGTGAGTGAGCTGTCTGTGAGTACAATGAACTTAGACCAACCACTATGAGCTCTCTATGACCACTATGAACTAGGAGCAGTTTGAGCTCTTTATGAGCACTATGATCTATGACCACTGTGAACTATCTATGAATGCTATGAGCTCTCTATGACCACTATGAGTTCTCCATGACCACTATGAGCTATAACCACTGTGAACTATCAGTGACCATTATGAGGGATCTATGACTGCTATGAGCTATGACCATTATGAGCTCTCTATCAACACTGTGAGATATGACCACTGTGAGCGCTCTGTGATCACTTTGAGTTATGAACACTGTGAATCTCTATGATCACTGTGAAATCTCTATGATCACTATGAGCTCTCTATCACCAGTATGAGCTGTGACCACTATGAGCTTTCTCTGAGCATTTTGAGTTATGACCACTATGAGCTCTCTATCACCACTGTGATATGATGACTATGAGCTCATTTTGACGAATGTGAGCTCTCTGTGATCACTTTGAGTTATGAACAATGTGAATCTCTATGATCACTGTGAAATCTCTATGATCACTATGAGCTCCCTATCACCAGTATGAGCTGTGACCACTATGAGCTTTCTCTGAGCATTTTGAGTTATGACCACTATGAGCTCTCTATCACCACTGTGATATGATGACTATAAGCTCATTTTGACGAATGTGAGCTCTCTATGTCCACTGTGAGATCTCTATGACCATTGTCATCTAGGGAGCTCTCTATCATTACTGAAAGCTAGCTATGACCACTGTGATATCTCTATGACCACCATGAGTCCTATATTAGCACAATGACCTATGAGCAATGTGAGCTCTCTATGATCACTATGTGCTAAAACCTCTATAAGCTATGAGGACTGTTAGTCCTCTAGATCCTTTATGAACTGTTTATGAGAACCATGAACTATGACCACTGTGATTTCTCTATGACCACTGTGAGCTATGAACACTATGAGCTCTATATGACCATTATGAGCTATCACCACTGTTGTCTCTTTATGTGCATTATGAGATCTCTATGACAGCTATGAGCTATGACCATTGTGAACTTTTGTGACCATTATGAGCTATGACCACTGTGAGCTCTTTGTGACCACTATGAGCTATGACCACTCTGAGCTCCTAATGTCCACTATGGGCTCTCTATGACCACTGTGAGATATGACCACTATGAGGTCTCTATGATCTCTATGACTTATGACCACTGTGAGCTATCTGTGACTACTATGAGCTCTCAGTGACCACTAGCAGCTATGACCACCGTGATCACTCTATGGTCACTATAACCAATATTAGTTATGGCCATTGTGAGCTCTCTATGAGCACTATCAGCTCTCTATGACCATTGTGAGTTCTCTATCACCTTTGTGGACTATGATCACTACAAACATTGTGATCTATGGCCACTATGAGTTCTCTCTGACCATTGTGAAATCTTTGATGACTGTTAGTTCTGTACAACAACTTTGATTTCTCTATGACCACTTTGAGCTATGATCACTATGAGCTTTCTATGCTCTGTACAAGTATGAACATCATAAGCTGTCTATAACCACTGTGAGCTCTTTAAGTCCACTATCATCTATGACAACTGTGAGCTCTCTATGAAAATTATTAGCGTTCTAAAACTACTATGAGCTATGACCACTGTGAGATCTCTATGATCACTAGGCACTATGACCACTGTGAGTTGTCTATGACCATTATGAGCTCTCTATGTCTACTATGAGCAATGACTACTGTGCGTTCTCTATAACCAGTATGATGTGTTACCACTGTGAGCTCTCTAGGATCACTATGAGCTCTCTATGACCAGTATAATCCATGATCACTGTGAGCTCTCTATGGCAATTATGAACTTTCTATGTTCATTGTGAGCTATGACCACCTTGAGCACTCTCTGGCCACTGTGAGCTCTCTAGTACATCTGTGAGCTTTCTTTGAACACTATCAGCTCTGACAATTCCAAGCTTTGTATGACAACTATGATCTAGGATCACTGTGATCTCTCTATTGCCACAAGAGAACTCTGTCATCACTATGAGCTATAACCACAATGAACTCTGCCAATTTTGAGCTCAGTATGGCCACTGTGAGCTCTCTATGACCACTGTATACTCTTTGTTACAATCTTGAGCGCTCTAGGTCACTATGAGCTATGACCACTGTGAGCTTTCTATGATCACTATGAGCTATGACAACTATGAGCTCACCTTAGCTATCAATATCACCACTATATTCTATTACCATTATGACTTCTTCATTATCACTGTGAACTCTCTATGACTACTGTGAGCTCTCTTTGAATACAATGAGCTCTCTATGACCACCTTGAAATATATGATGACTGTGAGTCTCCATGATTACTTTGAGCTCTCTATGACCACTCTAAGGTATGACCAGTATGAGCTATCCATGACAACCATGAGCTATGAGTACTGTAAACTCACTATAAACATAACTAGCTCACTATGACCACTGTGAGCTCTCTAGGAACACTATGAGCTATGACAATTGTGAGCGCTCTATGGCTACAAGAGAACTCTATCATCACTATGAGTGATGACCACTAAGCACTGACAATTGTGAGGTCAGTATAATCAATGTGAGTTCTTTATGACCACTGTAAACTCTACATGACCACTATGATCTCTCTAGAACACTATGAGCAATGATCACTATGAGCTCTCTATGGCCACAAGAGATCACTATTATAATGATGATTTATGACCACTATGACTTCTCTATTACCACTGTAAGATCTCAATGACCTCTGTGAACTCTATGACCACTGTGACCTCTCTATGACCAATTGTCAACTATCTATCTTCACTGTGATCTCTCTATGATGATTGAAAGCTGTCTGTGACCACAGTGAGCTCTCTAGCACTACTTTGAGCTCTATGTGATCACTGTGATACCTCTAGGACCACTCTGAGCTCTTTATGGAGACTATGAACTCTCTATAAAAAACATGAGCTATGATTACTGTGAGCTCTCTAAGACCACTATGAGCTATGACAACTATGACCTCTGTTTAGTACTGTAAGCTCCCTATGACTACTATGAGCACTCTATGACCACTGTGAATTCTCTATGAAGACTCTGATCTCTCTTGGATGACTCTAACATTGCTATAACCACTATGAGTTCTCTATGACCACTGTGAGCTGTCTCTCAATATGGTGAGCTCCCTGTGACTAAAGTGACATCTCTAGGACCTATGTGAAATCTCTATGACTGTGGAAAGCTCTATATGACCACTATGATCTCTTTGTGACAAATATGAGCTATGACTACTGTGATCTCTCTTTGATCACTATGAGCTGTCTATGTCCACTATGACATATGATTACTGTGAGCTCTCTATCACCACTATGAACTATGACTGTTGTGAGTTCTCTATGGCCAATATGAACTATGAGCAGTATAAGCTGACTATTTCCATCATGAACCATTCCTGACCACTGTGAGCTCGCTATGGCCATTATGAACTCTCTATGACCACTATGAGCTATGACCACTGTGACTGCTGTATGACCAATGTGAGCTATGATGACTATGAGCTCTTCATGACCACTGTGAGCTCTCTATGACTAAGTAAGCTATGAAAACTGTGAGCATTCTATGACCACCGAGCTGTGATTACTATGAACTCTCTATGAGATCTGTGAGCGCTCTATGACCATCTTAAGCTCTCTGTGACAACTGGGAGCACTCTAAGACAATTATTAGATCTCTATGACCACTGTAAGCTCTCTGAGACCACAATGAGCTATGACCACTCTGAGCTCTCATAAACAACATAACCTAGCACCATTCTGAGCTCTCAATGATCCTATGACCACTGTGAGCTCTCTATAACACACTGAGTTATGACCATTGTGAGCACTGTATGGCCGATATGAAGTCTTTATGACCACTATGAGCTATGTCTACTATGACTTTTCTGACCAATAGGAGCACTGATCACTGTGAGTTCTATATAAACGCTATGAGCTAGGACCACTGTGAACTCTGTCTGACCTCTGTTTCCTATGACCACTATGCACTCTCTATGATCACTCTGAGTTCTCTGTTACCACTGTGATAGCTCTGTGACCACTGTGAGCTATGAACACTATGCTCTCTCTATGGCCACTGTGATATCTTTGATGACTCTGACCTCTCTATGACCACTATGAATTCTCTATGACCACTATGAGTAATGAATACTGTGACCTCTCTAAGACTCATATGACCTATGACAACTGTGAGATTTCTATGATTATTGTGAACTGTTTATGTCAACTATGAGCTCTCCATGATGACTGTGATTTCTCTATGCCTACTGTGAGCATTCTATGACTTTTGTGAGTGCTCTGTAATCATTATTAGCTATGACTAATAATGATCTCATTATGAACTGTGAACTCACTATGAACATTATTCCCTGTCTAGGACCACTGAGAGCTATGACCACTATGAGATATCTATGACTACTCTGATCTATGACAACTATGAGCGCTCTATTACAATTATGACATCTCTATGACCACTGTCAGATCTCTATTTCCATTGTGAATTCAAAATGGCCATCATGAGCTCTCTATGAAAACTATGAGCTATGTCCACTATAAACTGTCTAGGACCACTGAGAAATGTGATCACTATGAGCTCTCTATGACTGCTGTGAGCTCACTATGACCACTGTGAACACTCTATGACTACTGTGAGCTCTCTATGACCAATGTGAGTTCTATATGAACACTATGAATTCCCTGTGACCACTTTGAAATCTCTCATAACATTGACCTCTTCATGACAAATTTGACCTCTTTATGACTACTCTGAACTATGATTACTGTGAGCTTTCTAAGACCAGTATAAGCTATGAGCACTGTGAGCTCTCCATGACCACTGTGAGCTTGCTATAGTCATTATAAGCTTCCTATGGCCTCTGTTGACCACTATGATCTCTCTAATAGCACTTAGCTCTCTGTGACAACTGTGAGCTATCTAGGATCACTGTGAGCACTCTATGACCACTTTGAGGTCTCTATGACCACTATGAAGTATTACCACTGTGATAAAACTCTGAACATTATTAGCTGTCTGTGATCACAGTGAGCTCTCTATGACCACTAGGAACTATGACCACTGTGAGCTCTCTATAACTGCTATGATCTCTCTATGTCATATATAAGCCATGAGCACTGTGAGATCTCTATGATCACTGTGAGCCCTCCATGATCAATGTGCACTCTCTATGGCCATCGTGCACTCCCTGTGACCACTATGAGCTTTGACCAGTATGAGCTTTCTATGTTCACTATGAGATATAACCAGTATGAGTTCTCTGTGATGACTGTGAGTTCTCTGGGACCACTCTGAACTCTTTATGATCACAAGAGATTTCTAACAGTACTTTGAACTGTGACTATTATGAAATCTCTGTGACCACTGTGATCTGTGACAACTGTGACTTCCCTATTACCATTTTGAGCTATCTATGACAACTGTGAACAATCTATGATAACTATGAGCTCTCTGTGACCACTGTGAGCTCTCTAGGACTACTATGAGCTCTCTATGACCAGTGTGAACTATGACCCCTGTGAGCTCTCTATGAACACTATGAGCTATGAACACTTTTTCCTCTCATTGTCCATTATGAGCTCTCTATTTGCACTATGAGCTCTCCATGACCACTGTGTAGTATGACCACTATAATAACAGTATGAACAGTATCAGCTCTCTATGACCACTGTGAAGTCTCTATTACGACAGTGAGCTCTTCATGACCACTGTGAGGTCTTGATTGTAGCAGTCTTGGAGACCCATGAGGATCCATGGAGACTCCTCAGGGTGGAGATAAGCAGGCACGAAGTCAACATCATGGACTCTGGAAGTCAGGCAAATGGCAAAGCAGGTTTGCAGACTCATTTATTGTAGATATCAAGCTGCTTATATACCCCACACAACATTCCACAAGTTTCAGTGGGAGCATTTGCTGTGTTGGCCTGTCTGGGTTGGTACACTCAGTCAGGCGATTTGACATCAAAACCAGGCACTGCAGCAGATTCTAGCTTGAGAAAGTTGCATTTGCACATGCAGCCCATACAGATAATACAAGCCTTCCTGGTCTGTTCCTTCATATCCATCCTATTTATTTTGACAGCCATCAGAAGCCAGAGTTCTTTGCTTTGACCTTGTTGACCCTGCCTCAGAGAGCATCCAGCATGACAGACCATGCCTGTCTTAGGTTGTCCTGTCTCACAGGATCTAACCCATCATTGACTATGGGCCTTTGACAGACTTCACGTCTGGAAGGCATTTCAGAATATGTGGATAGTAGATTAGACCAAGGCCTCATGAATCTTTGGATTCCAAACCTGAAACGCATCTCTGGGGGAACATGGTTTGGATGTTCAAGAGCCATAAGCAGCTGTAGCATGGTCTTTTTGATGGAGCACTGCTGTGAGTTGTGCTAAAGGAAACACTTAAGCAAAAGTCACAATCTAAGAGGGATCAAACAGACTTTTAAAGTTGTTCCAGATTCTGGTTTCAAACCCAGTATCTATAGACAGGGAAGTCATATGTGCCATGTTAATATGTTCTATCTGTTGGCTCAAAGTCAATGAGTAAGTAAAGAAGGCCTGATACCAAGGTCCCTTGATATACTGAGGAACTTGTTCATGAGCCTTGGAAATGTTGGAGACCTGATAAAATGTTAAGCATTTATGAGGAATATCAAGGGTTACAGGAGACAAGAACAAACCTATAGGGTCTTGAAGATCAGGTCAGACTCCTGTTGAAAATATGTAGCCAAACCTGTGGTGGATTGTGATATGAGATCAATATTTTGTCTGTTGCCGAATCCCCACTGGGCCAGCTGGAAAAAGAAGGGGGAAACGGTGGGGCCTAAAGACTCGAGGCAAATGTGTGAACCAGAGACGGGGTTACCAACCGGACACCGGGAATCAGGTGAGAAGCAGCAGTGGACGAGTTCCTACAGATTCAGCTTTATTCAGGAAGAGTTTGGGCTTATACAGGGTTTGGGTCCAACTAGGTGTTGCCATCCCTTTGCTCAGGAGAGTGGGGAGCAGCCACCAATCATTTAGCTGTTTGCTCTATGTCCAGGTTAGATGGCCACTTCCCATTGGTTGTTCATCCCTCCTTCCCATCAGTTGTTCATCCTTTTGCCTGTGTAGTTCCTCTACTGGGACATGTCTGGGGTATGGCTGAACTTGTTCAGGCTTGTCTGTAGCCAGACCTCCTGGATTCAGGAGCCTGGGCTAGGGCCTCCCAGAATCGATAGTGGCACAATTGTCCATAATCTGTCAGCATATCCAATATGATGTTAAGGTTATACTGATGGTTAAGGCAGGCTTGTGCTTCTGCCTGATCGTCATATACAGAATGCCAATTCAGGAAAATGGCCGGCTCCAAGACCACCTTCAGGAGATACCAATCATAATAGGTTTGGAGCTGTATGGCCCATTGGTGCAGAACCTGTTCAAAATAAGGGGAGTCAGGGGCTTCTTAATTAGCCACCTTACAAATCAGGGAAAGATCAGCAAGTGAGGTAGGCACCTAAGGCTATCATCTTATCAGAGAGACTGTCTATGATTTTTCACTGGGCAGAATAGACATTTGGGAATCCACAGGGGTGAGCCTGCTGATGGATAAACACAAAGACAGCCATGATGCTAGTGGAGCCCTGGATCTGGTTAGAACAGGTGTATGTCAAAGGCATTCTGTCACTGTAAAACCATTAAGTGTATAAAATGAGGAAATAATTAAATGAGGCATATCTGAGGAAGTCTTAAATTTAGTAAGAGGATTGTATTACAAAGATCTTCCAGGGTGGCCATTTATTTTCTAAGATGTGTAAAGGCCATGTCTGAGAAAATATTGTAAGTTGACTCTTTTATGTTGAAATTTAAGATTTTTTTGTTCTTATTTAGGCCCATTACCAAAATTTTTGTCTTTAAAGTATATGGCCCTTATAATATAAATATAATAGGTTCTATAAGATGTTAAGCTGGGGGCTGGAGAGATGGCTCAGGGGTTAAGCCTCTGCCTTGCAGGTGGAAGGTCCTGAGTTCAGATCCTAGATCCCACGAACAGATGCCCAGCAGCGGCCTGTGTTTTTGGTCCTGGAGGGCGGGGCCTGTGAATCCTGAGGCAGAGTAAACAAGGAGAAGGTGGAGGCAGTCCATGGTGGTTCCCAAATATGCCTGTGGTTCTACATACATATACACATGCAAACATATGCACAATTGAATAAATAATAATAAAAAACTTTTTAAAAAAGATCTTAAGCAGTTATGGCCTTTAGGAATTAAGATTTTGTGAGTAACCAAATCTCTGTATAATTAAGATGGACAATTGAAAAACACTTGAATACATGAAGCTTAATTCTTTTTTTTTTAATGAAGCTTAATTCTTAATTTCTAATCTCTGAGGCTCAATGTCTTTTCTTCTATAGCATGGAAGAAGCATAACATATAACATTTCCTTTATCCATCATCTCTAATTTTCAATCTTCTCATAAACCTAACATTCCACAAATCCTCACAACATACTTTAAGATTCTTTTAAGTAAGCAATTCATAAACTTTCTCACAAACCTTCTGTACATACTTTAACTTTCTAAGTAACATATTTAATTCCTTCATATCTTTTTTTTTACTTGATGTTTCCCTGCTGTTTTCACATTAACTATCCCTCAAGAAATGTCTTTTAAAGGCGATAACAGTAGATCTCATCTTTAAAGAAAATTAATAGTTGAGTCTGATTTGGCTATGGTGTAGACAATATAGATTCGTATATGATCATTTATAAATGTATACTTTGAAATCTAAGATATATTAGCTCTCAACTTACTTATCTATTTTAGCATTAAGCAACCACAAAATTTGTGTATTTAACTACCTCAAAAAATTTTTAATTAGGGGCTGGAGAGGTAGCTCAGGGGTTAAGCCTCTGCCTTGCAGGCAGAAGGTCCTGAGTTCGGATCCTAGACCCCACGTATAGATGCCGGGTGGAAGCGGGGGCGGCTTGCGTTTCTGATCCTGGTAGGATGGAGCCTGTGAATCCCGGGGCAGAGTAAACAAGGAGGAGGTGGAGACGAGACGGTCCATGGTGATTCCCGAATTTCGTCCGTGGTTCTACATACACACACATACATGCACGCACACACACGCATACACGCACAATTGAATAAATAATAAAATTTTTTTAAAAATTTTAATTAATTTATGAGGAGTGAGCAGCTAGAAAAGAAAAACGCATGCACTCCATGAGATATAGGCATGGAACTAAAAATGGACTCATAGCACTAGAGGGCTATGAGGGGTTAGGGTGCCAAAGATGGCTAGCAAGGCCACATATATTTGTATACCCAGGCAAGCCCAGAGAAACTGGCTTTTTCTGGTTGGTTAACTCCCATTGGGCCCAATCCAATTGCTCTTAGGCCCAGGTGGGGCTAGAGACCAAGTTTTTTGTTGGATATGGAGAATTCATCTCCATAATCCCTTCATCGGGTAGTTGGCTATCTTATCTCTGGGAGGATTGATTAGTCAGTTTCTCAGCAGGAGTGTTTCTTCAGGGTGATTCCAGCTCTGGGGTATGACCTTCAGGAATGTCAAATACCTTCAAAGACCTTAGAGACTGTCCTAGCAAGAACTGTTTTAGATCTGCCTGTTGTACCCCTTAACCTTCTGCAATCCAGACTGCTCAAGGGATGTGGGGCGATGACTTCTCTGGCTACTTCCTGCTGAGTTAGGGCAAAAGAAGTGTGAGCAGTCAATGAGCTTCATCTATGGAGGGCTGAGATGGTCTAGAGGTCTTTGATGGATTACTTTACTATTTTAGGTCCATCTAAAAGAGACAAAAACAGATAAATTAAGCCCAAAATATCTACTTCTTATCTTGCCTGAAATAGACACTACCTTTGTCTGGTGTAAAAATCAAGAGCTGTAAATAATTTACATATTGAAGATCTTTCTCCCCTGGTAGTTATAACTCTCTGAAGTCGCATTCTAAAGCTTGCCCAAAACATAAGTAAACTGTCTGAATCTTGGGGAAGAACAAGTTAGCTTGCTTCTCCCTTCTGGATTCTTAAAGCAAAGTGGCACACGTCTTTTTGGGACCAAGGGAATTTAAAAGAACATATGCAGGGGACGTGTTTCCTCACATGGAAAGTTCTACATATCTCTGAGCATTATCTTAGACCACTGTCAGTGAAGCTAGTCTGTTTAACAGTAGACATTTTGTTATCTGCTTCTTCCTGGTTTAAGTCTTTTAAGTTTGTCATTGCCATTTTCTTCTTCCAAACACTAAGCTTAACTTCAGGGAAGCTTTTAGGACAAGAGCAAAACTTTACTAAGCTTTGCGCTGAAATATATCTCTGTCTTTAGCTCTACAGCACAAACTGTCTTTCTTGGGCCTCTAAACCACAAGCTTTCTGGTACGTGCTATCTGATTCCATCATTCTCAGAAGCCTACTTTTTGTTTTCTTTTTTTTTTCCTGTCTGCAAGGGAATTTCAAGTTTGTCAGGTTGGGCATGCCTGCTAATAGTACTATCGATTTCCTTAGGCAGATGTCAAGTTTATGATTTCCTTTTTCTTTTCTTTTTGTTTTCTTCTTTTCTGTTTGAAAAATAAATTTACCTGGAACCTCAAAGAAATTACTTAAGTAACTTAGGCCAAAATCTTGCAAGGAGAGGGAAACATGAACCTGAGTTGACCCAAATGCACTTAGAATATTCTGAAAACTGACTATGCTAAGTCCAGATTACATTGATTCTGTTTTGTTTCAAGGGAATGGGGTTTGGCTAAGGTGTAGGCATGAAATTTCTTTTCCATCTTAGTGGGAGTACATATGGGAGCATGGAATTAGAAAGCAGATTAGTTCCCAAGAAGAGGAGCACATACATACCAAGAGAAGGAAGAAATTCCAGTGAATCTTTTAGAAGACAATTATATTTTCCTGCTTGCTAGATTTTATGTGATAACATTCTATAAAAGAATTCAGAGGAATGAGCAAGTTTAATTATTCTGTAATATAGTGGCCTTGATATTTTGGGAATATATGGAAAAACATTTAAGAGCATTATCATTTGTAATCCTATTAAAGGTCAAAATCAAGAGAGATAATCTTTTATGAAAGAAAAACTTATAATCTATCAGAAAACAATTGTGATTGATATAAAACATAAGTAGCTAAGATCTTAGATGACACTAAAATTACTTGTTCTTATTTTAAAGTATGCATACATGTATTTAAAAATGCAAAATTTTTATATTAGAGATGAAAGAACATTGAAGTGGCCACAGATTTTTTATGTTGGAACACAAGACACACAACATGTAAATACAGAACATATGAACATACAAACACATGAACAACATACAATTTACCAGCACCTGGCAATTGTACAAGTTACTGATAACTGTTTTAAAATTTCTCTTGAAATATTTATCAAAGGCGGGTTAACATTTAGTAAAACCTTATTTAAAACAAGATCTCATTTTAATAAATCCAGCAGCTAGGCTTAATTATGAAAAACATTAAAAGCAGATTAAGGTTTAAAATTTAGTACCAAAACCAAATTGCTATTTAAGAAACTTTATATTTAATAGATAAATATATTTGTCTAATTTTCTCTTTTTTTTCTAGCAAGAAAAAGCACCCTCATCCATAGGTCAGTTTCCCGCATATTCTCTGGGGAGATCTAAGGTGCTAAAACTGCAGTCTCATCCCAAAATTCCTCTAAAACAACAGTCTTAACGTTGAGGCCTCTACTCTCTAGAGTCTTTAGGAGAGATTTTAAGACATGTATTTGGGATGCCTTACAGTATGAGGGAAGGTTGCCCATTTTTTTAAAGAACAGAGATGAGACCAAAAGAGGAACAGATGAGACAAGGAATATATGGGACCGAAATGTCTTGTGCTTAGTAGGAACTTTCCATCATTCTTAGGCCACAGCCATATGCTGTGAGAAGAAAAGGGCTGCTGTGGAAGCCCCACGTTGGCGCACCAGATGTAGCAGTCTCAGGGACCCACAAGGACATACGTAGACCCTTGGGGGCTGCCATAAGCCAGCACAAATTCAACATCATGGGCTCTGGAGTAGGGCGTTACAAAGCAGTCTCTCAGGCTTGCAGACATGTTTATTGCAAATATTGGGCTGCTTAAATACCCCACCCAACATTCCATAAGTTCCAGAGGGAGCTTTTGCTGTTTTGTGCTGTCCAAGTTTGTCCTCTCAGTCAGGCGGTTTGAGGTCAGCACCAGGCACCACAGCAGATTCTGACTTGGGGAAGTTGCATTCATACATGTGACCCATACAGACAATACAGGACTGCCTAGTCCATTCCTCCTACACTCGATGACCACTGTGAGCTATCTATGACCACCATAAGCTTTCTATGGCCATTATAAGCTTACTATGACCACTTTGAGCTCTCTGTGACAACTGTGAGCTCTCTTGGACTATTGTACGCTCTCTAGGACCACTTTGAGACCTCTGACAACTGTGAGCTCTCTATGACAACTGTGAGATCTCTATGAGCATTGTGAGCTCTCTATGACTTCTATGAGCTCTCTATGACAAGTATAAGCTATGACCACTGTGAGCTATCTATGGCCATTATGCATTTCCTATGAGCATTGTGACCTATGACCAATATTAGCTCTCTATGACTGCTATGAGATATAACCAGTATGAGTTCTCTGGATGACTGAGTTATCTGTGACTACTGTGAGCTCTCTATGGCCACAACATATTTCTAACAGCACTAGGAGCTATGAACACTATGAGCTCTCTGTGCTCAATGTGATCTCTGGCTACTATGACATCCCTATTACAACTTTGAGTTGTCTATGACAACCACGAGTTCTCTATGACAATTGTAAGCTCTCTCTGAGCAATCTATGACCACTGTGAGATCTCTATTGCCACTAGGAGCTCTCTATGACAACTGTTAATTATCTATGTCCACTGCAATCTATGAAAAGTATGAGCCTTCTATGACCATGGTGAGTTCTCTATGATCATATGACCTATGACCACTGTGGAGTGGTCCACTGTGAGCAACAACTACTGTCAACAGTAGTCATAATTACCATTATGAGCTATGTATGACTACTATGACTTATGACCACTGTGAGCTCTCTATCGACATTGTGAGCTCTGACCATTATGAACTCTGGATGAACACTACGAGTTTTTTTGAGTACTGGGAGCTGTGAACACTCTTAGCAGTCTATAATTACTGTGAACTAAAACAACTATGAGTACTCTATGACCACTGTGAGTTCTCTGTGACCACTGTGATCTATGACCACTGACAGGTCATTATGAGCACTGTGAGCTCTCTATGAACACTCTGAGTTCTCAGTGACCACATTGAAATCTCTGATGTCTGTGATTTCTCCAGGACCACTTTGAGCTCTCTATGACTACTCTGAGTTATGAACAATGTGAGCTCTCTAAGATCAGTATGAGCTTTTAACACTATGAGCTCTCTAAGACCACTATGAGCTCTTTGAGACCAGTGTAAGTCATGATCACTGTGAGTTGTCTATGATCACTCTGAGCTCTCAATGACTACTGAGCTCTCCATGGCCATTTTCAACTCTCTATGACCACTTGTGTGCTCTCTATGACTACTGTGAATTATTACTAACTATTCTAATTATCTCTTTGTGAGCAGTAAGAACTATGAAAATGTGGCCTATCTGAATTGTGTATGACTACAGTAAGTTTGACCAATGTAAGATCTCTAAAACCATTGTGAAATATCTGACGATTTTGACCTCTCTATGACCACTTTGAGCTCTCTATTACCCCTGTTACCTCTCTGAGACTACTGTAAGCTATCACCACTATGAGCTCCCTATGACCACTGTGAGCTCTCTATGATCATTTTGACACTTCTGATGACTGTGCTCTCTCCATGACCACTATGAACTCTCTAAAACCAGCATGAGCAATCACTGCTATAAGCTCTCTATGACAACTATGAGCTATAAGTTCTCTATGACCACTGTGAGGTATGACCTCTGTCATAACACTATGAACTTTAGCTAGGCATATCCACTATGAAGTATGACCAATGTGATAACATTATGAAAATTATTAGCTCTCTATGACCTCTGTGAGCTCTCTATGATCACTATGAGCTATAACCACTGTGAAGTTTCTGTGACAACTATGAGTTCTCTCTGACCACTATAAGCCATGAGCACTGTGAGCTCTCTGTGACCACTGTGAGCTCTCTATGAATACTGTGAACTCTCTATGGCCATTATGCACTCCCTATGACCACTGTAATCTATGATCACCATGAGCTTTCTGTGACCACTGTGACATTTCTGAATACTGTGACTCTCTGTGACCACTTTGAGTTCTATATGACCACTATGAGCTATGATCACTGTGAGCTCTCTATGACAACTATTAGCAAACAGCACTGTGAGCTTACTATGAATATTATTACCTCTTCATGCCGACTGTGACCTATGAATACTGTGAGAACTCTATGACCACTGTGAGAATTCTATGACTACTGTGAGCTCCCTATAACCACTGTGAGCGTGTATGATCACTATGATGTATCTATGACCACTGAGCTTTCTTTGAACACTATAAACTTTATAGGACCACTGGGAGAACTCTATGATGACTGTGAGCTATCTATGACTACTGTAAGCTCTCTATAACCACTGTGATATTTGTATGAAAAAGGTAAGCTTTGCATGACCACTGTGATCTTTATAAGAACACTGTGAGCTTTCTATGAAAACTATAAGCTCTCTATGAGAGAGCCTCTGTGAGAAAGTCTCTATGAGAGAGCTCTGTATGGCCTCTATGAGCTGTCTATGCCCACTATGAGCTGTAACCTCTATGAATTGTCTATGAATACTGTAAGCTATGACCACTATGAACTATCTGATACCACTGTGAGCTCTCTGTGACCATTGTGCTCTCTATCACCACTGTGAGTTCTCTATGACCACAATGAGTTATGACCACTGTGAGCTTTCTATGACCACTATGAGCTATGACCACTTTGACCTCTCTTTGACCAATGTGAGCTCTCTAACCACTGTGAGCTATGATGAGTATGAGCTCTGTGTGACAACTGTGAGCTATGGACAATACGACTTCTTTATGACCACTGTGAAATCTCTCATGACTGCGACTTCTCTATGACCATTTTGAGCTCTCGATATCCACTATGAGCTATAAATACTGTGAGCTCTCTATGGCAGTATTAGCTATGTTCACTCTGCATTATCTGTGAGCACTGTGAGTTTTTTACCACAACAATGAACTGTGACCACTGTGATAACACTGTGAAGAATATTAGCTCTCTATAACCACTGTGAATATGACCACCATGATCTCTCTATGACCACTATGAGCTATGAACACTTTGAGATCTCTACGGCCACTATGATATATTTATGACCAATATGAGCTATGAACATTATGAGTTTTCTATGACCTCTATGAGCTGACAACTATGAGCTCTCTATGAAAACAGTGAAATATCTAAGTCCACTGTGATTTCTCTATGACCACTTTGATGTCTCTATGACCATCATGAGTCCTCAAAAACTACTGTGACTGCTCTATGACCACTTTGAGCTCTGTATGACCACTGTGAGTTTTCTCTGACCATAATAAGCTATTACCACTGTTAGATCTCATTTTCAATTATGAGCTTCCTATGACAACTGGGAGATAAAACCACTGTGAGCGCAATATGACCACTATGAGCTATGACCATTGTGTCCTATCTTTGAATCACTTTGAAGTCTTTTTGTCCATTGTGTGTTCTCTGTAACCATTGTTGATATGAGCTATATGGCATATGACCATTGTGATCTTTCTATGACCACGATAAGCTATGATCACTGTGGGCTCTCTATGACCACAATCAACTGTGACCACTGTGAGCTCTATATGACCACTATGAGCTATGATCACTATTAAGTCTATATGATCACTTTGATCTCCCTTTGAACACCGTGAGCTCTCTATGACCACTGTGAGTGCTATATGAACACTATCAGCTATGACAACTGTGAGCTCTCTGTCACCAATATGAGCTATGACACTGTGACCTCTCAATGAGCACTATGATCTATGATCACTATGAGCTCCCTATGACCACTATGAGTTCTCTATGTCTACTGCGAGCTCTCTATGAACACTATGAACTATTTTTGACCATTATGAGGCTTTTGTGACAACTACAATCTATGACCACTTGTGAGTGCTCTATGACCACTAAGAGCTATGAGCACTGTGAGCTTTCTATGACCACAATGCTGTGACCACTGTGGGTTCTCCATGGCCACAATGAGCTCTCTATGACCACTATGAGCTCTCTATGACTTCTGTAAGCTATGACTATTATGAGCTCTTTATGACTACTGTGTGCCCTCAATGACCATTGTGAGCTCTCTATGTCCACTTTAACCTCCTATGACCATTATGAGTTCTATATGATAGTGATGAGCTAAAACCACAGTGAGTTCTCTGACTACTATGAGCTCTTTGAGACTACTATGAAGTATGACCAGTATGAGTTCTCTATTCCCCATATGAGCTCTATATAAAAGTTGTAACTTCTCTATGACTACTTTGAGCTCTTTATGAACACTGTGATCTCTCTATCACTAAAGTGAGCTCCTATAACCACTGTGAGTTATGACCACTGTGAGCCCTCTATTACCACTATGACCTATGACCACTGTAAGCTCTTTATGACCACTATGAGCTTTCCATGACTACTATGAGCTATGACCATGATGAGCTCTCTATGTCTCCTGTGGACTATGACAATTATTTGTTCTCTATGAGAACTGTAAGCTCATATGACCACTGTGACCTCTCTGTAATAACTTTGAGCAATGTATGACCACTGTGTGCTGTCCATGACCACTGTAAGCCCTATGAGCATTATGACCGATGACCACTGTGAGCTCTTTATGACCACTATGAACTTTATATGACCAATATGATATATGACCACTTTGAGCTCTGTATGACCAATATGAGGTATGATCACTGTGAGCTTTCTCAGACCACAATAAGCTGTGAACTTTCTGTGGCCACTAAATCCTATCTATGGCCACTATGATCTGTGACCACCCTGAATACTCTATGGCATCTATGAGCTATATATAACTACTGTGACCTCTCTATGAGTACTTTGAGTTCTCTTTGACCACTGTGTTCTCTTTATTACCACTGTAAGATCTACATGACCACTGTGAGCTCTCCATGAGCACTATGTCTTATGACCACTACAAGGTATTATAACTGTGAACACTCTATGACCACTATCAGCTGTGAAAGCTTGAGCTCTCTGTTACCACTGTGAGCTCTCTATGAGAAATATGGCATATGATTACTATGAGCTTTCTATGACCAACATGAAGTATGACCACTGTAAGCTCTCTACAGCCACTATGAACTCTCTATGACCACTATGGCAATGAGCAGTATAGGCTCTCTATGACTTCTGTGAACTATGACAACAGTGAACACTTTATGACAACAGAGAGCTCTCTATAACCCCTGTAAATGCTCTATCAGCACTTTGAGCTCTTTATGACTACTGTGAGATCTCCATGACCCCGTGAATGCCCTATGAGCACTGTGTGCCCTCTGTAACCACTGTGAGCTATGAGCACAGTGAGCTGTCTATGACCATTGTAAACTATGACTACTGTGAGTTTTCTATGACCAATTGGAGCTCTCTATGTCCTCTGTGAGCTCTCTATGATCACTTTCTTCTCCATGACAACTGCGAGCTATCTAGTACCACTGTGAGCTCTCTATTACCACTGTGAGAGCTCTATGACTACTGTGAGCTCTCTATGAGTATTATAAGTAATGACCATTGTGAATACTATATGACCACTATGAGCTGTGACCACTGTGAGCTCTCTGTGACAACTGTGAGCTCTCTATGATCACTATAATCTCTCTATGACAACTATGAGGTTGACCATTGTGAGCACTCTGTTATCACTGTAAGTTCTCTATGACCAGTATGACCTATGACCACTGTGAGTTCTCTATGACCAACATGAAATATGACCACTGTTAGCTCTTTACGACCCCTATGAACGCTGTATGATCACTAGAAGAAATGAGTAGAAGAAGCTATGACCTCTATGATCTTGACAACAGTGAACTCTCTATAACAACAGAGACCTTTCTATGACTCCTATATTCTCTCTATGATCCCTGTGATCTGTCTATGACCACTATGAGCTATGACTACTGTGAATTTTCTATGACCAGTGGGATCTCTCTATGTCCACTGTGAGCTCTCTATGATCACTATTACTTTAGTAAGACCACTGTGAGGTCTCTGTGACTACAGTGAGCTGTTTATGACCACTATAACCTAAGACCACTCTGAGCTTCTTTTTTTTTTTTTTTTTTTTTTAAATTTTTTTTTTTTATTATTATTATTTATTCAACTGTGTGCATGTGCGTGTGTATGTGCGCGCGCGTGTGTATCTGTGTGTGCGTGTGTCTGTGTATGTGTAGAACCACGGACGAATTCGTGAACCACCATGGACGCCTCCATCTCCTTCTGCCCCGGGATTCACAGGCTCCGCCCTACCAGGACCAGAAGCGCAGGCCGCCCCCGCTTCTGCCTGGCGTCTATACGTGGGATCTGGGATCCGAACTCGGGACCTTCCGCCTGCAAGGCGGAGGCTTAACCCCTGAGCCACCTCTCCAGCCCCACTCTGAGCTTCTTTATGACAACTATGCAGTATGGCCACTGTGAACTCTATGAACACTATGAGCTCTTATGACCAGTATGACGTATGACCACTGTGAGCTCTCTATGACCAACATGAAGTATGACAATTGTTAGCTCTCTACGGCCACTATGAACACTCTATGACCACTAGGAGCATTGAGCAATACAGGCTGTCTATGACTTCTGTGAGCTATGACAATTGGGAACTATCTATGACAACTTTGAACTCTCTATGAACACTGTGAGTACTCCATGACCCCTGTGAGCTCTCTAACCACTGTGAGCTCGCTATTACCTTGAACTCTCTATGAACACTGTGAGTACTCCATGACCCCTGTGAGCTCTCTAACCACTGTGAGCTCGCTATTACCACTATGAGCTATGAGCACTGTGAACTGTCTATGACTACTGTGAGCTATGACTACTCTGAGTTTTCTATGACAAATAGGAGCTACGTCTATGTGACCTCTCTATGATTACTGTTACTTTGCCATGACCATTGTGAGCTTTCTATGACGTTTTTGAGCTCTCTAAAACCACTATGAGCTATGAGCACTGTGAGCTCTCTATGACCACAGTGAGCTATCATGACTGTGAGCTCTCTATGACCATTATGATATAAGAACACTATGAAGCTCTCTATGAGCACTATGAGCTTTGAACACTGTGAGCTCTCTCTGACCACTACGAACTCTGTATGAACATTATGAGATATGAACACTATGAGGACTATGACCCTCTTTGATTACCATGAGCTATGACCACTGTGAGCCCTCTTTGACCACTGTGAGCTCTCTATGACCACTATAAGCCATGATCACTGTGAGCTCTCTGTGATGACTATGAGTTATGACCATTGGGTGCTGTCTATTGCCACTAGGAGCTATGACCATTATGAGCTCTCTATAACCTCTCTGACCTATCAACACTTTGAGCTCTCTGTAACCACTATAAGCTCTCTATTTCCACTCTGAGCTATGATAATTGTGAGCCTTCTATGACCACGGTGACCTATGACTATTGTGAGTCCTTTATGGCCATTGTGAGGACTGTAAGCCAACTCTGAGCTATCAACATCGTGAGCTTTCCATGACCAATTTGTGCTGTTTCTAACTATAATGAGCTATGGCCACTGTGATCTCTGTAATTCCATGATGAGCTGTGACCAATGTGAGCTTTGTATAATCACTGTGAGCTCTCTATTACCAATATATACAATGACCATTGTATGCTCTCTATGACCACCATTAGCTATGACAAATGTAAGTTCTCCATGGCCCCTGGGAGCCCTCTATGACCACTATGAAATATGACCACGGTGACCTCTCTATGACAAAATTGAGCATTCTATTGCCAGTATTAGATATTACCACAGTGTGAACTCTTTTTTCATTATGAGCTCTCTATTACCATTGTGAGCTATAACCACTATGAGCTCTCTATGACCACTGTGAGCTCTCTAAGTTCCCTTATAGCTATGACTACTGTGATCTCTGTATGAACATTATGAGTTATGACCACTGTGCACTCTTGACTCCTGAGAGCAATATGAGCTCCCAATGATTCCTTTGAGCTCTGAGCACTATGCATTCTCTATGACAACTGTGGGCAGTCTATGACCACTCTGAGCTCTGAATGACCACGTGAGCTATGACTACTGTGTGATCTCTGTGACCATCTTGAGCTCTCTATGACCACTCACTATGAGTTCACTGTGACCACTGTGAGCTATGACCATTGTGCGCTCTTTATGTACACTAAGAGCTATGACCAATGTGAGTTCTCTATGGCCACTATGAGCTGCCGATGATCCTTATGGCTCTTAGTGGTCCTAAGAGAGCTCAGTGTGGTCATAGAGAGCACAAAGTGGTGATGGAGAGTTCAAACTTGTCATAGAGAGGTCACAGTGATCATAAAGAGATTACAGTTGTCAAAGAGAGCTCATAGTGGTCATAACTCACAGAGGTATTAGAGACTCATAGTGGTCATAGCTCATAGTGGTTATAGAAAGATCATAGTGCACATAGCTCATAGTGGACATACTTCACAGTGGTCATAAAGTGGTCATAGCCATAGTGGTCATAAAAAGCTCACAGGCGTCATAGATCATAGTTGTCAAACTCATATGTCATAACTCATAATTTTCATAGAGAGCTCACAATATTCATAGCTCATAGTGGTCACAAAGAGCTCAGAGTGGTCATAGCTTTTAGTGGTCATGGGGAACTCATAATTATCATAGAGGGTTCAAAATCGTCATAGCTCATAGTTGTTAGCTATGATCATAGTGATCATACAGAGCTCATAATGGGCATAGAGAGCTCACAATACTCAAAGCTCACAGTGGTCATGAAGAGTTCATGGTGGTCATAGCTCATAGTGGCCATAGAAAGCTCACAGTGGTCATATGTCATAACTCTCATAGTGAGCTCACAGTGGACATAGAGGGCTCACAGTTTTCACAGAGAGCTCATAGTGGTCATAGCACACAGGGGTCAGAGAGTGCTCTTAGAGGTCATTGCTCGTAGTTGTCATAGACAGCTCATAGTGGCATTGATCTCACAATGGTCACACCTCATAGTGGAAAAATAGAGCTCACACTGTTTATAGCTCATAGTGGATATAGAGAGCTCACAGAGTACATATCTCATAATGGTCATAGAGAGCTCACAGTGTTCATAGCTCATGGTGGTCATACAGAGCTCATAGTGCTCATAGACATCATACAGTGGTCATAGCTTATAGTGGTTATAGAGAGCTCACATTGGTCATAGGTCATAGTGTCATAGCAAGTTTACAGTGGTCATAGAGAACACAGTGGTCATATCTCATAATAATCACAAAGAGCTCACAGCAGTCATAGCTCACAGTGGTCATAGAGTGCTCATATGGGTCATAGGTCCTATTGCTCCTAAAGAGTTTTAGTGGCTATAGAGAACACACTGCTAACAGTGAGCTGAAAATAGTCATAGATAGGTAACAGACATCATAGCTCACAGTTTTCTCACTGAGCTCATAGTGGACATAGCTTATATGAGATATAGAGAGCTCATAGTGATAAAAGCTCATAGTAGTCATAAGGAGCTCATAATGGTCAAAGCTCGTAGTTGTCAAAGAGAGCTCACAGTGGCCATAAAGAGCTCATAATGGTCAAAGATAGCTCACAGTGGCCATAGCTTACAGTTTACCTAGAGAGCTTACATTAGTCATTACTCATAGAGGTCATACAGAAATCAAAGCGGTCATAGCTCAAAGTAGTCACAGAGAATCCATAATCATCATAGAGACCTCAAAATGGTCATAGTTCATAATGGTGTTAGAGAGATGACAGTGGTCATAGATCATAATGATTATAGAGAACTCACAATGGTTATAGCTTAAAGTGGTCATAGAGAACTTATAATAGTCATAGAGAGCTCACAGTGGTCATAAATCATGGTGGTCATAGACAACTCACAGGGCACATAAAGCAATCATAATGGACAATAAGAACTCACAGTGGTCATAGCTCATAGTTGTCAGAGAAGTCACATAGTGGTCAGAGCTCACAGTGTTCAAATGGAGCTCACAGGGATAGAGAAGACTCACACTTTTCATAGAGAACACATAGTTCTCATGGTTCACAGAGGTCATTTAGAGCTCATTCATGTAACAGCTCACAGTCATCACAGAGAGATTGCAGTCATCATAGCTCATACTGGCAATAGAGAGGTCACAATGTTCATACCTCACAGGGGTCATAGAGAGCTCACAATGGTCATAGCTCACAGATATTCATAGAGAGCTCATAAAGGACATAGAGTGCTTACCATGCTCAAAGCTCATATTGGTCATAAAGAACTCACAGTGGTCACAGAGTGCATATATTGGTCATAGAGGGCTCACGGTGGTTACGCCTTGCAGTGGTCATAGGGAGCCCATCGTAGACAATTAGAGATGGTCTTAGCTCTTAGTGGTCATAGACACCATACAGTGGTCATAGCTTGTGGCACTACTGATTCAGGGAAGTTCAATCCCAGGCTCCCAAATCCAGGAGATCTGGCTACAGACAAGCCTGAACAAGGAACCATATAGGCAGAGGGATGGACAACCAATGGGTGGAGGGATGAACAACCAATGGGAAGGAGGGAAGAACAACCAATGGGAAGCGGCCATCTAACCTGGACGCCTAGTAAGCAGCTAAATGATTGGTGGCTGCTACCTCTCTTCCCCAAGCAGAGGGGTGGCCACACCTGATTGGACCCCAACCCTATGTAAGCCCAAACACTTCCTGAGTAAAGCTGAGCCAACTTGTTTTCTGCCTGCTGCTTTTCATCTGACTCCCGGGGTCTGGATGTTGACCCCATCGCTGGCTCTCCAATTCTCCTTGTGCCCACGAGGATCTGCCATTTCCCCTCTTCCACCAGGTTGGCCTGAAAGGGGGATTCAGCAACATCTAGCACTCAACGTGGAGCTGCCTTCAGTGTAGATGAGATACTTACTCCAGTAAAGTTCGGTGAGTGGCCCCTTTGGTTTTGTGTTCCTGTGCTTATGGTGCCTGAAGGTGAGCAGGTGGCCTCCTCTTCCCCTTTCCTTGTTTGTCCTTCATTGTGTTTAGAAAGTTAGGATCATGGTTGTTCACTCACTTGATTTACCAATGATCAGGGGCCCCAGTCACTTGTTGAATTTCCCCATAATCAAAGAGTCCCTCTAAAACAAGTCTTTTCCCCTGAATTCACATGAGAAATTGGTCCCCTCAGAATTCAGAGCCCAGAGTCAGTTACATTGAATCGGCCTGACTGGGGGCATACGGGCTGAGGGAACTCCTGAATTCCCTCACTAAGCACAGGATGCTTAGATCCAAAACACCTCTGTGTATGTCCTGCACTAGGTCTCTCCTTAAACGTTGGTTACCCCTTTAGGGGTTGTTTTCACTTTGACCTTGGTTCTAGTCATTGCTTTTCATTTTCTGTGCTCTATCACCTTGTCCACTCGCCTTCTAGTCATCTTTGCTCCATTAAGGAATCTTTCTTCTCCATAATTGTAACTTACTAACCCATCAGAAGGTACTCCAGCTGACTGCCCTTAAGGCTCTACTAGACTTACATAGGATCAAAGTGAAGCCAAAGGACATAGAAGATTTTTGGGAGGAAGCTTAATCTTAGCTCCTTGGATTTCCCCAGAAAATGTCTGGGACCCACAGATTTGGATGGGAGTGCTTTCCCTGGCTCAAAAGAGGAAAGTACAAGTTGGCCATATCCTTCTGGCCCGTTTTGTTCAAATCCTCCTAGGCATTGTAGCAAGCCTTAAAGGATTCTCCACTGAGGAATTGATTAATTGCTACAATGTAACTTGTCAAGAGAAGCCACAATTGATCCTTTGTTCTTCCTCCAGATCCTTCCCCTTCCCCTCCCTGGTCAAGGATTCTGCAGAGGGCTCACAGGTCTGTGGGAGGCATTCCACCCCCTGCCAACATCTTCCCTCCTCTTCTTCTTCCTGTAGTTCTTGACTCCTCCTCTTTTCTGACTTATTTTCTGCTTCAGTTGACACTGGTCTCCCAATCCATGTCTTAAAATCTCTCCTGACGGTTAAGACTGCTGGCCTAGAGGAATTTTAGAATGAGGCTACGATTTTAGCACCTTGGATCTCCCCAGAGACTATGTAGAAACTGGATTATCGATGAGGATGCTTTTCCTTGCTAGATGGTTTTCATAATTAAACTAAGCTGCTGGACTTAACTAATATGAAATCTTGTTTTAAACAAAGTTTTCCTAAATGTTAATTCACCTTTGATAAAACATTCAAGAGTAATTTTAAGACAGTTGCTGGTAAATTGTACAGTTGCTGGTAAAATGTTGTTCATGTGCTTGTATGTTTATATGTTCTGTGTTTCATGTTGTGTGTCTTGTGTCTGTGGCCACTTCCATTTTTTTCATTTCTGTTGCATGCTAATACAAAAATTTTGGCATGCCATTTTTAAATATATGTATGCATACTTAAAAATAAGAACAAATAATTTTGATGACATCTAAGACCTTATGTAGTTATGTTTTATATTGATCACAACTGTTTTTCTAATAGATTGTAAGTTTTCTTTCATAAAAGTTTTCTTACAGATTTTTTCACATATTCCCACAATAACAAAGCTTGCTTTCCAGGTCCTCCAGGCATCCATTTATGCCTCGGCTATTCCTAAGATCACCAAAGGCTCGTTATAAGCCTGGCTGTCCTCTATTGAAGTTACAACTTACTAATTTACAATTGTTAGGTTCTGATTTACGTATCCCCAGCTATTTTTATGCCTGTGCCACCTACAGCCTTGCCCTGCTCCTGTCCTGACAAAACCTCCATTTCTCTGCCACTGCATGAGTTCCTCTTTAGGACCATGATTCCTTCTCTGCAATTGTCTCGTGACTGGTAGTCAATAATTGATAAGTCTCCACAAGAGGGTACATGTCCAACCTAAGACACCTATATTCCATGCAGCTGAAGAGGCTCGAGGTCACCCCAGCTATCATGGTCCCCACTGAAAAAAGTTTATAAATAAAAGGGGGAAAATGTGCCACTACTGATTCAGGGAGGCCCTAGGCCAGGCTCCTGAATCCAGGAGATCTGGCTACAGACAAGCCTGACAAGGAACCATACAGGCAGAGGGATGGACAACCAATGGGTGGAGGGATGAACAACCAATGGGAAGGAGGGAAGAACAACCAA
Source organism: Typhlomys cinereus (assembly GCA_023101885.1). NCBI lineage: Eukaryota > Metazoa > Chordata > Mammalia > Rodentia > Platacanthomyidae > Typhlomys > Typhlomys cinereus. The sequence goes on along the minus strand of JALPQD010000204.1, from coordinate 3,344,613 downwards.
TGGGAAGAGGCCATCTAACCTGGACACCTAGTAAACAGCTGCTCCCCTCTTCCCCTGAGCAGAGAGTGGCCACACCTGATTGAACCCCAACCCTATGTAAGCCCAAACACTTCCTGAGTAAAGCTGAGTCTGCAGCCAACTCGTCTTCTGCCTGCTACTTCTCATATGACTCCTGAGGTCTGATTGGTGACCCTGTCACCGGCTTGCCCATACACCCCACTCTCACAAGGCCCTGCCATTTCCCTTCTTCCCTCCAGCTGGCCCGGTGGGGGATTTAGCAACAATAGCTCACCTTAGTCATAGAGTGCTCACAGTGGTCATAACTCACAGGGGTCATAGAGACCTAACAGTGTTCATAGAGAGCTCAAAGTGGTAATAGCTCACAGTGGACATAGAGAGCACATAATGGACATAGAGAGATCACAGTGCTCAAAACTCCTAGTGGTCATGAAGAACTAAGAGTCTTCATAGTTCATAGTGTTCATAGAGAGCTCACAGTGATCATAGCTCAACGTGGGCATAGCTCTTAGTAATCATAGATCACCATGGTTATAAAGAACATATAAGTGTCATAGAGAGCTCAAATTTGTCATATCTCATAGAGGTGATATAGGGCTAACAGTGGTCATAGATCATAGTGCTCATAGAGAGCCCACAGTTGTCATAGAGAGCTCAAAGTGGTTATAGAAGGTTTACAGTGGTCATATAGAGCTCATAGTGGTCACAGAGAGCTCAGGGTGATCATAAAATGCTCATGTTGGTCATAGATCATAGTGGTCATAGAGAGCTCACAGTGGTAACAGCTCACAGTGGTCATAGAGAGCTCAGAATGGACAATTAGAATTCACAATGGTTATAGCTCATAGTGGTCATAGAGATCATACAGTGGCCACAACTCACAGTGGTCCTAGACTGCTCTCAGTGGTCATAGAGAGCTCACTGTTGTCATAGAGGGTGTATAGTTCTTAGAGCTCACAGAGGTCATTCAGAGCTCATAGATTTTATAGTTCACAGTGGTAATAGAGAGCTTACAATTGTCATAACTCAATGTGGTCAAAAAGTCATATTTCACAGGGGGCAAAGAGGGCTCACAGTAGTCATAGCTCATCGTGTTTATAGAGAGATCACAGTTGTCATAGGTTAGAGTTCTCATACTGAACTCACAGTGGTCATCGAGAGCTAAAAATTTTCATAGAAAGCAATAATTTTTATAGCTCACAGAGGACTTAGAGAGCTACTAATCGTCATAGTATACACCTTATAGTGGCCATGGAGAGCACATAGTTGTCATAGTTGATAGTGACCATATAGGCTCACAGTGGTCATAGCTCATAGTGGTCAGACATAAATTGTAGTGGTCACAGAGATTACATAGAGTTCTTAGCTCATAGTGGTCATACAAAGGTCAAAGTAATTATAGCTTACAGTGGTCATAGACAACTCATAATCATCATAGATGACTCAAAATATTCATAGCTTACAATCATGTTAGAGAGATGACAGGGGTCATACATCATAGTGGTCACAGAGAGTTCAAAATAGTAAAGCTCACAGTGACAAAGAGAGCTTATAATGGTCATAGAGAGCTCACAGTGGTCATATATCATAGTGATTATGCACAGCCCACAGTGATCATAGAGTGCTCATAATGGACAATAAGTGTTCACAGTGGTCATAGCTCAATCATAATAGAGATCACACAGGGGTCCTAGCTTACAGTGCTCAAACAGAGCTCACAGTCATCATAGAGAGCTTAGAATTTTCATAGTTCTCATAGTTCATAGAGGACACTGAAAGTTCATAGTGATAGAGAACTCACAGTAGTCATAAAGAGGTCAAAGTGGTCGTTGAGAGTTCATATTCATAGTCTTCATAGAGAGCACATAATTTTCATAGACAGCTCATATTGGTTGTCATAGTTCAGCACAGGTGTCAACTTGAATGTTGAGGGTTTGAGCTCTGAGAACAGTTGTAGAGAGTTGAGTTAAGCCTAGAGCAAACCTGAAGGAAATTGTCTAGCTGATGGGAAAGACCCAGACCATGGTGGGCAGGATTAGGTCTGGATAAATCACAGAGAGCTGGTTGAGAGAGTTGGCATCCTTCTACTCAGTTGGTTAGAAATGTTGGTCTGGCAGTAAGGATTGTCCATCTTTTAGCGATTATGCACTGATGGTGTGGCTAGTCCCCTCAGCCCTGGTGTTGATGTGTGCTCTCACATCAAGTTGGACTGAGAACTATAACTGGACTATCATAAGGATATAAACTGCTTGTTCTCTTTAGCCATTTGATGGTCATTTATCATCAATGTTGCAGGCTGACCATAACAGAATTTGGTACCCAGAAAGTGGGGGTATTGATGATAAATATGACTATGTGGATTTTGTGGCTTTTGAATGGTTCTGCTGGACAAAGTTGGAAGTGCTTGAGAATTTTCACTTTGTGGATTTACTGTTCTTCAGAGTTTAGTGGACCAATTGCTGAAAGAGATTGTTTGGGCCCAATTTGTGATGAGGGGAACAAGGACTTTGGTGAAGCTGACTTTAAAGATAATGGACTGGTTTGCTTGACAGAAGAGAGCTGTGTTTGTGGCTATGAAGCTCTGGATGTGCAAAGGGCAGGCAGCAGAATATCTCCTGCTCTTGGAGAAATGAGTATCAGTGAAGGAAAACCTAGTGACTTGCACTGGGATGGTGGAAGCAAGTTTGTGGTTTGGAAACTCAAATTCCTTCAGGGGTTAAAAGCCTAAGTTACAGCCGTTTCTTGTCCTTTAGATGTTTGGCTGCCTAAAAGAGGCTTTTTTAGCATCAGCCCATAAAACATGGTACAGCTGTGGCTCAAATGGACTAAGCTACATTTGGAATTTACTTCAGAGTCTGGCAGCATTCCCCAGGTGGTACTAGTTTTAGTGAAGAGTTTGAGGGATTCATGGAAAGCAGCAAAAGCTGGCACCAGTGGCAGGCATAGAGTTCCTATGAGAGATGAAGCTTACAGTTGCAGAGGCGAATCCAGAGTATTGGAGATGCCAGAACTGTGCTGAGCATTGTTGCAAGCAGAGATTTAACCTGGTTTAAAGAAACTCTTCTTTTACAACCTTGAGCTGAAAACAGGGACTGGGAATTCATGAAATCTTTGAGCCACCATGATTACACGATGAGCAGCAGAAGATAGACATTGAAGTACAGAATGCGGTAATTTGCTGGACTTTGATCTCAATTTAAATGTTTTCTTATCGTATCAAAATCCTTCTGTTTTAAAGTTTTGTTTTAAAGTATTTAAATTATTCTGATTTAATACCCTTTTATAGTTAAAAAGCTTTGAACTCTTAAAATGTTGGAACTGAAGTTTTAATGAGAACATTTTAAATTTGTCCATGTAATGTATTTATATTTTTTAACATCTGTGGGGACAAGGAAAGGTTACAGTTTGAAAGTGCTATTGTTTGTATGTCAAGTTGACAAGAGGTGGAGTGTCATAGTTGGACACAGGGGTCAACTTGATGGTTGAGAGTTTGAGCTCTGTGCACAGTTGTAGAGAATTGATGGTTGAGTTAAGCCCAGAGCAAACCTGAAGGAAATTATCTAGCTAATGGGGAAAACCCAGCCCATGGTGGGTAGGATTAGACCCTGGATAAATCATAGAGAGCTGGTTAGCATTCTTCTGTTCATCTGGCTAGACATGCTGGTCTGGCAAGTAAGGATTGTCCATCTCTCAGCTGTTATGCAGTGATGATGTGGCTTGTTCCCTCAGCCCTGTTGTTGGTGTGTTCTCTCCCATTGAATTGGACTGAGAACTGTAACCAGACAATCATAAGGATGCTGTGATGTCTCGATGACAACTATAAGCAATGAAAACTGTTATGTTTCATTGTCCATTATGAGCTCTGAATGACCACTGTGAACTATGACCACTGTAAACTCTATCATCATTGTGAGCTATGAAAACTGGGAGCTCTATATGACCACTTTGAGCTCTTTATGACCATTATGAGCTATGACCACTATAACCTCTGTGACTCTTTATGTCCACTATAAGTTCTCTATGACCACCGTGGCTCACTATGAGTTCTATAATTTATGACAAATGTGAGCTCTGTATGGCCACTACCAACTCTACATGACCACTGTGAACTCTCCATTACACCTATGTGTTCCCAATAACCATTCTTTTTTATTTCTTTCTTCCACTCATACAAACTTAATAAGTACCCTATTCCCCTCCCTCCCTCCTCTTCCCCTTCATTTCCCCCCTCCTTACATTTTTCCCAATGCCGCCCCCCCCATTCTGGAGCATTCTTCATTGTGCATGCAAAACTTCCCTCTGATGAAGTGTATGGACACAGTGGCATTGCCTATAGCTCTTTTTTTGTGTTCCTCTTAAGTATAGGAACACTATTGTGGCTGTTAATACCATGCCTTTAAGGATCCTAATGCCTGTGATCCACTTTAGATTTTGGTGGTTCAATGATATGTTGGTCATTGCACAGGTCATGCAAAGTCCTATTATGATTACTTTGGCCCTAACTTGTATGGAGTATCTTGCATATCGTTGCTCCTCCCCATTTTTAGGCTCTTAGAATCTTACTGCTCCCTCTTCTGCAAATTTCCCTGAGCTTTAGGAGGAGAGATTAGGCTGGCCTGGTTCCAGGTGGTTGAATAGAGTCTCTGATTTTCTCAGTTGTGGTTTGCTGACTTTTTTTTTTGCTGCTCCTGCAATGCTCTTGGCTCTATCTTGATGGGTATTCAATGTCACCCCCTGGCCAGAGATAAAAGGTTGTTAAAATAGAGTCATTATAAGAGTAGATCCAAAGGTAGATGGAATAAGAGGAGGAGACCGCTTTGGGGGCGGGGGAGTCATATTCCCATTTGCAGGATGATTACCTTCCATCAGTCAGACTCTATGCCCTCCCTTTCTGGTAAGATCATACCTCATCAGATGCAACTGACCAGAAAGGAAAGCCTGTAAGCCCAACCAGATATCTCATTATTTACTTGCAGTCCTTGATAGTGGCCTATTTTCTCTTCTGTAGCATGATCCCCTATCTCCTTGTTTCTGGCGGAGCCCTCCTTCCCCTTCCATCATTGCTTATAAACATTGCAATTACTATAGGTATTACAGAGATATATCTTTGAGTGTGTCACTAAGTGGGTTTAGCATCCACCTATTAGGGAGTACATACAATGCCTAATTTTCTGTGTCTGGGATACTTCACTCAATATAATTGTTTCTAATTCCATACATTTCCCAGCAAATTGCATTAATTCATCATTTTTGATGGCTGAATAGTATTCCATTGTATAAATGTATCACATTTTCCTTATCCATTCTTCAACTGTTGGGCATTTAGGTTGATTCCATGACTTTGCTATTGTAAACAGTGCTGCTATGAACATGGTCGTACTTGTGCTATAAAGGTGAATTTTTGCTATATGGGGGGTTATTCCCAAAAGTGGAAAAGCAGAGTCATATGGCATTTCAATCTTTAATTTCTTTAAGAATCGAAAGACAGATCGCCAGAGTGGTTGTATAAAGCCTGCATTCCCACCAGAATTGTAGGAGATTTCCCTTCTCTGACCATCCTTTCCTACATTTGTTTGTATTGTGGATTTTTGCCATCCTGACTGGGGTGAGATGATATCTCAGGGAGGTTTTGATGTACATTTCTCTGATGGCTAAGGATGTGGAGCATTTTCTAAGATATTTGTTAGACCTTTCAATTTCTTCCCTGGTAAAGTTTCTTTTAAATTCCAAGACCCATTTTTTAATTGGGCCATTTGTTTCCTTGGCGTTTAGTTTTCTAAGTTCTTTGTGCACTCTGGATAATAGAGCTCTATCAGATATGTGGTTAGTGAAGATTTTCTCCGATTCTAAGGGTTGCCTTTGTGCTCGAGTTACAATCTCTTTATCTGAACAGAAGCTCTTTAATTTCATAAGATCCTATTTGTAGAGTGTTGATTATAGTGACTGTGCTATTGGGATTTCCATTAGGAACTATTGGCCTATTTCAATCAGCTCAAGGGAGTTCCCTACCCTTTTAATTAAGGTTTTTATAGTGTCTGGCCTTATATTGAGGGTCTTGATCCATTTGGAATTAATTCTTGTACATGGTGACAAATACGGGTCGAGTTTTAATCTTCTATATGTGGACATACAGTTTTGCCAGCACCATTTGTTGAAGATGCTGTTCTTTTTCATTGGATTTTTGATCAAATGGCTGTAGTTATGTGGGCTTATAACTGGGTCTTCACCCCTTATTCACTGATCTGTGTGTCTGTTTTGGAGCCAGCACCAGGCTGTTTTTATAACTATGGAGTTGTCGTATAGACTATGGTTTGGTATGGTGATACCTCCAGCAGTGTTTTTGTTACTCAGGATTGTTTTTGTTATCCTGGGTCTTTTGTGCCTCCATATGAATTTTGAGATTATTTGAGCAACTTCTTCAAATAATTGCTTTGGGATTTTGATTGGTATAGCATTGAATCTGTATATTGCCTTTGGTAGGATGGTCATTTATATGATATTGATTCTGCCAATCCAGGAACATGGGAGGTCTTTCCACCTTCTGGTGTCTTCTGCAATTTCTTTCTTTAGGATTTTATTGTTTTCATTGTATAGGTCTCTTACTTCCTTGGTTAGGTTTACACCAAGGTATTTCACTTTTTAGGGGCTATAGTAAATGGGATTATTTCTCTCAGGGCTTTTTCACTTCTTTCATTCTAGGCATATAGGAAGGCCACTGATTTTTCTATGTTTTTTTTTTTTTTGTACCCTGCCACCCTGCTGAACTCCTGTATTTGTTCCAGGAGCTTCCTGGTGGAGTTTTTGGGATCACTCAGGTATAAGATCATGTCATCTGCAAATAGAGACAACTTGACTTCTTCCTTGCTGATTTGAATCACTTTTATCTACCTTTCTTGTCTTATAGCTTCAGCTAAGACTTCAAGTACAATATTGAATAAAAGTGGTGAGACATTGGACATCCTTGTCTAATTCCTGATCAAAGTGAGAATACTTCAAGTTTTTCCACATTGAGTATAATCCTTGCTGTAGGCTTGTTGTATACAGCATTTTTATATTTGTAAAGGTTCCTTCCATTCCAACTGTCTCTAGGGTTTTGATCATAAAGGGCTGTTGGATCTTGCTAAAAGCATTTTCTGCATCTATCGAGAGTATCATGTGGTCTTGGATTTTGGACTGGTTTATATGGTGAATTATATTTATTGATTTGCATATGCTGAAACAACCTTGTGTGCCTGGGATAATGCCTACTTGATCCCCATAGATAATCTTTTTGATACATTTTTGAATCTGATTTGCTAAGACTTAGTTGAGAATCTTTGCATCTGTGTTCATTAGAGAGATTGGTCTATAGTTTTCTTTTTTAAGTGAATCTTTATTAGGTTTTGGGATTAAGACGATATTGGCTTCATAAAAAGAATTTGGTAGTGTTCCTTCCTTTGCTATTGATGGAACAGTTTAAGGCATGTATTAGCTCCTTAAATGTCTGGAAGATATCTGTGTCTAATCCATCTGGTCCAGGACATTTTTTGGTGTAAAGATTCGAGATTATTTCATATGTTATAAGACTATTTAAATAATTCACAACTTCATGATTTGATTAAGTAAGTTGTGCTTACTTAGGAATTCATCCATTTCCTTTGTGTTGTCAAATTTCACAGAGTATAAGTTTTTGAAAATGACATTATAATTCTCTGAATTTGTTGGGTATCAGTAGTGATAACTCCATTTTCATTTCTTCTTTTTATTCAATTGTGCATGTTTGCGTGTGCTCTGTGTATGAATGTATATGTTCTTCTGTGTGTATGTAGAACCATGGGCAAATTCGGGAATCACCATGGACCGCCTCCACCTCCTCCTGTACTGTGCCTGGGGATTCACAGGCTCCGCCCTACCAGGACCAGAAACGCAGGCTGCCCCCACTTCCACCCTGCATTTATATATGGGGTCTAAGATCCCAACTCAGTACATTCTGCCTGTAAGGCAGAGGCTTTACCTCTGAGCCACCTCTCCAGCACTTCTATTTTCATTTCTAATTTTGTTAATTTGGGTTTTTTCTCTCTTACTTTTGGTTAATTTAGCTAATAGTGTATCAATCTTATTGATTTTTTAAAGAACCAGCTTTTTGACTGGTTGATTCTCTGTATCATTTTCCTTATCTCAATTTCGGATATTTCTCCCTTTATTTTGCTAATCTCCTCTCTTCTACTGCTTTGGGGACCGGATTGCTCTAGTGTCTCTAAGGCTTTAAGCTGCATTGTTACGTTATTTATTTGTGATGTTCTCATTTTTTTTTTTTGATGTGGGTATTAAGAGCTATGAACTTACCTCTTAGGCCAGCTTTCATTGTGTTCCAAGATTTTGGTAAGTTGTATTTTCATTATCATTCGCTTTTAGGAAATTTTGAATTTCCTTTGTAATTTCTTCGTGAATCCAATTCTCATTCAGAATCATAGTTAGTGTATTTTCTGTTGTTTGTTGTGCTGCAGATGTCAACCTTTAGACCATGATGGTCTGATAGGGTACAGGCTAGAATTTCAACTTTCCTGTACATGTGGAGATTTCTTTTTGTGGCCCACTATGTGATCTATTTTGGAGACAGTTACATGTGCTGCTGAGAAAAATGTATATTCTTTGGTGTGTGGATGAAAAGTTTGATAGAGATCTGTAAGGTCCATTTTAGTAAGGGTTTGATTAAGTTCCAAAGTGTCTCTGTTAAATTTTTTACCTGTTGATCTATCCCATGTTGAGAGGGCAGTGTTGAAATTTCCATTAATTATCGTTTGGGGGTTGATTTCTCACTTTAGATGCTGTAGGGTTTGATTAATGAATATGAAGGAGCCTGAATTAGATACATATATGTTCAGTATTGTGAAGTCTTCCTGGTGAATTGTACCTGTGACTAAAATATAGTATCATCTGTGTCTCTTATGACTTTTTTGGTCTGAAGTCCACTTTATCTGATAGCATAATGGCTACCCCTGTGTGTTTCCTGGTTCCATTAGCTTGCAGAATTTTGTATCAGCCTTTTATTTTTAGTATGTGCCTGTCTTTTGTGGTGAGATGAGTTTCCTGCAGGCAGCAGATTGGTGGGTTGTGATTTTTAATCCAAGTTTGTAACCTGTGTCTCTTTATCAGTGAGAAATTCCATTGACATGTAATGTTATAATGGAGATTATTCCGGACATTTTTTATGTTTAATGGCTTTGTAAGTATATTGTTTAGCTTTTAGGTTTTGGTGGTATTACACTTTCCTTCTGTCCCCCAGATATGCTTGTTTTTTTCCTTCAAGCTTGAGTATCATTTCTAGCATTTTTTTTGAAGGCCTGGTTTGGTAGATACTTAAGCCTTCAAGTTGTATTGATCATGATAATAATCATGTTTTGAAAGTCATTATCATGGGTCAGGTTTTCTTGGCTATTTTCTGTGGATTTGTTGTGTTTGGAGTCTATCATTATGAGGTTAATTCTTTCAGAGGGAGATTTGTTTTCTTGGGTTTTGTTTTTCATGGATTTACACTTTGACTTGGGCATTGTCATTTTTATCTCTTAAGACCTTCTTTCAATTTCTCGTGTTTTTCACTGAACTGTATTAGATGGTATTACTACTCTCAGACACTTATTACTAGTGTTTGCCTCGGTATTGGTTACACTTGTTGTTATTGTTATTTCCTAGTTGGGGGTATTAGACAGTTAGTACAGGGGATGGACAGGGGGTGAATATTAGTATGGTATTGCACTTTTACAATTTAGTACTTTGGTGATATGTGAGAGTGAGTGGTATACTCCCCGAAGTTGTATATGTTTTGGCAGTGGCTGTGTGTAAAAGTTACTCTACAGTAACTAATAATTGTAAGGAACAGGACAGTAAAAAGGAGAGGTTTACTTATCTTTGGGTGAAGATCTCTCCAATGTGATAAGATGAATTTAGCAGATTTCAGAATTGTGATCTTTGTCCCCTAGAGCTTTGCTTGGATGTTCTTTGGACTATTTTGAATTCTGATGAGCAGTGTGTCCTCCCTGGACTGGGACGCAGTGTGTCTTCGCTGGAGTGTGCACACAACTCAGGTGGGCGGGGAAAGGCCACAGGTGCTGGCATACAGTGCAAATAAGCTGGGGACCTGGAATGTGGCTCAGGGGTCCTCCCCAACCTGGAGCAGTGCATGCTCCAGTTGGCTGGTAGGAGCCTGGGGCTTGTGGAGTGGGTTACCTGGGGCTTGGAGGGTGAGCAGGGGGTAATTACCTGGGGCTCATTGTGTCCTTGCTGGACTGGGCCCGCAACGGGGATGGGGTGGGGTGGGGAGACATAGGTTCTGGCATTCGAAGCATATACGCTTGGGACCTGGGATGTAGCCCAGGGGTCCTCCCCAGCCTGGAGCAGCACCTGGAACTGGGACAAGTGGGTTACCTGGGCTTAGGGGTTGAGCAGGGGTGAATATCTGGGGTGTAGTGTGACCTCTTTGGACTTCATGTGCAACCCGAAGGGGGGGCAGGGAAAGAGCACAGGTTCTGTAGAATGGAGCAAATAAGCTGGGGACCTGGGGTGTGGCCCAGGGGTCCGCCCCGGCCTGGAGCAGCACCTGCTCCAACTGGCTGGTGGGAGGAACTAGGACGGGTGGGTTACTTGGGGTTGGGGCACAGTGTGTCCTTGCTGAACTGCGCGCACCACCTGGGCAGGAGGAAAAAGGACCAATTCTTAAGTCTGTATGAAGGCTATGATCTTTGACCATTTTGAACTCTCTAAGACCACTATGAGCTATGACTATGGTGAGTTCTCTATGGCCACTATGAGGTCTCTGTGGCCACTTTGTGCTCTCTATGGCCACTCTAGCTCTCTATGAAAATATGATATATGACCACTGTGAGCTTTCTATGACCTCTATGAGCTATGGCCACCATGACCTCTCTATGATTATTTTGAGCTCTCTGTGACTACCATGAGTTGTCTATGGCCACTGTAGCTCTATATGAAAAATATAACTAATAGCCACTGTGATCTCTATGACCACTATGAGCTATGTCTACTGTGACATCTCTTTTATCACTGTGAACTTTCTCTTACTACTATGGGCTATGACCACTGTGAGCCCTTTATTATTTCTTTTTTAAATTTTTTTATTATCATTATTATTATTTATTCAACTGTGTGCATATGCGTGTGTCTGTGTGTGCACGCATGTGTCTCTATGTGTGTGTGTGTCTGTGTATGTGTAGAACCACGGACGAATTCGTGAACCACCATGGACGCCTTCACCTCCTTCTGCCCCGGGATTCACAGGCTCCGCCCTACCAGGGCCAGAAGCGCAGGCCGCCCCCGCTTCCGCCTGGCGTCTATACGTGGGATCTGGGATCCGAACTCAGAATCTTCTGCCTGCAAGGCGGAGGCTTAACCCCTGAGCCACCTCTCCAGCCCCTGAGAGCCCTTTATGACCTCCATGATCTATGACCACTGTGATCTCTTTTTGACTACTGTGAGCTCTCTGTGAGCACTATAATCTATGACCACTATGAGTTCCCTGTGACCACTTTCAAATCTCTGTGGCCACTATGTGCTCTCTACCTCAACTATGAACTCTTTGTGACCACTTTGAGTGTTCTCTGAGCATTGTGAACTCTCTATGACCAATGTGGGCTCAATATGACCCCTATGAACTATGACCACTGTAAGTTCTTTGTCCATTATGAGCTCTGTATTAGAGTAAGTGTTATGGCCACCGTTCATTTTCTATGACCACTGTTAACTCTCTATGACCACTGTTCACTTTCTATGGCCAATATAAGCTCCATATAACCACTGTGAACTCTCTATGACCACTCTAACTTCTCTATGACCACCATGCGTTGGGACCACTGTGAACTTTCAGTGATCACTATGAGCTACGGCCACTGTAAGCTCTCTATAACCACTTGGGGAACTCTAAGATCACTATCATCTATGTCCAATATCAGCTGTCTCTCATCAGTATGAGCTTTGACCACTGTGAGTTCTTGTTGAGGACTATCAGTTCTTTATGGCCACTGATTGCTATGAGCACTGTGAGCCCTTTATGACTACTGTAAGCACTCTATGACCACAGTGAGTGATAACCATTATGAGCTCTCTATAAACACTGTGAACTCTATGACCAGTATGAGTTATGACCACTATGAACTCTCTATGATGACGTTGAGCTCTTTTTGACCACTGTGAGTTTTTTATGACCACTATGAGTTGTGAACACTGTGATCCCTTTATGACCAAGAGGAGCTATGACCATTGTGAGCTCTCTATGACCACTGTGAGCTCTTTATGAACATTTTGATATATGACCACTGTGAGTTCTCTGTGACCACTAAGAGCTCTCTGTGACCACTTTCAACTCTCTATGGCCACTATGAGCTCTCTTCCTCAACTATGACCTCTTCATGCAACTTTGAACTCTCTATGAGCACTATGACAACTGTTAGCTATGACCACTGTGAGCTCTCTATGACCACTGTGAGCTCTTTATGAACATTTTGATATATGATCACTGTGAGTTCTCTGTGACCACTATGAGCTCTCTGTGACCACTTTCAACTCTCTATGGCCACTATGAGCTCTCTCCCTCAACTATGACCTCTTCATGCAACTTTGAACTCTCTATGAGCACTGTGACAACTATTAGCTATGTCACTGTGAGCTCTCTATCACTACTATATGCTATGACCAATGTCAGGTCTCTCTCAGTAGTGATTATTGATGAGGATTATCAGTTCTCTATGGCCACTGTTTGCTATGAGCTTTTTATGACCATTATGAGCTATGCCCACTGTAAATTCTCTATGATCATTATGAGCTATGACCACTATGAGCTCTCTATGCAATTTTGAGCTCTTTTTGGGCACTGTGAGCTCTGTATGACCACTTTGAGCTATGACCACTGTGAGCCCTTTATGAGCACTATGATATATAACCCCTGTGAGCTTTTTATGAGCACTGTGAGCTGTCTGTGTCTACTATGAGCTATAACTACCTTGAGCTCTAAATGACTACTACAAACTATGACCTTGTGAGCACTCTGTCACCACTGTGAATCATAAACACTGTCAGTTCTCCGTGACAATTATGAGTTTTGTATGGCCACTTTGAGTAATGATACTTGAGAGTTCTCTATTACCAATATGAACTATTTATGATGATTGTGAGCTGTTTATGATATCTGTGAGTTCTCCATGACCACTGTTAGAGCTCTGATGACTTTGAGCTCTCTATGACCACTGTGATCTATGACCACTTTGAAATCTCTATCACCACTATGATCACCTGACCACTGTGAGCTCTCTATTTGCACTATGAACTATGACTACTTTCAGCTCTCTGTGGCCACTATGATCTATGTATACTATAAGCTACGATCACAATGACTCCCCCATGTCCTCTGTGAGCAATGACAATTATGGGCTCTCTGTGACTACTATGAAGTCTCTATGATCACTGTGACTTCTCCCCTATTACCCTGTGACCTCTATATTACTACTATGGGCTATAATCACTGTGAGCTCTTGATGATCAGTGTGATCTCTCTATGACCCCTATGATCTATGACCACTGTGAGCTCTCTAACAGCACTATGAGCTATGACCATATGAGTGATCTGTGACCACTGTTAATTATGATTACTATCAGCTCTTTATAGCCATAGGACCACTAGGAGATATAATCACTTTGAACTTCCTATGACCAACATGAGATTTGACCGGTGTGACCTCTCTATGATCACTGTGAGTTCTCTATGACTACTATGATCCATGACAACTGTGAACTATCTATCGCCACTATGAACTATAAACACTGTGATCATTGTCTATTATATCTTCTTTATGACCATTTGAGCCATGATCACTGTGATCTATCTATCACCAGTATGAGCTAGGACCACTGTGAACACTCATTGTCTATTATGTGCTTTTTATAACCACTGTAAGGTATAACCACTATGATCTATGATCATTGTGAGTTCTCTATGAAGATTATGAGTTCTCTATAAACACTGTGTGCTGTGACCACTGTGAGCTGTCTATGACTACTGTAAGCTATGAGCAGGGAAAGCTCTCTATGAGCACTGTGATCTATGACCACTTTGAAATCTCTGTAACCACTATGATCTATGACCACTGTGACCTCGCTATGAGCACTGTGGCCACTATGAGCGCTTTCTGACCATTATGAGCTCATTATGACCACCGTAAGCTCCCTATGACTACTATGAGCTTTCCATTACAATTATGAGTTCTATATGACAACTATGACCTATGAACACTGAGAGTTCTCAATGACCACTATGAGCTATGACCACCGTGAGCCTTCTATAATCCCTGTAGCTCCCTATGAGAAATATGACCTGTGAAAAATGTGAGTTCTGTATGACCACTATGAACTATGACCCTGAGAGTTCGTATAACAACTGTGAGCTATGAGCATTGTGAGCTCTCATTGTCCACTATGCATTCTCTATGACTATTGGAAGCTATGTCCACTGTGACTAATCTATGGCCACAATAACCTTTGACCACTGTGTGATCTCTATCACTACTATGAGCTCTGACCATTGTGAGCTCTTTATGGCCATTATGAGCTATGACCAGTGTAAGCTTTCAATAACCACTGTGAGTTCTCTATGATTGCTATGATCCATGACCACTCTGAGATATCGATCACCACTATGAGCTCTCTAGGACCACTGACAGCTGTGACCACTGTGAGCACTCATTGTCTATTATGTGCTTTTTATGACCACTGTGAGATATGAGCACTGTCCGCTATCTATGATCACTGAGCTATGACCACTGTCAGCACTCCATGACCACTGTGAACTAAGACCACTGTCAGCTTTGACCACTGTGACCACTATGACCACTGTGAGCTCTCTATGTCCATTATCAACTCTGTATAACCACTGTGAGCTATGACCACCGTGAGCTCTCTCTGGTCACTGTGAGTTCTCTATGTTTCCTGTGAGCAATAAAAACTGTGAGCTTTCTATTACCACAATGAATTTTACAAGACCACTATGAGTTCTTTTTAAGCACTACTACCTATGACCACTATGAGCAATGAACACTGTGAGCACTCTGTGTTCATTAGGAGCTCTCTATGATCACAGAGAGCTATTACCACGTTGACTTCTCTATGACCACTATGAGCTATACCACTGTGACCTCCATAGACCCACTTTGAGTTCTAAGTGACCACTTTGAGCTATATGATCTCTGTGACTTCTTTATGGTGACTTTGAGCTCTGTATGAACACTGTGAGATCTCCATTACCGCTGTGAGTTCTCGATGACCACTGTGAGCTCTCTCTAATATGAACTACGAGCACTGTGAGCACTCTTTGATCATTGTGAGCAATGACAACTGTGAATTCTCTCTGACAACTTTCAGGTATTATTACTCTGAGCACTCTATGACAACTATGAGTGGTGAGGACTGAGACCTCTCTATGAACACTAGGAGCTATGATCAATGTGAGTTCTCATTGCCCATTATGGGCTCTCTATGACCACTTTGAGCTGTGACCACTGTGAGTTCTCTATGAGCACTATGATCTTTATGACCCTGTGAGCTATGAGTACTATGAGCTCTCTATGATTGCTGAAGTCCACGCTGCAACCTCTGAAATCAGGGCTATGCTCAACCAAGTGTGGCAAACAGTCAGAGGAAGAGAGACAGACACACACATCTCTAGATTGGGTGAATCTGAATCTATTTTATTTGAATTTTGTAGTAAGTTTTATATTAGAAAATTTTGGGGCAAAGGATACTACACCTGCAGATAGACAGGTATCCTTCTAATTAGCAGGAATCAAATTTAGGATAAACCTTCTTTAAGAACCTAACCCATTCTTTGAGGGCGAGACACAAACAAATCCTTATCACATATCAACAAATTTTTTCCCAGTCCTACAATAGGTTTTTTCCCAGCTCCTCAGTCTTTCTAAATTTATATATTTTACAGTGCCCCACCAAACAGTCACAGGGTCTAAGTTTGTATTGTAGTATTTAGTATTTATATGAGATTTTGTTAAAATATACTGAGGTTGAGTTTCTTTATAATTTATGTTATATTTATTATACATTCTTGTAAATGGTAAAGGGGGCACATGTTATACCTTATTTTTTTCTTTTGAGGATATCAGATTCTGGCTGTTATCATATAAGCTGGCCTGTAATAGGTTATAATGGTAGGAATGATATTAGCATTTATTTTATTTCTTTTTTATTGTCATGTGCTCTATAAGAAATAGTTGTGTAGCCGGTCGGGACTCACGCGCGGTCCAGCCGGCTCCAACTCCCACCATCCAGCCGGAGCCGCATGGGGGCCTAGGGACGAGGAGGACCTCCCCCTGCGCCTGGGCCCCGCCCCAGCTGCCCTCGGGTTAAATAGCTCCACGCCGACGCACCCATCCTCCCTTTTCACCCCACCCCGCTCCGCCGGTCGGGACAAGCGCGTGGTCCAGCCGGGCCTCACCCCGCGCCCTAGGTAAGTCCCTGTTCGGGCCCCGCCCACCAGGACCCCAGATCAGCCCACAGGGACCCGGCTCCGACTCCCACCATCCAGCCAGAGCCTCGCACGGGGGCCGAGGGACGAGGAGGACCTCCCAATGCGCCCGGGCCCCGTCCCAGCTGCCCTCGGGTTAAATAGCTGCACACCGACACGCCCATCCTCCCTTTTCACCCCACCCCGCTCTGCCAGTCAGGACGCGCACGCGCGGTCCAGCCGGGCCTCACCCAGCGCCCTAGGTAAGTCCCCGTTCGGGCCCCGCCCATCAGTACCCCAGGCAAAATAATTCAGTTTAGTGAAATTGAGAGATCTTAAGAGTTAAAATGACAATGCCAAAGTCAAAGTGCAAATCCATGAGAAGCAACACTCAAGTAAACAAATTTCCCATTGAAGAAATTAATCCCATGTTAGACTCCAACAAGAACAAACCCGTGGAAAAAGGCCAAGAAAGCCTCACCCAGGATAAGGTCTTCCAAAATATGATCATTACCATGTTCAATACTGTGAAAGAGGAAATCCGGGAGGAATTATATAATCGAATTAATCGCTTTGAAGAGGAACACAACAGACATCTGGAGGAGTTGAGACAAACAGTGCAAGAAACAAAAAGTGGCATAGAGCAGTTAAAACAAACTCAAGCAGAATTTAAAACTGAGCTAAAAGACAAGTTATCTTCAACCCAGAACGCCACAGAGAGTCTTCTCAACAGAACTAATGAAGCAGAAAACAGAATTTCAGACCTTGAAGATAAAGTGGGAGTACTAACCAGCTCAATGGAAGAGGTTGTTAAAGCCAAAAAGATACTTGAGAGAAATATCCAAGAGATATGGGACACCCTGAAGAAGCCTAACATGCGTATTCATGGAATACCAGAGCAAGAATCTCAAAATACAACCCCTGAGGACATTTTTCAAACGAACATTAAGGAAAACTTTCCTTATCTAAAAAAAGAGAGGCCCATTCATATACAAGAGGCATTCCGCACCCCAAACAGATACGACCAAAATAGAAGCACACCCGGCAAATAATAGTTAAAACACTCCACATTCAAGATAAAGAACTGGTGCTGAGAGCTTCAAGGGAGAAAAAACAAGTCACTTTTAAAGGTAAACCTATTAAAATAACAAATGACTTCTCAGTCGAAACAGTAAAAGCAAGAAGAGCTTGGAGAGACATACTTCAAGTATTGAATGAGCAAAAATGTCAACCCAGGCTGATTTACCCTGCAAAACTATCAGTCATGATCGAGGGAGAAAGAAAAATTTTCCAGCACAAAGACAACTTGAAGGGATACATGGCCACCAAACCAGGCCTTCAGAAACTGCTAGAAATGGTACTCAAGAGTGAAGAAAAAAACAGGCATATCCAGGAGAACAGAAGGCAAATATAACACCATTAAAAGCGAAGCAATATACTTATAAAAGCTACTAAACATAATAAATGTCTGGAATTAACAATAGTTTCTCCATTATAACACTAAATGTTAATGGACTTAATTCACCGATCAAGAAACACAGATTACAAACTTGGATTAAAAATCAGAGTCCATCAATCTGCTGCCTGCAGGAAACCCATCTCACCACAAAAGATAGGCCCGCTCTAAAAATAAAAGGCTGGTCAACAATTCTACAAGCAAATGGAAGCAGAAAACAGGCAGGGGTAGCCATTATGCTATCAGACAAAGTGGATTTCAAACCAAAGAAAATTATAAGAGACACGGATGGATACTACATTTTAGTCACAGGTACAATTCATCAGGAAGACTTCACAATACTGAACATATATGCACCCAATACGGGCCCCTCCACATTCATTAAGAAAACCCTACAGCGTCTAAAGCAAGAAATCAACCCCCAAATGATAATTCTTGGGGACTTCAACACCGCCCTCTCTACATGGAATAGATCAACAGGTCAAAAGCTTAACAGAGACACTTTGGAACTTAATCAAACCCTGAAAGAAATGGACCTTACCGATCTCTATCGAACTTTTCACCCACGCACCAAAGAATACACATTTTTCTCAGCAGCACACGGAACTTTCTCCAAAATAGATCACATATTGGGCCACAAAATGAATCTACACATATACAAGAAAGTTGAAATTCTAACCTGTGCCCTATCAGACCACCACGGCCTAAAGCTGGACATCCACAACACATCAAACAAGAGAAAATACACTAACTCCTGGAAACTTAACACTATGATGCTGAATGAGAACTGGATTCAGGAAGAAATTAAAAAGGAAATTCAAGATTTCCTGAAAGTGAATGATAACGAAAATACAACTTACCAAAATCTCTGGGACACAATGAAAGCTGTTCTAAGAGGTAAGTTCATAGCTCTTAATGCCCACGTCAAAAAAATGGAAACATCAGAAATAAACAACTTAACAATGCAGCTTAAAGCTTTAGAGAAACTAGAGCAATCTGATCCCAAAAGCAGTAGAAGAGAGAGATTAGCAAAATAAGGGGAGAAATATCTGAAATCGAGACTAAGAAAATGATAGAAAAAATCAACCAATCAAAAAGCTGGTTCTTTGAAAAAATCAACAAGATTGATACACCCCTAGCTAAACTAACCAAAAGCAAGAGAGAGAAAACCCAAATTAACAAAATTAGAAATGAACATGGAGTTATCACTACTGATACCCAAGAAATCCAGAGAATTATAACATCATATTTCAAAAACTTATACTCTGTGAAGTTTGACAACACAAAAGAGATGGATGAATTTCTAAGTAAACACAACTTACCTAAATTGAATCAGGAAGTTGTGAATTATTTAAATAGTCCTATAACATATAAGGAAATTGAAGAAGTAATCTCGAATCTTCCCACCAAAAAATGTCCTGGATCAGATGGATTCAGCACAGAGGTCTACCAGACATTTAAGGAGTTAATAACACCAATAGTCCTTAAACTGTTCCATCAAGTAGCAAAGGAAGGAACACTACCAAATTCTTTCTATGAAGCTAATATCGTCTTAATCCCAAAACCTAATAAAGATTCACTTAAAAAAGAAAACTATAGGCCGATCTCCCTGATGAACACAGACGCAAAGATTCTCAACAAAGTCTTAGCAAATCGGATTCAAAAACATATTAAAAAGATGATTCATGGGGACCAAGTAGGCTTCATCCCCGGCACACAAGGTTGGTTCAACATACGCAAATCAATAAATGTAATTCATCATGTAAACCAATCCAAAGTCCAAGACCACATGATACTCTCGATAGATGCAGAAAAAGCTTTTGACAAGATCCAACAGCCTTTTATGATCAAAACGCTAGAGACAGTGGGAATGGAAGGAACCTTAATCAATATAATAAAAGCTATATACAACAAGCCCACAGCAAGTATTATGCTCAATGGGGAACAATTGGAATCATTCCCACTTCGATCAGGAACTAGACAAGGCTGTCCACTCTCACCACTTCTATTCAATATTGTACTTGAAGTCTTAGCTGAAGCCATAAGACAAGAAAGGGACATAAGAGGGATTCAAATCGGCAAGGAAGAAGACAAGCTATCCCTATTTGCAGATGACATGATCTTATACCTGAGGGATCCCAAAAACTCCACCAGGAAGCTCCTGGAATTAATTGAGAAGTTCAGCAGGGTGGCAGGATACAAAATAAATGTGCAAAAATCAGAGGCCTTCCTATATGCCCAGAATGAAAGAAGTGAAAAAGCCCTGAGAGAAACATTCCCATTTACTATAGCCCCTAAAAAAATGAAGTACCTTGGTATAAACCTAACTAAGGAGGTAAAAGACCTTTACAATGAAAACTTTAAAACCCTAAAGAAAGAAATTGCAGAAGACACCAGAAGGTGGAAAGACCTCCCTTGTTCCTGGATTGGCAGAATCAACATTGTAAAAATGACCATCCTACCAAATGCAATATACAGATTCAATGCTACACCAATCAAAATCCCAAAGCAATTCTTCAAAGAAGTTGACCAAACAATCTCAAAGTTCATATGGAGGCACAAAAGACCCAGGATAGCAAAAACAATCCTGAGTAACAAAAACACAGCTGGAGATATTACCATACCAAACCTAAGTCTATACTACAAATCCATAGTTATAAAGACAGCCTGGTACTGGCTCCAAAATAGACACACAGATCAATGGATAAGGATTGAAGACCCAGATATAAGCCCACAAAGTTACAGCCATTTGGTCTTTGACAAAGGGGCCCAAAGAATCCAATGGAAAAAGAACAGCATCTTCAACAAATGGTGCTGGCAAAACTGGATCTCCACATGCAGAAGATTAAAGCTGGACCCGTACTTGTCACCATGTACAAGACTTAATTCCAAATGGATCAAGGACCTTGATATCAGGCCAGAGACTTTAAAAACCATAGTTGAAAGGATAGGGAACTCCCTCGAGCTGATTGGGCTAGGCCAACACTTCCTAAACAGACATCCAATGGCACAGTCACTGCTACCAACTCTCAACAGTTGGGATCTTGTGAAATTAAAGAGCTTCTGTTCAGATAAAGAGATTGTTACACGAGCTCAAAGGCAACCCACAGAATGGGAGAAAATCTTCACTAACCACATATCTGACAGAGCTCTACTGTCCAGAGTGCACAAAGAACTTAGAACTAAACTCCAAGGAAAACACTGGCCCAATTGAAAAATGGGCCCTGGAACTTCAAAGAAACTTTACCAGGGATGAAATTAAAATGTCTAACAATTATCTTAAAAAATGCTCCACTCCTTCGCCATCAGGGAAATGCAAATCAAAACTTCCCTGAGATATCATCTCATGCCGGTCAGGATGACAAAAATCCACAATACAAACAACGACAAATGCTGGAGAGGATGTGGAGAGAGGGGAACTCTCCTACATTGTTGGTGGGAATGCAGGCTCATACAGCCACTCTGGCGAGCCGTCTGGAGATTCTTAAAGAAATTTAAAGATTGAAATGCCATATGACCCTGCTATCCCACTTTTGGGAATAACCCCCCATGCAGCAGAGGTTCGCCTCGATAGCACAAGCTCAGCCATGTTCATAGCAGCACTGTTTACAATAGCAAAGTAATGGAATCAACCTAAATGTCCAACAGTTGACGAGTGGATAAGGAAACTGTGGTACATCTGTACAATGGAGTACTACTCAGCCATCAAAAATGATGAATTACTGGAATTTGCTGGGAAATGGATGTCATTAGAAAGAATTATATTAAGTGAAGTATCCCAAACCCAGAAAATTAAGCGCCGTATGTACTCCCTAATAGGTGGCTCCTAGTACCAAACTCACCCAGCCCACATTGAGACACTCAAAAGTAAACTTATGTAACACAGTAATTGCAAGGATTATGAACAAGAGAGATGAGTTAGGAGGGCCACACCAGAAACAAGGAGAGAGGGGACCATGTTACAGCAGTGAAAATAGGCCTCCATCAAGGTCTGCAAGTAAGTAATGAGAAACCTGGTTAAGTTCACAGACGTTCTTTCCTGATCTCACCAGAAGGGGAGGGCATATAGTCTAGCAGATAAAAAGTCATCATTTTGCAAATGGGTGATGGACCCCTCCCTCAGTGAGGTTTCCTACTCTTATTACATCTACCCTTGAATGTGCTATTACAACAAGACTCCAGTTTAACAGGTTTTTTCTCTGGCCAGGGGGTGACATACAGTGCCCAGCAGAATGGAGTGAAGGGAATTGCAGGAGCAGCAAAACTGCAAAAGAAAATCAACAAACCACAATCCAGAACTTCAGAGACTCTATATCAATCACATAGAACTAGGACAGCCTAATCTCTCCCCATCCTGGAGCTCAGGGACATTTGCGGAAGAGGGGGCGGTAAGATTGTAAGAGCAAAAGGATGGGAGGAGCAACGATTTGCAAGATTCTCAACAATAGTTGGGGCCAAAGCAATCATAATGGGACTTTGCATGCCCTGCGCAATGTCCAGCGCACTGTTGCCCTCATAAAGTCTAGCATCTGTTAAGGGCACCGAGACCCCTGGAGGCAAGGGATTGACAGCCATAGTAGTCATCTTATGCTTAAAGGGAACAAGAGAAAGGGCTTATGGAAATGCCACTGGGTCCTTATATGTCATCGGAGAGGAGGACCCAGTGGAGAGTTAGATGTACACAATAAAGGACTCTCTGGGAATTGGGGGGGAAGCACTGGGGGAAAGGGAGGGGGAGGAGGGGGTTCGGGGGGAGGGAGGGAACTGGTAAAAAATTTTAAAATGTATAATTAAATTTTTAATAAAAAAAGGAAAAAAATAGTTGTGTATTAATTTTAAGAATTATTTTATTATTTTTATTAACTTATGTGCTCTATAAAAATAGTTGTGTACTGATTTTAGAGAATTAGATGGCATAGATTCATATTTGTATAATTTCTGAATTGCTTTAACAAGAATCATATTTTTGAGAGAATTCTATCCACCTATATTTTGAGACTCTTGAGGTTGTTCTCTAACTTCTTTAAAATCAGTGTATACATTCTGGCTAACAAGTCTATGTACTGTGTATGACTGAACATGAAATTTCTAGTTACAATTTAATTTAAAGTTAAAAGAAGTCTTGATTTTTATTTAGGAAGCAAAAGACTTAAGGCAAATTTACTTGACATCTCTAGTTCTGGGGGCAAGAACCTGGGGATAGGTGATAACCAGTTTTTGAGGAAAAAACAAAAAGACACCTGGGAATAGATAGGATGTCAGAGACAGGAGGCATGAACAATCACAAATGTAGAGGGATTTTTCTATCAAATATAAGAGACAAGACTCGAAGGGGAGTGGTTCCTAGCAACCACTCAGGCCCCTAGCAATTGCCCATGTCAAAGAGCAGGCTGCATGCCTGACAATAACCATATATTTTATATCTTTATTATTTATTCCAAAATAAGCCATGTCCTGTTTTCAGAAGGTGTCTTCTTGTAGCTCTCTTCTCCAGATTGGGATCTTATCTTACAAGCCTGGTTGGCACAGGACGTGACATATCACCACAATAAGCTATGGACACTGTGAGCTAAATATGTCTATTATGAGCTCTCTATGACCAATGTGTACTCTATGTCCAATGTGAACTGCTGCTACTGTGAGATCTCTGTGACCACTGTGAACTCTTCATGACCACTATGAGATATGAAAATTATGACCTATTCATGACCACCATTGGAGCAATTGACCTATGACCCCTGTAAGTTCTCTGTGACCAATGTGATGATCAGCCTTAGCTTTTTATGACCATTGTCTGTTGTGACCACTGTAAGCTCTGTACGACCACTCTACGCTCATTCTCACCATCATGAGATGTGACCACTGTGAGCTGTCTATGACCACTATGAGCTTTCTATGACCATTATGAGCTATGATCACTATGAGATCTTTTTCACCACTGTGAGATCTCTATGAATACTATGATCTATGATCACTGTGAGGTCTCTAAGACCACTATGAACACTATATGACTACTGTGAGTTCTCTATGACCACTATCAGCTATCTATGAACATTATGAATGATTTGTGACAACTCTGACCTAAGTATGATCACTGTGAGCAATGACAACTATGAACTCTCTATGACCAGTATCACTTGTGACCACTGTTAGCTCTCTATAACTAATGTGAACTCTGTCTTTTTCCACTGCTCTCTGTGATCACTGTGAGTTGTCCGTGACCACTGTGAGCTCTCTATGGCTACTATGAGCTATGACCACTGTGAACACTTTATGACCACTCTGAGCTCTTTATGACCACTGTGAGTTATGAATACTGTGAGTTCTCTCTGGGCACTGTGAGCTATTACCACTGTGAGTTTTGACAACTGTGAGCTGTCTATAACCTCTGTGAGTTTTGACAGCTGTTAGTAGTCTAGGACCATTGTGAGTTCTATATGACCACTATGAGCTATTATCACTGTGAGCTTTCTATGGCCATTGTGAGCTCTTTAGGGCCACTTTAAGCTATGACCACTGTGAGCTCTTTATGACCATTATGAGCTATGAACACTGTGAGTTATCATTGTCCATTATGACCTCACTATGACCACTGTGAGCTCTTTATGACCATTATGAGCTATGAACACTGTGAGTTATCATTGTCCATTATGACCTCACTATGACCACTGTGAGCTCTCTATGACCACTATCAGCTATGACAACTGTGAACACTCTATGACTAATGTGAGCTCTCTATGTTTACTGTGAGTTCTCTATAAGCACTATGAGCTATGATCACAGTAAGCACTCTAAGACCACTGTGATCTGTGAACACTGTGAGCTCTATATGACACCTATGAGCTATGACCACTGTGAGCTTCCTATGACCTATGTGAGCAATGATAAATATGAGCTCCCTATGACCACTGTGAGCTATGACCACTATGACCTCTGTATGACAACTATGTGATATGACCACAGTGGTCATAGCTCATAATGCTCATAACACAGTGTTCATAGAGAGCTGATAATGCATATTGAGAGCTCACAGTGGACATACCTCATAGTGGTCATAAAGATCTCACAGTGGTCATAGAGACCATAGGGAGCTCAGAGGTCATAGGTCAAAGCGGTCATAAATAGATCATAGTTGTCATAGCTCATAGTGGTCAAGGAGAGCTCATAGTGGTAATAATGAGTTCAAAGTGGTCATAGCTCATAGTGGTGATACAAAGTTAACAGGTGTCATAGATCATAGTGGTCCTAGAGAGTTCAGAGTTGTCATAGAGAGTTCACAGTTATCATACCTCACCGTAGTCAAGGAGAGGTTATAATGGTCACAAAGAGCTGACAGTGGTAATCAGTCATAGTTATCCTAGAGAGCTCACATTGTTCATAGAATACTCAGAGTTGTCATAACTCAAGTGGTCACAGAGAGATCACAGTGTTCATTGTTTCTAGCAATCATAGAGAGCTCAGAGTTGTCAGAGAGAGCACACACTGGTCACAGAGAGTTCACAGTTGTCCTAGAGAGCTCACAATGGTTATAGAAGAATCAGAATCATCATAGCTCACATTAATCACAGAAATCTCACAGTGGTCATAGCTCATAGTGGTCATAGACAGTTCACAGTAGTCATAGAGACCTCATAATGGACATTGAGATCTCACAGTGGTCTTAGCTCATAGGGGTCATAAAGAGCTCATAATGGTCATAGAAAGCTCTCAATGATCAAATGCCATACTGCTCTAAAATAGCTCACAGTGGTCATGAAAAGTCACAGTTGTCATAGAGTGCTCATACTGGCCATAGAGAGCTTATAGTTGTCATAGAGATCTCAAAGTAATCATAGATTAGAATTATCAAACAGAGCCCATAATGGTCAAAGAGAGCTTATAGGATCATAGACAGCTCACACTGTTCATAGATCTGTGTGCTCCTAGAGAGCTCACAGTGGTCGTATCTTTTAGTGTTCATAGAGATCTCACAGTGGTCATTGAGAGTTCACAGTGGCTCTTGATCACAAGGTCATAGAGACCTCACAGTGGCCACTGTTCATCGCTCCACAGAGTGATCACAGAAGTCATAGAAATCTCACAGTGTCCATAACTCCCAGTGATCATAATAGGCTCAAAATGGTCACAGCTCACAGTGGTCATAAAGAACTCATAATCATCATAGAGAACTCATCGTGGTCATATTTCATAGTGGTGATATAGGAATCACAGTGGTCATAGATCATAATAGACATAGCTCATAGGGAGCTCACTGTGGTCATAGATCCTAGTGCCCATAGGGAGCTCACAGTAGTCAGAAAATGCTCACAGTGATCATAGAGAGCTCAAAGTGGTCCTAGAAATGTGATAGTTGTTATAAAGGGCTTATTGTGGCCATGCAGAGCTAACAGTGTTTATAGCTCATAGTGGTCATTGAGAGCTCACAGTAGTCATAGCTCATAATGGTCACAGAGTCTTCACATAGCTCACTGTTGCCACAAAAAGCTCACAATGGTCATAGAGAACTCACAGTGGTCATATGGAGCTTACAGTGATCACAGAGAGCTCAAAGTGGCCATAGAGATGGGACAGTGGTCATAGAGAGCTCAGAGTTGCAATAGACAGCTCATAGTGTTCATAAGTCATAGTGCTCATGGCAAATCCACAGTGGTAAAAGAGAACTCAGAGTGTCCATAGAGGGCTCACAGTGGTCATAGCTCATAATCCTCATAGAGTGCTCACAATGGTCATAGATCACATTGCTCATAGAGAGCTACAGTGGTCATAGATAACTCATAGTGGTCATAAAGAGTTCATAATAATTATAGCTCATACTAATCAGTATAGCTCACAGTAGACACAGACAGCTCACATTAGTCATAGAGAGATCACAGCAATCATAGTTCATAGTTGTCATAGACAGCTCACAGCATTAAAGCTCACAGTGGTCATAAAGAGCTCACAGTGCTCACAGCTCACAGTGCACACAGAGAGCTCAAAGTAGTCATAAATCATAGTGCTATAGTGGTCATGAAGAGTTCACAGTGATTATACCTCACAGTGACAATAGAGAACTCATAATGGAAATATAATGCTCACCCTGGTCATAGCTCATAATGGTTTTAAAGTGCTCACAGTGGACATAGCTCATAGTGGTCAAAGAAATCTCACAGGAGCCATAGGTCATAATGATCACAAATAGCTCACAGTGATCATAGAGAGCTTACAGTGGTCTTAGACACCACAAGGTCATCATAGAGATGTCACAGTGGTCCTAGAGAGCTTGCAATAGTCATAGTTTGCTTACAGTGATCATAGCTCATACTGATCACAGAGAGCTCCTGGTGGCCATACATACCTCAATGAAGTCACAGAGAACTCAGTGTTGTCATGGAGAGTTTAAAGTAGTCATAGGAAGTTCACACTCTTCAGATCATAGTGTTCATAGAGAGCTCACTGTGGTCAAAGAGAGCTCACAGTGATCATAGCTCACAGTGTTCATAGAGAGCTAACAGTAGTAATATTTTGTAGTGGACATGGAGAGCTCACAGTGGTCAAAGAGAGCTCATAGCAGTCATAGAGATCACAATAGTCAAAGTGAGATCATAGCAATCATAAAGATCTCAAAGTGGTCATAGAAAGCTCAAAGTGTTCATAGAGATTTCACAGTTGTTACACCTCACAGTTGTTATGGAGATCTGAGTGGTCAAAAAGTGCTCACAGTGGTCAAAGTGAACTCACAGAGGTCATAGAGAGCTCAGAGTGGTCACAGTGGGCAAAGAGAGCTCAAAATGATCATAGAGACCTCACAGTGGTCATAGCTCACGATCATGTAGAGCTCATAGTGGTCATAGCTGAAGTTAGTTATGGAGAGCTCACAGTTGCAATAGAGAGCTCGCAGATCAGGAGAGTTCATAATCATCATAGAGAGTTAACAGTGGTTATAACTCATAGTGTTCATAGACATCTCACAAAAGTCATAGTTCATAGTGCTCATAGAGAGCTCACAATGGTCATAGAGAGCTCAAAGTAGTCATAGATAACTCAAAGTGGTGATATCTCACAGTGTTCATAGAGAGCTAATAGTGACATCGTGTTCATAGAGAGCTCACAATGGTCATAGAGAGAATAGAGTGCTCATAGAGGCATCAAAGTACTCGTGGGGATGTCACAATGGTCATAGAGAGCTCGTAATGGTCACAGAGATCTCATAGTAGTCATAGAGAGTAGAAAGTCATCACAGAGAACTCATAGTGGTCCTATAGATGTCACAGTGTTCACAGGTCATAGTGCTCATAGAGAAATCAGTTGTCAAAGAGATCTCACAGTTGTCATAGCTCACAGTGGATATAGAAAGCTCACAGGGTTCATAGTTCATAGTAGTCATAAAGTGCTCACAGTGGTCATAGTTTATAGTGGTCATATAGAGTTCACTGTGGCCATAAAGAGCTCAAAGTATTCATAAAGGGGTTGCAGTAGTCATAGCTCATATTGGTCAAAGAGAACTCATTGTTCACAGAGAGTTTACAGTGGCCATAGCTCATAGTGTTCATAGAGAGCTCACAGTGGTTATACATCACAATGGGAATAGAGAGCTCACAATGGAAATATTGTGCTCACTGTGTTTATAGCTCATATTGGTCATAAAAAGCCCACAGTGATCATAGGTCATACTGGTCATGGAGAGTTCACAGTGGTTATATGTTATAATGCTCACAGAGAGCTCACAGTGGTTTTACAAAGGTTTAAGTCATCATAGAGATGTCACAGTGGTCATAGAGAACTCACAGTGGTCATAGTCAGCTAACTTTGGTCATTGCTCATACTTTTCATAGAGAGCTCATGTTGGTTGTAGAGAATCACAGTGGTCAAAGGGGGCTCAGTCTGGTTTTAGAGAGCTCACAGTCATCATAATTTATAGTGTTCATAGAGAGCTCAAAGTGATCAAAGAGAGTCACAATAATTATAGCTTTGAGTGGTTATAAAGATCTAACAGTAGTCATAGCTCATAGTGGTCATGGAGGCATCACAGTATTCAAAGAGAGCTTATAATAGGCCTAGAGAACTTACAGGTGTCATAGCTCACAATCTTCATAGGGAGCTCATAATGGACAAAAAGACCTCACCATGGTCATAGCTCAGAAGGTTCATGAAGAACTCACAGAGATCTTAGTTCATAGTGGTCATGCAGAGTTCACTTTTATCAAAGGTCACATTGCTCACAGAGACTCACAATAGTCATAGACTGATAACAGTGCTCATAGATCACTCACAGTGGTCATAGACAGGTCATGTGATCATAGCTCACTGATGTCTTAGAGAGCAAATAGTAGGGCTGGAGAGGTGGCTCTGAGGTTAAGCCTCTGCCTTGCAGGCGGAAGTTCCTGAGTTTGGATCCTAGACCCCACGTATAGATGCCAGGCAGAAACGGGGGCGACCTGCATTTCTGATCCTGGTAGGTGGAGCCTGTGAATCCTGGGGCAGAGTAAACAAGGAGGAGGTGAAGGTGGTCCATGGCGGTTCCTGAATTTGCCTGTGGTTCTACACACACACACACACACACACACACACACACACACACACACACACACATACACACACATATACATACACATGCACACACGCATAATTGAATAAATAATAATAAAAAAATTTAAAGAAGAGAGCAAATAGTGGTCATAGTTTGCAGTGGTTCTAGAGAACTCATATTGGTGATATGGATATGAGAGTGGTAAAAGCTCATAGTGGTTATAGAGAGTTCAGAGTGGTGATTGTAAGCTCACAGTGAGACTAGCTCATAGTGGACATAGAGAGCTCACAGCAGTTATAGCTCACAGTGGTCTTGGCGAGCCACAGTGGTCATAGAGAGCTCAGAGTAGTCATAGAGAGTTCACAGTGGTCATAGAGAATTCATAATCATAATAAAGAGTTCACAGTGATCATAACTCAAAGAACTCATAAAGTGCTCACAGTGTTCATAACTCATAATGGTCATAGAGAGATCACAGTGGTCATATGTCATAGTGCTCCTACAGAGCTCAGTGTTGTCATAGAAACTTCATAATGCTCATAGATAGCTCACAGTGATCAAAGAGAGCTCATAGTGCTCATAGTTTATAGTGGTCATAAAAAACTCGCATAGCTCAAAATGTTCATAGAGAGCTCACATTGATAGCTCACAGATTTCATAGGGAGCTCACAATTGTCAAGGAGAACTCATAATCGTCTTGGAGATCTCATAGAGTGGTCATAGCTCACAGTGCTCATGAAGTACTCACAGTGGTCAAAACTCATAGTGGTCATAGACAATTAACAGTGGTCATAGTTCATAGTGCTCATAGAGTACTCAGAATAATCATATAGAGGACACAGTGGTCATCGAGAGCTCAATGTGGTATTGAACAGCTCAAAGTGGTCATAGAGTGCTCTCACAATTTTCATAAAGAGTCTGTAATAGTCGCAGAGAACTCACAGTGTTCATAGTTCAAAGTGGTCATAGATATCTCCTAATGATCATTGAGAGATCATAGTAATCATAGAAAGATCACAGTGGCTATAAGAGCTTATAGTTGTCATACAGATCTCATAGTAGTTATACAAATATATAGAAATAGAGAGCTCACAGTGGTCATAGCTCACAGTGATCATAAAGAGCTCAAAATGGTTAAAGATAGGTCCCAGTGGTTATAACTAATACTGTACATACAGAGCTCATAGTGTTTGTTCATAGAGAGTTCACAGTGGTCATAGATCATTATGATCATAGAGAAATCACAGTGGTTATACTTCACAGAGGTCATAGAGAGCTCATAATAGAAATATAGAATTCAGGGGCTGGAGAGGTGGGTCAAGGGTTAAACCTCTGCTTTGCAGGTGGAAGGTCCTGAGTTCGGATCCTAGACCCCACGTATATAGGCCAGCGGAAGCGGGAGCGGACTGTGTTTCCAGTCCTGGTAGGGCGGAGCCTGTGAATCCTGGAGCAGAGTAAACAAGGAGGAGATGGAGGCATCCATGGTGGTTCCTGAATTCTTACGTGGTTCTATACACACATACATACACACACATGCACACACGCATACATGAACAATTGAATAAATAATAAATAAATAAGTAAATAAATAAATAAATATAGAATTTAGTGAGGTCATAATGGTTATAAAGAGCTCACAGGGGTCACAGCTCATTGTGGTGATAGAGAATTCAAAGCAGTCAATAGGTCATCATGCTCATAGAGAGCTAACAGTTGTTATAGAGAGTTCACAGTCATTACAGATTGCTCAGAATGGTGATAGATCACAGTGGTCATTGTAAGCTCATAGTGGTTATAGGTTATGGTGGTTATAGACATATTGGACATAGATCATACTACTCATAGAGGGCACACAGTGGTGAAAGAGAGTTCACAGTGGTCATAGGTCATATTGATCATATAGAGCTCACAATGATCATAGAATTGTAAGAGTGGCCACAGACTGCTCAAAGTAGTCATAGAGAGCTCACAGTGGTAATAGAGAGCTCACAATACTCATAGTGAGCTCACACGGTCCATAGCTCATAGTGGTCATAGAGAGCACATAGTGGTCTTGGAAGATCATAGTGGCGATAGAATGCTCACAGAGGTCACAAAGAGCTCATAGAGGACATACCTAGTTCATCGTGGTCATAGATCATAGTGAATATAGAGAGCTCACAGTGGTCAAAGAATTTATAGTGGTCATAAGGAACTCAGAATGGTGGTACAAAGTTCACAGTGCTGATAATGAGCAGTGGACATAGCTCAGAGTGGTCATAGAAAGCAAAATAGTGGTCATAGAGAGCTGAGAGTCATCACAGATCATAGTGCAATAGAGAGCTTTCAGTTGTTAAAGAGAGCTCACAGTGGTTATAGATCATAGTGGACTTAGAGAACTCACAATGGTCATAGTTAATAGTGTTCATAGAGAAGTCACATTGGGATAGAGAGCTCAGAGTTATCATAGAGAGCTCACAGTGGTCATAGCTCATAGTAGTCATAGAGAGTTCACAGTGGTCACAGTGTGTTCAGTTGTTATAGGGATCTCACAATGATCAGAGTGCTCATAATGGACATAAACCTTCCCAGTGTTCATAGCTCATACTGGTGATAGAGAGCTCACAATGTTCATAGAACACACTGGGTAAAGAAAGCTCACAGTTGTCATACACCACTCACAGTGGTCATATAGTATAGTTGTCATAAAGAGCTCACAGTAGTCGCAGCTCATATTCATCATAGAGGGATGATAGTTGTCATACGGAGCTCACAATTGTTATAGAGACCTCATAATGGTCATAATAATTTCCCATGAAGAGGTCACTATGCTCATAGAGAGCTCATAGTGATATCATAGAGAGTTCAAAGTGGTCATAGAGAGCTCATACTCCTAATAGAGGACTCACAGTGCTGATATAGAGCTTACAGTAGTTATAGAGTGCTGAAAGTGGTCATAGACAAGTCATGGTAGTCATAAAGAACTCACAGTTGTCATAGTGAGTTCATGGTGGTAATAGCTCATAGTGGTCATAGAGAGCTCACAGCGATCATAGCTCATACTGTTAATAGAGAGCTCATAGTAGTCATAGAGTTTATAGTGGTCACAGAAAGCTCACAGTCAATTCACAGATCTCATAGTGGTCATAGAGAGCTCACTGTGGTCATAGCTCATAGTGGACATTGAGAGCTCAGAAAGCTCATAGCACACAGTGGTCACAAAGGACTCATAATCTTCATAGTGAGCACACAGTGGTCATCGCTCATACTGGTGAGAGAGAGCTCATAGTGGTCACACATCACAGTGTATATAGAGAGACCACAGTATTTATAGAGAGCTCTATGTGGTCATAGTTCAGTGTGGCCATAGAGGACTCGTACTGGCAATAGCTCATAATAGTTATAGAGAGAGCATAGTGGTCATAGAAAGCTCACAGTTGTCATAGCTCAGAGTTGTATAGAGAGCTCACAGTGTTAACAGTTCACAGTAGTCAAAAGGAACTCACAAAAGTCATAGAGAGCTCACAGTGGTCATAGCTCACAGTGGTCATGTAGATCTCATAGTGGTCATAGCTGAAGTTAGTCATGGGGAGCTCACAGTGATCATAGAGAGCTCACAGTTGCCATAGAAAGCTTGCAGGGCTAATAGGGAATAATCATCATAGAGTTCACAGTGGTCATAGCACAGAGTGTTCATGTAATGCTCACAGTAGTTATAACTCATAGTGGACATAGATATCTCACAATAGTCATAGCTCATAGTACTCATAGAGAGCTCACAATGGTCATAGAGAGCTCAAGGTGGTCATAGATAATTCAAAGTGGTGATATCTCACAGTATTCATAGAGAGCTAATAGTGATCATTGAGAGTGCATAGTGATCACAGACAGCTCACACTGGTCATAAGAGCTTACAGAGGTCATACAGAGCTCACAGTGGTCATAGCATTCTGTGATAATAGAGAACTCACAGTGGTCATAGGTCATAGTGGTCATAAGCAGCTCAAATTGATAATAGCTCATAGTAGTCATAGAGAGCTCACAGTGGTGATAGGTCATTGTGTTCATAGAGAGTTCACAATGGTCATAGAGAGCTGAAAGTGGTCATAGAGTGCTGGGGCGATTCCCCCAGGCACACACTGTGACGGCTCCAGGCCATCAGGGCAGAGAAAGGTGAATATGCTGCAAGCCCTTTACCCCGACTCAAATCCAGAGGCCTCCGGACACAGCAGGGTGTCTGTCAAGGCGACACTCCATCACTCATTCATTCACTCAGTTACACAGCTCCTGGCTGAAACGATGAAGATAAGTAAAGCCTGACCTCCCGCACCTCCGCCTCTGCCCTCCAGAGACTCGGCCACAGATAGGGAGTTTGTCAAAGCAAGATCTCACTTTATTGGGGGTAACAAATCAGCTTATATAGACAAAGATTCAAAATGCACGAAACAGGCAGCCAATTACTTTGATGGTCAATAAAGCACATACTCTGCATAGGTCAGACTAAACATAAATCTATGTTGGCTTCTATAAGCCAATTAGGACTCTCTGTAATGTGAGCAGGGTTACGCCTAGGACACTAGCTCCCAGTGCTATCTTTGGCCCCATGTGCTAAGCCATACCCTGCTCACTCCCTCCCAGACTGTTATCCCTGGCCAGCCCAACAATAGAGAGCTGAAAGTAGTCACAGAGAGTTCACAGTGGTTATAGATCATAGTGCTCATAGAGAGTTCACAGTGGTCAGAGAGAGCTCACAAAGGTAATAGCTCATAGTGGACATAGAGAGCTCACAGTTGCCATAGAGAGCTGAAAGTAGCCACAGAGTGCTAATAGTAATCATAGATCATAATGCTCCTAGAGAGGTCAGAGTGGTCAAAAAAAGCTCACAGTGCTAATAACTCATAGTGGTTACAAAGAGCTCACACTTGTCATAGCTCATACTGGTGAGAGGGAAATCATAATGTTCATAGAACATAGTGGTTAGAGAGAACCCACAGTGGTCATAGAAAGTTCATAGTGACCAAAGCTCACAGTTGTTACAAAGCGCTCACAGTACTCACAACTCACAGTGGTCATGGAGAGCTCAAAATGGTCATATGTCACAGTGCTCATAGAGAGTTAATGGTGGTCATAGAGAGATCTCAGGTGTCATAGGGAGCTCAAAGTGATCATAGAGAGATAGCTCACATTCACCATAGATAACTGGGGTCATACGGAATCCATAATTATCATAGAGAATTTACAGTGGTCATCGCTCATAGTGGTCATAGAGAGCTAACAGTTGTCATAGCTTATAATGGCCATGGAGAGCTCACAGTGGTGATAGAGAGCTCACAATGGTCATAGAGTGCTAACCATGGTCAAAGTGACCTCACAGAGGTCATAGAATACTCACCGTGGTTAAAGAGAGATCACAGTGGTCATACCTCATAATTGTCATAAACAGCTCACAGTGGTCTTAGCTCATAGTGGTCATAGAGAGCTCACTGTAGTCTTAGACAGTTCAAAATTCTCATAGAGAGTGACAGTGGTCACAGAGAGCTCACAGTTGTCATAGAGAACTCAAAGTGATCATAGAAAGCTCAAAGTGATCATAGTGAAATCAAAGTGGTCACCAAGAGCTCATAATGGTCATAGAAAACTCAGAGTGTTCATAGAGAGCTCATACTCTTCATAGAGAGCTCACAACCTCAAGGAGAGCTTACAGTTATCCCAGGTCATAGTCATAGAGAGCTCAAAGTTGTGATAGGTCATAATGCTCCTAGAGCACTCACAGTGGTCATAGAAAGATCAGAGGGGTCATAGACAACTCATAGTAGTGATAGCTCACAGTGGTCCCAGATAGCTCACAGTTGTTATAGCTCACAGTGGTCATAGAGAGCTCATAATGATCATAGAATACTCATAGTGTCATAGCTCACAGTGGTCATAGAGAGTTCATATTAATCATAGAGAGCTCACAGTGGTCATAGCTCAGAGTAGTCATGAAAAGCTCACAGTGGTCATAGGTCATAGTGCTCATAGAGAACTCACTGTGGTCATAGAGAGCTAATAGTTGTCATAGAAAGCCCACAGTATTTATAAAGTGCTCAAAGTGTTCATAATGAAGTCACACTGGTTACAGCTCATACTAGAATAGAGAGCTCATAGTTCATAGAGAGCTCACTTTGGTCATAGCTCATAGTGGTCATACAGAACTGTAATTATAGCTCTCATTCGTAATGGAGAGCTCATATGGAAATAGACTGCTTATTTTTGTCATACCTCATAATGGTCAATAAAGGGCTCAAGGTGGTCAAGTCATAGTGATCATAGACAGCTCATAGTGTTCATAGAGTGCTCAAGGTGGTCACACTGAGCTCACACTTGTCATGGCTTATGCTTGTCAGAGAGAGCTCATGGTGGTGTTAGAGAGCTCAAAGTGGTCATAGAGAGTTCAAAGTTGTCATAGAGACCTCAGAGTATTCACAGAGAGGTCATAGTAGTCATAGATCATAGTGCTCAAAGACAGTTCAAAGTGGTCATAGAGAGCTAATAATGGTCAGAGAGAGCTCATAGTGATAATAGCATGAAGTAGTCATAGAAAGCTCATAATGGTCATAGAGATTCACAGTGGTCAAAGCTCATAGTGGTCATACAGAGTTAACCATTTTCATACCTCATAGTGGTCATGGAGGGAGCTCACAATGGTCCTAGCATTCTCACAGTAGTCAAAGTGAGTGTATACAGGTCATACAAAACTCACAGTGGTCATAGCTCACAGTAATCAAAGAGAACTTTGGTTGTAGCTTATAATTATTATAGAGAGCTCCCATGTGGTCATAGCTAATAGTGGTCATAGAAAGCCCACAGTGGTCATAGAGAGCTTGCCTTGGTCAAACTGAGCTCACACAGGTCATAGAGGGCTCATAGTGGTCACATCTCACAGTAGTCAAAGAGAGCACATAGTTGTGATAGCTCATAATTGTAATAGGAAGTTAACAGTGGTGATACCTCATAATGGTCATAGAGAGCTCACAATGGTCCTGGAGATCTCACAGTGGTTAAAGTGAGCTCAAAGTGATTATAGAGATCTCAAAGTTGTGATAGAGAGCTAATAGTGGTTATAGAGAGCTTACAATGGTCATAGCTCAAAGTAGTCATAGAGAACGCATAATGATCATAGAGAATTCACAATGGTCATAGAATAAAAGTAGTCATACAGAGCTAATAGTGGTCATAGAGTGCTCACAGTGGTCATCAGTCATCGTGCTCATAGAAAGCTCAAAGTCATTATGGTGAGATCACACTTGTCATTGAGACTTTTCAGTGGTCATAGAGAGCTCACTGTGGTCATAGAGAGCTCACAGTGGTCATAGAGAGCTCCCAGTGGTCAAAGTCAACTCACAGGGATGATAGATAGGTCAAAGTGATCAGAGAGAGCTAATAGTGAACATAGAGGACTCACAGTTGTCATAGCGCACAGTGGTCATAGAGAGCTCATAATGGTCATAGAGAATTTACATCAGTCATAACTCACAGTGTTCATATTTTGCCCACAGTGGTCATAGAGTGTTCCCAATAGTCAGAGAGAGCTAACAGAGGACATATAGAGAGCTCATAATGTTCATAGCTCTCAGTGGTCAAAGATAGCTCCTATTGGTAATAGGTCATAATTGTCACAGATTGCTCACAGTGGTCATTGCTCACAGTGGTCAAATGTCATGAAACTCATAGAGAGCTTATATTGGTCACAGTGAGGTCACAGTGGTAATAGAGAGCTTACAGGAGTCATAGAGAGCTCACAGTGGTCATAGAGACCTCAACGTGGTCATAGAGAGGTCACAGTGGTCATGGAGACCACACAGTGATCATAGTTGGCTCACAGTGTTAATTGCATGGTGATCATAGATAGATCATGGTGGTCATAGAGAGCTCACAATTGTCATATATCATAGTGCTCATAGAGAGTTCACAGTGGACATAGCTCACAGTGGTGATAGAGAGCTCATAATGGACATAGAGGGTTCTAAGTGGTCACTGCTCAGAATGGTCATTAACAGTTCACAGTGGTCATAGAGAACTCACAGTGGTCATAGGTCATGGTGCTCATGGAGAGCTCAAAGTGGTCATGGAGAGCTCACAGTGGTTATAGAGAGCTCACAGTGGTCATAGAGAGCTTATGTTGTCATCACTACAGAGGTGTCAGAGAACTCATTATGGTCATGGTTCATAGTAGTCAGAGAGAGCTCATATTGGTGACAAAGAAATCACAGTGGTAATATCTCATAGTAGCCCAAGAAACCTCACAGTTGTGACAGAGTATTGCGCATGAAGAGCTACCGTGGTCATAGAGACCTCAAAATGGTCATAAAGTCTTCCAAGATGTCATTGATAGATTGCATTGGTCATAGGCTATACCGGTCATAAAGCTTATAGTGTTCATACAGAACTCACAGTGGTCATAGCTCAAAATTGTCATAGAGAATTCACAGTAGTCATATAAAGCTCACAGTGGTCATAGACAGCTAATAATCTTCACAAAGAACTCACAGTGGTCACTGTGAGCAGTGATCATAAAGAATTCATAATGGACATCAAGAGCTCACAGTGTTCATAGCGCAGAGAGATCATAAAGAGTTCACAGTGGTCATAGCTCATAGTGGTCATACAGAATTCACCATGGTCATAGGTCATGGTACTCATAGATAGCTCAAAGCGGTCATAGAGAGTTCACAGTGGTAATAGAAACCTCACAGTTGTCATAGGTCATAGTGGTCATAGAGAAATTCCAGTGATGATAGAGAGGTCACAGTGGTAAAAGAGAGCTCAAAGTAGTCATAGAGTGATCATAGGCGTCATAGAGACCTCACAGTGGTCAGATTAAATCATTGTGTTCATAGCTCATAGTGGTCAGAGAGAGCTCACAGTGGCCATATATCATAGTGCTCATAGAGAGCTCACGGTGGTCAAAGCTCATAGTGGCCATAGAGAGCTCATAATAAATACAGGGAGCTAACAGTGGTCAGATCTCAGAGTGTTCATAAAGTTCTCACAGTGATCATAGCTTCCAGTGGTCATAGAGTGCTCACAGTGTTCATAGTGCTCATACAGTGGTAATAGAGAGTTCCCAATGGTCATAGTGGGCTCAAATGATCATAGAGAGTTCACAGTCATCATAGGGACATCACAGTGGTCATAGTGAGCCCACAGTGTTCACAGATCTTAGTGCTCACAGAGAACTCATAATGGTCACAGAGAGCTCACAATAGTGATAAATTATAGTGCTTATACAGAGTTCGCAGTGGTCAAAGAGAGCTCATGGTGGTCATAGAGAGCACACATTGGTCATAGAAAGCTCACAGTGGTCATAGAGAGCTATCAGTGGTGAAAGTGACTTAACCTAACAGTGGTCATAGAAAGCTCATAGGAGTCATACAGATCTAACAGTGGCCACAGTTTACAGTGGTCAGAGAGAACTCATACTAGTCATAGAGACCTCATAGTGGTTAAAGCTCTTAATGATCATCTAAATCACACAATAGCCATAGGTCATAGTGGTCAAAAAGAGCTCACAGTGGTCATAGAAAAATCACAGTTGTCATAGATTGCTCAAACAGGTCATAGACTGCTCACAGTTTTCATAAAGAGCTTACAGCGGTCATACAGAGTTCATACTGTTCATAGCTCTATGTGGTAATGGAGAGCTCACAGTGGTCATAGCTCATAATAGTCATAGAGAGCTCAGAGTGGTCATAGCTCATAGTGGTCATAGAGAGCTCACAGAGAATGATCATAGAGAACTCAAAGTGGTAATAGACTGTTAACAGTGGTCATAGAAAGTTAGAGTGGTCATACAGAGCTTATCGTGTTCCTAGTGTTATGAAGTAATAGAAAGCTCACAATGATCATAGGTCTCATACAGAGATTACAGTTGTCATAGACAACCTCCCAATCATCATAGAGAGGTCAACATGGCATAGAGAGGCCAAATAGGTCATAGAGAGCTCAAAGTAGTCAAAGGGAGCTCATACTGTTTACAGGATTCACAGTGGTGATATAGATCTTATAGTAATCATAGAGAGCTGAAAGTGTTCATAAAGAGGTCATAGTGGTCATAGAGAGCTCATTGTAGTCATATCTCACAGTGGTCACAGAGATCAGAGAGCTCACAGCACACAGGGTCACAGAGAATCATAATCTTCACAGAGAGCACACAGTGATCATATCTCCTACTGGTGAGAGAGAGCTTATAGTGGTCACAGATCATAGTGCTTATAGAGAGACCCCAGTGGCATAGACTGCTCACAGTGGTCATTGCTCATAGTGGTCATAGAAAGCTCACAATGGTCATAGCTCACAATGATCATAGAGAGCTTAAAGTGGTCATAAAGAACTTACAGATGTCATAGGGAGCTAACAGTGGTCATACAATGGTCGCAGTTGTCATAGAGAACTCACAGTAGTCATAGAATATCCTGGTAAAAGAGATAATAATGCTCATAGAGAGCTCACAGTGGTCATAATTCACAGTTGACATAGAGAGGTCATAGTGGACATAGAAAGCCTACAGTGATCATAGTTCAGAGTGGTAATAAAGAGCTCACCGTTGTCATAGCTCATAGTGGTCATATAGAGCTCACATTGGTCATACGTCACAGTGCTCATACCGACCTTACAGTTGGCATAGACACCTCATAGTGATCATAGACAGCTCAAAATGGTCACAATTGTCGTAGAGACCTCATAGTGGTCCTATAGAGCTCCTACTGTCCATAGAGAAATCACAGTGGTCAAAGAGACCTCATAGTGGTCATAGTTTATAGTGGTCATGGAAAGCTCACAGTGATCATAGTTCATAGCGGTCACAGAGAGCTCACATTGGACATAGAGAGCTCACAGTTGTCATGCAGAACTCATAGAGGTCATAGAGAGCTTACAGGGGTCAAAGTGGGTTCATAGTAGTCATATAGAACTCATAATGGTCACAGAAATCTAACAGTGGTAATAACTCAGTGATCATAGAGAACTCCTAATCATAGAGAGCTCACAGGGTCATAGCTCATATTGGTCATAGATAGTTGACAGTGGTCATAGCTCAGAGTGCTCATAGAAAGCTCATACTAGTCAGAATTTAAAGTGGTCATAGAGAGCTCATAATGGTAATTGAGGCCTCACTGTAGTCAAAGGTCATACCGACCATAGAGAGCTCACAACAGTCATAGCTCATAAGAGCTCACAGTGCTCATAGTTCATAGTGGTGCTAGATATCTCATTGTGGTCATAGATTACAGTGCTCATAAAGAGTTCACAGTGGTCATAGAAAGATCACAGTGGTAATAGAGAACACAAAGTTGTAATAGCTACAAGTGGTAATAGAAAGCTTACAGTGTTCATAAAGAGCTCATAGTGTTCATAACTCTATATTGAAATAGAGAGCTTACAGTATTAATAGCTTATAGTGGTCATGGAAGGCTCAAAATGTCCATTGATAGCTCACAGTTTTCATAGCCCATAGTGGTCATAGAGAGCTCAAAGTGGTCATAGACAGCTTACAGTGCTCATACATATCTCACAGTGGTCATAGCTGATGGTCGTTATAGAGAGATCACAGTGGTCATAGGCTGTATTGCTCAAAAAGAGCTACAGTGGTCATAGAGAGTTCAAATTGGTCATAGAGAGATTACAGTGATCATTGAGAACTCACGGTGGTCATAGTAACCTCAGAGTGTTCATAGCTCAAAGTAGAAATAGAGAGCTCATAGTGGTCATAGAGAGCTCACAGTGGTGATAGAAAGGTCACAGAGTGGTCAGAGTAGTCATATAGATGTCATATTGGTCATAGAGAGCTTAGAATGGTGATAAAGAAAACATAGTAGGCATAGAGAATTCACAGGGGTCATAAGTCACAGTGCTCTTGGAGAGCTCACAGTGGGCAAAGAAATAGCACAGTGATGTTAGATCATAGTGGTCATAGAGATCTTACAGATATCATCCAGTGCTGACAGTGGTCATAGAGAGTTCACAGTGGTCGTAGAGAGACCACAATGGTCATAGTTCATAGTGGTATTAGAGAGCTTATAATGGACATACAGAGCTTACAGTAGTCAGAGCTCATAGTGGTCATAAAGAGGTCACAGTTGTCATAGCTTATAGTGGTCAAAGAGAGCACATAGTAGTCATAGCTCATACTGGTCATGGAGAGTTCACATGGTCACAGTTTATAGTGTTCATAGAGAGCTCACAGTACTCATAGCTGTAGGTAGTCATAGAGAGCTTGGAATGTTCACAGGGAGCTCACAGTGGTCATAAAGTGCTCACTGTGGCCACAGCTCATATTTGTCATACAGATCGCATATATAGCTTAGACTGGTCATAGAACACTCCAAGTGGTCATAAAGTGAACACAGTGATCATAGAGAATTAACAGTTGTCATACAGAGCTCATAGTGGTCATAGAGAGCTCATAGTGGCCATATGACATCACAGTGGTCACTGCTGATAGTGGTCACAGAGAGTTCACAGAGGTCACAGCTTATATTTGTCATAAAGAGCTCATAATGTTCATAGTAGTCATAGAGAGCTCACAGGGGTCACAGCTCACACTGGGCATAGAGAGCTCACAGTGCTTATAGCTCATAATGGACAAAGAGAGCTCACAGTTCTCATAGAGAGGTCACAGTGTTCAGTAAGAACTCACAGTGGTCATAGAGAGCTTAAAGTGGACATAGATATATCACAGTTGTCAAAGAGAGCTCATAGTTTTCATAACTCACAGAGGTCATAGAGAGCCCATAGTATTCACAACTCATAGTGATAATAGAGAGTTCATAGTGACTATAGAGAACTCTCTTTTGTCATAGCTAAAAGAGGT
Organism: Typhlomys cinereus; assembly: GCA_023101885.1. NCBI lineage: Eukaryota > Metazoa > Chordata > Mammalia > Rodentia > Platacanthomyidae > Typhlomys > Typhlomys cinereus. The sequence goes on along the minus strand of JALPQD010000204.1, from coordinate 3,302,303 downwards.
CATAGACAGCTCATAGTGATCATAGTTCATGGGGGCCATAGAGAAGCCACAGTGGTCATAGTCATAGTGGTCATAGAAAGCTCATAGTGGTCACAGAGAGCTCACAGTCATTATAGCTCATAGTGGTCATAGAGAGCTCACACTGGTCATAGAAAGCTCACAGTGGTCATAGCTCACAGTGTCATATAAGCTCACAGCAGTCATAGAGTGTTAACAGTTTTCATGGATCATAGCTCATAGTTGTCATTCATATCTCACAGTGGTCATAGAGAGTTCACAGTGGTCGTAGAGAGCTCACAGTGGTCATAGATCAAAGTTGTCATAGAGAGCTCATAATGGGCAATGAGAGCTAACAGTGGTCATTCCTCTTAGTGGTCATAGATATCACACAGAATTCTTTATTTCACAGTGGTATTAGAAGTCTCATAATGGATAATAGGAGTTAACAGTTAACAGTGGTCCTGGAGAACACACAGTGGGCATAGCTCATCATAGTCATAGTGGTCATAGGCCATGGTGCTAATAGAGAGCTAACAGTTGTCATAGACAGCTCACAGTGGTCATATAGAGTTCACAATGGTCATAGATCTTATAGCTCATAGAGAGCTACAGTGATCACAGAGAGCTGAAAATGATCATAAAGAGCTCAAAGTAATCATAGAGAGGTCACATTGGTCATAGCTAATAGTGGTCAGAAAGAGTTCACAATGGTCATAGAGATCTCACAGTGGTCATAGCTTGTAGTGGTGATAGAGAGTTCACAGTGGTCACAGATCACAGTGGTCCTAGAGAACTCAGAGTGGTCATAGAGATCTCACATGAATGGTCATTGCTCAGAGTGGTCATGGAGATGTCCTAATCTTCATGGAGAAATTACAGTGGTCATAGCTCACAGTGGTATTAGAGAGCTGAAAGTGGTCATAGATCACAGTGGTCATAGAGAGTTCATAGTGGTCATAGCTCATAGTGGTCATAAAGAGTTCAAGTGTTCATTGCTCATAATGGTCATACAGAGCTCACAGTGGTCATAAGCCGCATTGCTCCTAGGGAGCAATAGTTTTCACAGAGAGCACACAGTGGACACAGAAAGTTCAATGTGATCATAGAGAGGGAAGAGTGGTCATAGTTCAAAGTAGTAATAGAGAGATCACAGTGATCATAGCTCACAGAAGTCATAGAGAGCTCACATAATGAATGTAAGTAGTTTACAATGGTCATATCTGAAAGTGGTTATAAATTGCACACAGTGGTTATAAGGTGTTCACAGTTGTCATGGTGGTCAAAGATAGCTCACAGCAGTCATAGAGCAAGCACTCACAGTGTTTATAGCCCCTAATGGGTATAGAGAGTTCACAGTGGTCATAGCTCATGCTGGTCACAGAGACCTCACTATGGTCATACCTCATAGTGTTCATACAGAAGTCAAACTGGTCACAGAGAGGTACAGTGATAATAGACAGCTCACAATTCTCATAGAGAGCCCCCAGTTGTATTAGTTTACAGAGGTCATAGAGAGCTCATAGGTGTCATAGCTCATAATAGTCATAGAGAACTCAGAGAGAGCATAGGGATCTCACAATAGTCGTAGCTTGTAGTGGTTTTAGAGATTTCACACTTGAATTATGTCAAAGTCGTTCAAGAGAGCTAACAGAGTTCATAGCTCAGAGTGGTGACATAGAGATCACATTGTTCACTGAGAAGTCACAGTGCTCATAGCTCAAAGTGATGATAGAAAGCTCACAATGGTCATAGTTAACAGTAGTCATAACTAATAGTGGTCATAGCTCATAATGGTGATACAGAGCTCACAGTGGACATAGATCACAATTATCATAAAGAGCTCACAGTGTTGATAGCTCATAGTGGGCATAGAGTATCAGAGTCGTCATCATTCATAGTGGCCATAGAGAGTTCACACAAAGAGCTCCCAATAGTCATAGTTCATATAGTTCATAGATAGCTACATTTGTAATAGAGAGCTTACAGTGGTCATAAAGAGTTTAAAGTGGTCGTAGAGTGGTCACAGTGGTCATAGCGCATAGTGGGCATAGAAAAGTAATAGTGATCACAGACAGCTGACAGTGATAATAGATCACAGTAGTCATAGAGACCACAGAGTAGTCATAACTCACAGTGGTGATAGAGATTTCACAGTTGTTATAGCTCATGGTGGTCATAGGTGCTCACAGTTGTCACAGCTCAGAGTGGTCAAACAGAACTCATAGTGTTCACAGAGAGCGCACAGTGGCCACAAGTCATAGTGGTCATAGAGCTCACAGTGGTCATAGTTCTTAGTGGTCCTAGAAAGCTGACACTCTTTATCATCCACAGAGGTCATAGAGAGCTCTGGTGCACATAGAGAGCTTACATTGGTCATAGCTCATGGTATTCATAGAAAGCTCACAATGCTCATGACTCATAGTGAATCACAGAGAGCACACAGTGGTCATAGATTATAGTAGCCATAGAGAGCTCATCGTGGTCATAGAGAATGCGCAATGATTATAGTTCATAGTGGTCATAGTGAGCTCACAGTGGAAACAGATCATAGTGGCCAAAGAGAGCTCATAGTGTTCATAGCTCATATTAGTCATGGAGACCTTATAGTGGCCATAGAGAGCTCACAGTGGTCATAGGTCATAGTGGTCATAGAGAACTCACAGTGGTCACAGATATCTCACGGTTGTCATAGCTCACAGTGGTCATAGATACCTCATGATAGTCATAGTTCACAGTGGTCTTAGAGAGCTTATCATTGTCATAACTCATAGTTATCATAGAGGGTTCATATGGTCATAGAGAACACAGAGTTGTCATAGCTCACAGTAGTCAAAGAGAGTTACCAGTGGTCATAGTTCACAGTCATCTCAGAGAGTTCATAATGCACAATGAGAGTAGATAGTGCTCACTGCTTACAGTCATAGAGAGCTCATAGTGGCCATAGCTTCCAGTGGTCCTGTAGAGCTCACAGTGTTCATAAAGCATGCAAAATGGTCATACAGAAGTCACATGGATCATAGTTCATAGTGGTCGTAGAGAGCTTACAGTGGTTGGAGGGAGCTCACAGTAATCATAAAGAGCTCAAATTGGTCATATAGAGTTAACAGTCGTCATACTTCACAGTGCTCATAAGGAGTGTACAGAGTTCATAGAGAGCTTACAATGTTGCTAGATCAGAATGGGCATAGAGACCTCACAGTGGTAATAGTTCATATTGGTCACAGAGTAGTTACAATGGTCATAGCTCACAGTGGTAATAGAGAGCTCACAGTTGTCACATATTATAGCCCAAAAAGAGCTGCATTAATCATAGACAGTTCAAAGTGGTCATAAAGATCTCAGTGTTGTCATAGAGAAGTCACATTTGCCATAACCTTAGTGGTCATAATGAGCTCACCATGGTCACAGAGAGATCATAGTGGTCGTAGCTCTCATAGTGATCTTAAAGAGCGTACAGTGTTCATATCTCCTAGTGGACACAGAGCTCATAGACATACAGAGCTCACAGTGGTCATAGAGTACTCACAGTATTCATAGCTCACAGTGGTCACAGAAAGTTCACAGTGTCAGCAGTTCATAGTGGTCACAGAAAGCTCACAGTGATCAAAGCTCACAGTGGTCATATAGAGTTTAAAGTAGAGATAGCTAATTGCGGACATAGAGAGCTCATAGTGGTCATAGAGAGCTCACAGTGGTCATAGCTCAAATTGATAATAGAGACCTCACAGCGTTCATAGCTCATAGTATTCTTATAGTGTTCATAGTGGCAATAGAGAGTTCACAGGGTCATATATCATAATGCACATAGAGAGCACATTCTGGTCATAATTCATAGTGGTCATATAGGATCACACTGTTTATACCTCATAGTAGTCATGCAGAGCTTATAGTGATCGTAAAGAGCTCACAGTGATCATAGCTCAGCCTGTTCATAGAAAGTTCATACTGGTCATTGAGAGGTCACAGTGGTCATACCTCAAAGTGGTTATAGAAATCTCACAGAGGTCATAGTTCACAGTGGTTATAAAGAACTCATAATCATCATAATAGTCATTGCTGATAATAATGATAGAGGAATCACAGTGGTCATAGACAATAGTGAACATTAAGAGGTCATAGCGGTCATGGCTCATAGTATTCACAGAAAGCTCACTGTGTTCATATCTCAAAGTGTTCCTAGACATCAAGCAGTGGTTACAGTGGAATCATAGTTGCCATGGAGAGCCCACAGTGGTCATAGCTCATAGTCATCATAATCAGCCCATAATGGACATTGAGAGCTCACAGTGGTCATAGAACATAGTGGTCATAAAGACCTCACAGTGGTCATATCTCATATTATTCACAGAGAACTTATAGTGATCATAGAGAGTTCAGAATGTTCATACAGGCTCAAGGATGTCACAGAGAGGTCACAGGTGTCATAGAAAGCTCACAGTGGTCATAGGGAGCTCACATTTGCTATAGAGAGCTCATAGCAGTCATAGCTCATAGTGGACATAGAGTACCTAAAATGGTCATAGCTAATAGTGGCCATAAAGAGCTCACAGTGGTCATAGAGAGCTCACAGTATTAATAGCTCATAGTGGGCATACAGAGTTCACAGTGGGTCTAGTTCATTGTGGTCATAGAGAGCTCACAGTGGTCATAGAAAGCTCACAGTATTGATAGGTCATAGTAGTCCTAGAGACCTCACAGTGGTCATAACTCATAGTGGTCATAGAGAACTCACAGTGGTCATAGAGAGCTCATATTCATAATAGAGACCTCATAGTGATCATAGCTCTTAGTAGACATAGAGAACCTACAATAGTCATAGTAGTCATAAAGAGCTCACAGTGGTCATAGAGAGCTCACAGTATTGATAGCTCATAGTGGGCATACAGAGTTCATAGTGGTCCTAGTTCATTGTGGTCATAGAGAACTCATAGCTGACAGTGATCATAGGGAGATAACAATGGACATATGTCATATAGCTCATAGAGAGCTACATAGGTTATAGAAAGCTCACAGTTGTCATAAAGAGCTCAAAGTGTTCATAGAGAGGTTACAATGTTCTCAGCTAACAGTGGTCATAAAGTGCTCACAGTGGTCTAAGAAAATTCACCGTGGTTATAGCTCATAATGGTCATAGAAAGTTCACAGTTGTCATAGCTCATAGTGGCAATAGAGAGCTCACATTGGTCATAACTCCTAGTGGTTATAGAGAGCTAATAGTGGCCATAGAGAGATCATAGAGGTCATAGCTCACAATGGTCATAGATAGCTCACAGTGCTCATACTCATATTGGTTATAAAGAGCTCGCAGCAGTCATAGAGTTCACAGTACTTATAGAGTACTCACAGTGGTCATCTAGAGCTCTATGTGGTCATTGAGTACTCACAGTGGTCACAGAATACTCACAGTGGTTATAGAGAGCTCAAAGTATTCATAAAGAGGACACAGTGGTCATAGAGAGCTCACAGTGGTCGTAGCTCATAGTGGTTATATTGAGCTCACAGTAGTCAGAGAATTCACTGTTGTTACAGAGATCTAACAGTGACAACACAGAGATCACAATGGTCATAGAGGCTCAGTGTCATCATAGATAGCTCAAAGTGCACATAGACAGCTCACAGTTTTCATAGACAGCTGATAGTGATCACAACTAGTAATTATAGAGAGCTGATAGTGGTCATATCTCACAGTGGTTATAAAGACCTCGTAGTGGTAATAGAAAGCTCACAGTGTTCACAGAGAGTTCAGAATGGTCATAGAGAGCTCACAGTGGTCATAGGTCAGAGTGATCATAGAGAGTTCACAGTAGTCATAGAACTATCAAAGTGGACATAGAGAGCTCACAGAGGGATTACAGTGGTCATATAGAACTCATAGCGGTGATAGAATTCTCACAGAGGTAATAGAGAACTCAGAATTGTCATAGACATCTCATAGTGTCATAGAGAGCTCACAGTGCTGACAGGTCATAGTGCACATAGAGAGCCCACAGTATCGACAGAAAATTCACAGTGGTCAGTGAGAACTCATATTGGTCATAGAGATTTCAGAGTGTTGATAGAGACTTCATAGTGGTCACAGTGAACTCACAGTTGTCATAGATCATAGTGTTCATGGAGTGCTCAGAATGGTGAAAGAGAGCTCACAGTATTCATAGATCATAATGGTTATAAAGAGCTCACAGTGGTCATAGCTCATAGTGATCATAGAGAGCAAACAGTGTTCATAGGTCATAATGCTCATAGAGAGCTCAAAATGTTCATACAGAGCTGACAGTGATCTAAGAGAGCTCAAAATGTTCATAGAGACGTCACAGAGGTCAAAAAGAGCTCATGGTGATCATTGAGAGCTCACAGTTGTCATAGCTCACAGTGGTCATAGAGAACTCATAGTGGCAATAGAGAGCTTACAGTTGTCATACAAATTTCATAGTGGTCAGAGAAAGCTCACAGTGGTCATAGCTCACAGTAGTTTTTGAGAGCTGACAATGGTCATAGCTTAATAGTGGTCATAGAGAGCTCATAGTGGTAAAAAAGAGTTCACAGTGGTCATAATTCAGAATGGTCATAGGGAACTCAAAGTCATCATAGATAATAGTGGCCAAATAGAGCTCACAGTGGTCAATGCTTATAGTGGTCACAGAGTGCTCACAGTGGTCACAGAAAATTTACACTGGTCATCACTTATAATGGTAATAGAGAGTTCACAATGGTCATATATAACAGTAGTCAGAGAAAGCTAACAGTGGTTATAGCTCAGAGTGGTTATAGAGAGCTCATAGTGGTCATAGAGAGTTTACAGTACTCATAGGTCATAGTGCTCATAGAGGGCTTACAGTGGTCAATGTGCACAGTGGTTATAGAAAGCTCATAATGTGCATAGAGAGTTCACAACAGTCATAAATCATAGTAGTCAAAGAGTGCTCAAAGTAGTCATAACTCATAGTAGACATTGAGATCTCACAGTGGCGATACAGAGGTTATGTAATCATAGTTCATAGTGGTCATAGAGCTCATAGTATTCGTAGAAAGCTCACAGTGGTCATAGGGATCTCATAATGGACTTAGAGAGCTCACAATTTACATAGCTCATAGTTGTGATAGAGAGAGCTAATAGTGGTCATAGAGAACACATGGTGGTCATGTTTCGAATCAGTCAGAGAAACCTCATAGTAGTCATAAAAACCTCACAGTTTAAATAGAGACTGCATAATGCTTAAAGCTCACAGAGGTCATTGAAACCTTATAGTGGTCATAGAGAATTCTCACTGGACGTAGGTCACAGTGATCATAGACAGCTCAAGTTGTCATACCTAACAGTGGTCATAGAGTACTCATAATGGACTTGGAGAGCTCAGAGTGGTCATAGCTCAAAATTGACATGAAGAGCTCACAGTAGTCATCGAGAGCTCACAGTAGTCATAGAGAGCTCACAGTGGTCATAGAGAGCTCATAGTTATCACAGTTCTCAGTGGTCATAGACAGCTCACAATGGACATAGCTCATAGTTTTCATAGAGAGTTCATGATGGCCATATTAAGCTCACAATGATCTCAGAGTTCACAATGGAAATAGAGATCTGATAGTGGTCAAAGAGATATCATAATGGTAATAGAGAGCTCATATTTTTCATAGTTCATAGTAGTCATAGATATTTCACATTGTTTATAGCTCACAGTGGTCCTAGACAGGTAATATTGTTCATAGTGAGTTCATAGTTGTCATAGCTAATAGTGGTCACAGACTGCTCACAGAGGTCATAGAATGCTCACAGTGGGCATAGAGAAATCACAGTGATCATGGAGAGCTCATAGTTGACATAAACAGCTCACAAGTCTTAGGTCATATGAGTCTTAGAGAGGTCACAGTAGTCATTATTCATAGTGGTCATAGAGAACGCAAAGTCGTCATAGAGAGGTCACAGTCGTCAAAGATACCACAGTGGTCATAGAGAGCTCATAGTGTTCATAGTTCTCAGTGGTCACAGAGAATTCACAGTGATCATAGAGAGTGCATAATGGTCATAGCTCACAGAGGTTATACAGTGTTCACAGTGGTCATACCTCATAATGTTCATCTTGAGCTCACAGTGGTCATAGTTTCTACATAGAGAACTCATAGTAGGCATAGCTCATAGTGGACATAAAGACTTCATAGCACCCATACAGTGCTCACAATGGTCATAACTCAGTGTGTTTATAGAGAGCTCAAAGTGGTCATAGGACATAGTGGACATGCAGAACTCATAGTGGTCAAAGAGAGCTCTCAGTGGTCATATTTTATAGTAGCCATAGAGAGCTCAGAGTCGTCATGCTCATAGTGGTCAAAGAGTGCTAATAATGGTAAGAAAGAGCTTACAATCATCATAACTCGTAGTGTTTATGGAAATCTCACAGTAGTCATAGCTCACATTGGTCATAGAGAGCTAATAATATTCATTGTGATCTCAGATTGGTAATAGCTGATAGTGGCCACAGAGACCTCAGTGTGGTCATACAGTCATACAGAACTCATTGTGATCATAGACCATATTGATCATAGAAAATCATAGTGGTCATAGAAAACTCATAGTTAATATAAAGAGCTCAGAATGGTCATAGAGAGCTCACAGTGTTCATAGATCCTACTGGTCCTGCAAATGTCTCAGTAGTTATAACTCATAATAGTCATGCAGAACTCAAAGTGGTCATAGAGTGGTCACAGTCATCAGAGATATTAAGTGGTCATAGAGAGCTCAGTGGTCATAGCTCACAATGGTCATAACGAGCTTATTGTGGTCATAGAGAGCTCACAGTGGTCATAGAGAACTCATAGAGGTTATAGCTCACAGTGGTCATAGTGAGCTCAGAATAGTTATAACATGCTCATATTGGTCATAGTGAGCTCACTATTATCATAGAGTCCAAAGTTGTAATACCACATAGTTCACAGTGTTCACAGAAAGCTCATAGTTGCCACGGAAAGCACTCAGTGGTCATAGCTCATTGAGATCATAGAGAGCTCATAGTGGTCATAGAGTGCTCAGATTGGTAAATAGATAGTTCACAGTAGCCATAACTCATGGTGGACATAAAGAGCTCACAATGATCATAGCTCATAGTGGTCATAGGGTGGTCACAGTGTTCGTATAGAGCTCATAATTGACATACAGAGCTCAAAGTGGTGATAAAAAGGTCATAGTGTGCATATCTCACAGAGATCATAGAGAGCTGATAGTAATCATAGTCCATACTCTGGTTAGAAATTACTTGTGGTCATAGAGAGCTCATAGTGGTCATAAAGAACTCACAGTCAACACAGAGAGCTCATAGTGGTTATGTCATATAGTGGTCATAATGACTTCATAGTGCTCATAGCTCATAGTGGTCATAGAAAGTGTAATGGTCATGATCATAGAGAGCTCACAGTGGTCATGGAGAGCTCACAGTAGCCATAGAGAGCTCACAGTGAGAATTGTTTATACTGCTTGTAGAGAGCCATAGTGATCATAGAGACTCCATAGTAGTCATAGCTATTAGTGGTCATAGAGAGCTCACAGTGTTCATAGAGAGTTAATAATGTTCATAGTGTTATCACTGTGGTCATACCAATGACAGCTCACATTGTTCACATCAGCTCATAGAGAGGTCACTGTGGTTATAGAAAGCCTACAGGGGTAGTAGAGAGTACATAATAGCCCTAGAGAGCTCACAGTAGTCATGGAGAGCTTACAGTGATCATAGACAGCTCGCAATGCTCATTGGTTATACCGGTCATAGAGAACTCATAGTGGTCCTAGAGAGATCACAATGGTCATAGCTCATACTGGTCTTAGAGATCTCACAGTGGTCCTGGAAAAGCCACAGTCATCTGAGGTGTAAAAGTAATCATAAAGAACTCATAGTGTTCATAGAGAGCTCAGAATGGACACTGAGTTCATAGTGGTGAAAGCTCACAGTGGTCATATAAAAAACTCACAATGGTCATGAGGACTCAAATGGTTATATCTCACAGTGGTCATAGTTTGCTCACAGTGGTCATAGCTACCGTGCTTATAAAGATCTAACAGTGGTCATAGAGAGCTCACAGTGGTCATAGAGATCTCACAGTGGAAATCCATAGCACATAATGGTCATGGCTCACAATAGTCATAAAGAGCTCACAGTGGTCATAGTGAGTTTACAGTAGTCATAGGTCATAGTAGTCATAGAAAGTTCATATTGGTAATAGAGAGCTCACAAGAGTCATAGCTCATAGTGGTTATAGAGATCTCACCATGTTCATTACTCAGTGGTCATAGAGAGGTAATAATTTCCATAGTGAGTTTAGAGTGGTCATAACTTATAGTGGTCATAGAAAGCTTAAAATGATAATAAGCAGCTCATAGTGGTCATAGCTCATAGTGGTCATAAAGAGGTTATAGTGGCCATAGCGAGCTCATAGTAGTCTTGGAATGCTCAGTGTAGAAAAATGCTCACAGTGGTTATAGCTCATACTTGTCATACAGAACTCACAGTAGTCATAGCTCATAATGTTCATAGAGAGCTCACAGTGATCATAGCCGATATTGGTCATATAAAAATCATAGTGCTCATAGTTCACAGTGGTCATAGAGAATTCGTAGTAGACATAAGGAGCTAAAAGTGGTCATAGCTCATAGTGTTTATAGAGAGCTCGCCATGGTTTTAAGTCATAGTGGACATAGATAGCAAAGAGTGGTCAAATGGAGTTCACTGTGATCATAGCTCATAGTGGATAGAGAGCTCACCATGATCATAGCTCATACTGATCATAGATAACTCATAGTTTTCATAGATTTCTTAAAGTAATCATACAGAGCTCACAATTGTCATAGAGAGCTCAGAGTTGTCATGGATAGGACAAGGTGGTAATAGAGAGATCATAGTGGTCATACCTCATAGTGCTGTTAGAAAACTCTTGTGGCCATAGAGACCTCACGGTTATCCAAGAGAACTTACAGTCATCACAGAGAGCTCATACTGGTTATTTCTCATAGTGGTCATAGAGAACTCATAGTAGTCATAGCTCATAATGGTCATAAAGAGCTCACACTGGTTTGGAGAGCTCACAGTGGACATAAAGAGTTCACAGTTGTATGTTCACAGTTTCTTATACTTGACATAGAGAGCTTGTAGTGGTCATAGAGAGGTCACAGTGGTCATAGTTCATAGTTGTCACAGAGAATTCACAGTGGTTACAGAGAGTTACTAATGCTCATAGTGTTATCAAAGTAGTCAAACCTCATAGTAGTCATAGGGAGCTCACAGTGATCATAGAGAGTTCATAATGGACAATGAGAGGTAACAGGGATCATAGCTCATAGTGCTCATAGAGAGCTCACAGTTGTCATATCTCACAGTTGTCATAGAGAGCTCATAATGGAAAATGAGAGCTAACAGTAGTCAGAGCTCATAGTGTTCACAGAGAATTCACATTGGTCATAGCTCACAGTGGCATAGAGAGCTCAAATGGTCATAGATAACTCACAGTGGTCATAGTTTATACTCATCGTGAGAGCTCACAGAGGTCATAGATAGATCACAATGGTCATAGCTCATAGTGGTCATAAACAGTGCAAAATGGACCTAGAGATCTCACAGTGATCATAGATCATAATGATCATAAGGAGCTCATAGGAGTCATAGAGGGCTCACAATGGTCATAGACCATATGGCTCATAAAGAGCTCTTAGTGGTCACAGAGAACTCACAGTGGTCATTTTGCGCTCAAAGATGTCACAGAGAGGTCACAGTCATCATAGAGGACTCACAGTTACAAGGAACCCATAGTTGTCATAGCTCACAAGGGTCATAATTAGCTCATAGTGGTAATACCTCAAAATAGTCAGATAGAGCTCATAGTGGCCATAGAGAGATCACAGTGGCCATAGCTCATAGTGTTCAGAGGATCACAGTATTTATAGCTTATAGTGGTCATTGAGAGGTCATAGTGGTCATAGCTCATAGTAGTGATAGAGAGCTCACAGTGGTCATAGCTCATAGTGATCATAGGGAGCTCACAGTGTTTCTGGAGAACTCACTGTGGTGATAGAGATCTCAAAGTGGTCAAAGAGAGGTCGCCGTGGTTATAGAAAGGTCAGTGTTGTAACAGAGAACTTAAAGTTTTCATAGCTGACAGACATCATAGAGAGCTCAGAGTGGTCATAGCTCACAGTGGTCACAGAGAGCTCACACTGATCATACCTCATAGAGGTCATAGAGAACTCATAAGGCACATAATTCATAGTCATCATAGACAGTTCACAATGGTTACAGAGAACTCACAGTAATTTTACCTTAGAGTTTTCATAGCAAGCTCACACTGGTTATAACTAAAAGTTGTCAAAGAGAGCTCATAGTGGTTATAGCTCATATTTAAACTTCAGAGCTCAGAATGATCAGAGATCATAGTGGTTACAGAGAGTTCACAGTGGTTAGGGAGAACTCACAGTGGTCATAAACAGTTCAATGTGGTCACAGAGAGTTCACAGTGTTCATAGCTCATAGTGGTCTTAAAAAGCTCACAGTGCTCATAGACAGCACATTGCGGTCATAGCTTGTAATGGTGATAGAGAGCTCTCAGTGGTCATAGATCACATTGGTCATAGAGAATTCATAATGGACCTTGAGAGCCTCCAGAGTTCACAGCTTATAATGGTCATAAAGAGCTCACAGTTGTCATAGCTCCTAGTGCACATAGGGAATTTATAGTGATCATAGAGTGCTCACAGTAATCATAGTACACAGTGGTCATAGACAGCTCATAATTGACAAGGAGACATAACAGTGGTCATCGAGTGCTCACAGTGTTCATAAATTACAATGGTAATAATAGCTCACAGTCATCATGGTTCATAGAGGTCATAGAGAGCTCACAGTGTTCACAGAGAGCTCAAAGTAATCATGGAGAGGGCACAGTGGTCATAGCTCAAAGTAGTCATAGAGAGCTCATAGTGGTCATATATTGTATTTTTCATAGAGAGCTAGAATGGTTATGGAGTGTGCAAAGTGGTCACAGAGACCTCATAGTAGCCACAGACAGCTCACTGTGGTCTTAGCTCATAGTGGTCATAGAGAATTCACAATGGTCAAAGATCATAGTCATCATACAAACTTAAGAATAGTTACAAAAGACTCATAAGTGTCATAGAGAGCTCACAGTGGTCATGTAGTACTGATAGTGGTCATACAGATCTCAGAGTTGTCAGAGCTCATAGTGAGCTACAGTGGTAATAGAGAACTTATAGTAGACATAAAGAGCTCAAAGTGGTCATATAGAACTCACAATGGTGATAGAGAGCTCACAGTGTTCATAGCTCACAGTGTTCAAAGCTCACAATGTTCACAGACAGCTCCTAATGGTCATAGCTTACAGTAGTCATAGAGAGCTCATAACGTTATACAGAGCTCACAATGGACATAGCTCATAATATTCATAAAGATGTCACAGTGTTTGTAGGTCACAGTGGTCATAGAGAGCTGATAATGTTCACAGTTAGCTCAAAGTGTTCATGGCTTTTAGTGGTCATAGAATGCTCACAGTGATTACAGAGGGTCACAGTCATTAAACATTTCACAGTTGTCATAGAGAGCTCATAGTGGTCATACTCCATAGTAACCATAGCAAGCTCATAGTGGTCACAGCTCACAGTGGAGCTCACAGTGGTCATAGCTCAAAACTGACATAGAGAGCTCAAACTAGTCATAGTGAACTCACACTGGTCACAGAGAGCTCACAATGGAAATAAAGATTTCTGTGACCACTCTGAGCTCTCTCTGACCAGTATGACCATGACCACTGTGAGCTCTCCATTTTCATTGTGAACTTTCTGTGACCACTGTGAGCTCACTATGGCCATTGTGAGCTCTCCATGGCCACTATGAGCTACGAACGCTGTGAATTCTCTATGACAACTCTGAGGTGTGAACACTATGAAGTCTGTATGAAGTTTGTGAGCTCTCTATGAACACTGTGAGCTCTCTATGAGCACTGTGAGCTCTGGATGACCACTAGAATCTCTCTATGACCACTGTGACTCTCGATGACCATGATGATCTATGACTACTCTGAGAATCTGTGGCCACTATGACCACTTTAAGCTTGGACGTCTTTGAGAGCTTTATGTGCACTCTGAGCTATGATCACTACAAGTTCTCTATGAACACTGTGAGCTCTCTATGACCACTGTGGACTATGATCAGTAAAAACACTCTATGACCATTTTGAGCTATGACTACTATGATCTCTCTCTGTCCATTGTGAAATCTTTGATGACTGTTAGCTCTGTACAACAACTTTGATTTCTCTATGACAACTTTGAGCTATGACCACTGTGAGCTCTCTATGCCTTGTACAATGCATGAACACTGTGAGTTGTCTATAACCACTGTGAGCTCTTAATGTCCACTATGATCTAGGACCACTGTCAGCTCTTTGTGAAAATTATTAGCTTTCTATGACTACTATGAACTATGACCACTGTGAGCTATAACCACTATGAGATCTCTATGATCCCTAGGAGCTATAACCACTGTGAGTTGTCTATTACCATTATGAATTCTCTATGACTACTATGAGCTATGAACGCTCTTAGCCCTCCATTACCAATATGATGTGTTAACACTGTGAGTTCTCTAGGATCACTATGAGCTCTCTATAACCAGTATAATCCATGATGACTGTGAGCTTTCCATGGCAATTATGAATCTCTGCCCATTATGAGCTGTGACCACCTTGAGCACTCTCTGGCCACTATGAGCTCCCTAGGACCTCTGTGAGCTTTCTTTGAACAATATGTGCTGTGACAATTCCAACTTTTCTATGACCACTATGAGCTAGGATAATTGTGATCTTCTATTGCCACAAGTGAACTCTGTCATCACTATTACCTTTGACCACAAAGAATTCTGCAAATTTTGAGCTCAGTGTGGCCACTGTGAGCTCTCTATGACCACTTTGGACTTTCTGCGTACACCTTGAGCACTCTAGACCACTCTGAGCTATGACCACTGTGAACATTCTGTGATCATTATGAGTTATAAGAAATATGAGCACTTTATGACTACAAGGAATCACCATCACCACTATTAGAGACTTCTCTATTTCCACTGTGAATTCTCTATGACCACTGTGCACTCATTTTTGTATAGCATAAGCTCTCTATGATGACCTTGAAATATCTGATGACTGTGACCTCTCCATGAGTACTTTGAGCTTTCTATAACCACTGTGAGTTATCCCTGACAACTATGAACTATGACCACTGTGAGCTCACTGTGAACATTATTAGCTCACTATGACCACTGTGAGCTCTCTAGGCACACTATGCGCTATGACAATTGTGAACTTTCTATGCCTACAAGAGAAACCTATGATCACTATGGGCTATGACCACTATGAACACTGACAATTGTGGGGCCATTATAACCAGTTTGAACTCTTTATGACCATTGTTAGCTCTCTAAAACCACTGTGAGCTCTCTAGACCACTATGAGCAATGACAACTATGAGCTCTCTATGGCCACAAAAGATCACTATTAGAATGATGATTTATGACCACTATAATCTCTCTATTACTCCTATGAGATCTCAATGACCACTGTGAACTCTCTATGACCACTATGATCTCTATTTGACCATCTGTGAGTTCTGTTTTCACTGTGATTTCCCTGTGATGACTGAAAGCTTCCTGTGACCACTGTGAACTCCCTAGGATTACTGTGAGCTCTATATGACCACTGTGATATGTCTCGGACAACTCTGAGCTCTTTATGAAGAATATGAACTCTGTATGAGGACCATGAGCTATGAACACTGTGAGTTCTCTAAAACTATGACCTATGACAACTATGACCTCTATATTACTACTGTAAGCTCTCTATGAATATTGTGGGCACACTATGACCACTGTGAATTTTCTATGAACATTATGATCACTCTAGGTCTACTCTAAGATCTGTATAACCACTATGAGCTCTCTGTTACCACTGTGGGATTTCTATGAACACTGTGAATTCTCTATGAAAACTATAATCTCTCTAGAATGATTGTAAGATTTCTATAATCACTGTGGGATCTCTAAGACCACTCTAACAATGTGGTGAGCTCTCTACAACCATGGTGACATCTCTATGACCAATGTGAAAACACTGACTTTGGAGAGCTCTATATGACGACTATCAGCTCTTTATGACAAATATTAATTATGACCACTGTGATCTTTCTTTGTGAGATGTTTAGGTCCACTATGTCAAATGACCACTATGAGATTTTTATCACCACTACAACCATTGTGAGCTCTCTATGGCCACTATGATCTATGAGCACTGGAAGCTCACTATTCCCATTGTGAATTCTCCCTGACCACTGTGAGCTCACTGTGGCCATTGAGAACTCTCTATTACCACTGTAAGTTATGAACACTGTGACCTCTGCATGACCACTGTGAGCTATGATAACTATGAGCCCTCCATAACCACTGTGAGCTCTCTATGACCATTATGAGCTCTCTATGACCACTATGAGCTCTCTATGACTAAGATTAGCTATTAAAACTGTGAGCATTCTATGATCACGGAGCTATGATTAATATGAGCTCTCCATTGTTACAATGTAATAATGTAGCTATAACAATGTAACAGGGCCTCATGAAGACCGTTAGGGCGGGAATAAGCTGACACGGAGTCCCACGAAATTTGTAGTCTCACGAGATCTGTAGTCTCACAAGATTTGTAGTCTTGTGAGACTTGTATGCTTAGCAGGAGGGAGGAGTCCAAGGAGCCTCTCTGTATGGGGGATGGAAGCCTTTGTGGCACAATCATTGTCCATTCCTCCCACATATCCATCTTTTTTATTTATTTTTGACACCCAGCGGAAGCCAGAGTTCTTTGTGCTGACCTTGTTGACCCCACTTCAGAGGGCATCCAGCATTACGGACCGTGTCTGTCTTAGATCATCCTGTCTCACAGGATCTTATTCATCACTGGCTACTGGCCCTCGAAGGACCTCATCTCTGGAAGGCATGTCAGGATATGTGGATAGTAGATTAGACCAAGCCTGAACCATGTCTCTAGGGGCACTATGGCTCGAATATTCAAAGGCCATAAGCGCCTGAGGTGTGGTCTTATTTATGGAGCGCTGCTGAGAGATGTGCTGAAGGAAATACTTAAACAATATAATTGATAAAAGAACAGTTTATAATCCATTTAAAGTTAAAATCAAGTGAGAAAACAATGAAAGAAAACTTACAATCTAATAGAAAAACAAGTGTGAGCTAGTCCTTAGATGTTACCAAAAATAAGTATGCATACATGTATTTAAAAATGGCATACCAAAAAAAGAATCAGCTTGCAACAGAAATGTAAAAAATAATTCAGCATGCAACTGAAATGAAAAAAAAAATTGAAGTGGCCAGAGATTTACTCATTTTATGTATCTGATTCACAGGAAGGCCTCACAATCTCTGTTGCCAATTTTACATCTCAAGTTGGCACCCATATTGGCGAAGTAGAATCCTGAGGGAAGACATGAGCATATCCTTGACCCCAGGTTAATAAGGGAGTGAGTCTCTGCCATAGCAGCGTGACAGGATCCCTCTATCAGACAAGAGGCAGGGGACTATTGTGATGCAGGAAAGCCCAGTGTTTATAACAGGTTCTAATTGGCATTCAGTAAAAATCTTTAAGAGCCCCAAGAGTTCACCCAGCTGCACCGAACTGGGGTTGGGGAGGACATAAGTATTGTCTTTTTCCCCTGGGCACTGAGTGAGGATTCCATCTGTGGGGGTTATTATTATTTTTCTTATTAACAACCAAAAGCATTTATTACTTTATGTTATTGTCAAATTCATATTACCTTCCAATCCACCTGCTTCAGTTACTAGATCCACTTGTTCAAATGAAGGAAATAGGACATTACCTGTCCAAATCTTGCATACCTCTTTTGCCTAATTCTTACTCAAACCAATTATTATTATTAAAGATAGCACTGAAAGATCTTTGCTTCTCTTGTATAGTAAAAGCAACTTTCTAAAATTCCTTTGGAAATAGCCTCAAAAATATCTTCCATAAGCCTTGTTTGGTCAAACATCATTCTCTAGAGTCAGGAAATGAATCAAATGGACCAAAATTGGATGAAATGGTATTCTTTAAAATAATCATAATGCTGGTAGAACTTATTGTTTTGGGCCATTAAAATAATAATTGGCCTAGAGACCAAACACTATTAAGTAGTCTAGTCAAATAAAATAGAATATCTCTCATTCAACTTTCCCCAGTGAAAATTTAAGCAATTACTACAATGATCTTAATCTTCATAAGAATGTCTCTTTCATCAATAATTAAAAGCATTCGATAGAACCTGAGACAACAGCATCTATAATGTTTCTTCTATAAATATGATCATTGTTTATGACAAAGGCATTACATCATACTGTCTTGACCTTAACGAGAAACTATGACCATGCGATTTGGTTTGCTTTTATGAAGTGTCTATTTCTGTGTTCATAAGTTTTAGGTAAGTAAAGTTATACAGAACTTACCAAAATGTGAGTTTAGGCTCATTTCAATTACTAATATCCTTTAAGAATTCCAACTTGAAGTGTTACAGGTTATTTTTTTTTCTTTTTTCTTTTTTAAGAACAGAGACAAGACTGAAAGGGAACAGACGTGACAAGGAATGTATAGTGGGGATCTTCCATGGTTCCTAGGTCACAGTTGTATGCTCCCTATCGGTAGACAGACAAACACAGAGAAAGGGAAAGGGACCTTCATGTTTGCCTCT
Organism: Typhlomys cinereus; assembly: GCA_023101885.1. Lineage (NCBI taxonomy): Eukaryota > Metazoa > Chordata > Mammalia > Rodentia > Platacanthomyidae > Typhlomys > Typhlomys cinereus. The sequence continues at coordinate 3,283,525 of JALPQD010000204.1, read as the reverse complement.
CGTGAAGACAAAAACACAAAGGGACCAGCTTACTGAACAACTGTCAAAGGGGGCACAGTGCTCCACACTGGTGCCAAGGGGCCAGCTTACCGAACAACTGCCGAAGGGGGCACAGTGCTCCACACTGGCGCCAAGACGAGGAAAGGGCCACTGTGGAAGCCCCACGTTGGAGGCAGCAGATGTTAAAATGTAACAGTGTAGATGTAACAATGTAATAGGGGCCCATGGAGACCCTTGGGTTAGGGGATAAGCTAGCGCAGAGTCAACAGCACAGACTCCGGGAGTTAGGTGAGTGGCAAAGCAGACTCTCAGGCTTGTAGGCTCTCAGGTTTGTGGCTCATTTGTTTTAAGTATCAGGCTGCTTATATACCCCACCCAACATCCCATAAGTCCCAGTATGAGTCTTTACTGAGTTGTCCTGTTTGAATTGGTCCTCTCAGTTAGGCGGTTTAACAGCACCAACTGTCTTTGCTCTGGAGAAGGCATAGTCTCGTGAGATTTGTAGTCTCACGAGATTCGTAGTCTCGCAAGATTTGTAGTCTTGTGAGACTTGTATGCTTAGCAGGAGGGAGGAGTCCAAGGGGCCTCTATGGCACAATCATTGTCTGTTTCTCCTACACTCCATGAGCTCTCTATGACTATTGTGACCTCTCTGAGATAACTGGGAGCCACTGTGAGCTCCCTATGACCACAGTGAGCTAGGACCACTCTGAGCTCTCAATAACCATTATGAGCACACAATGATCACTTTGAGCTATGATCACTGTGATATCTCTATGTTCACTGTGAGCTCTCTGTGACTACTGTGAGCTCTCAATGACCATTGTGAGCTCTCTTTGTCTACTATGAGCTATGACCACTCTGAGCTATCTGTGACAAATATAATCTATGACCACTGTGAGCTCTCAATGACCACTATGAGCTCCTTGACCTCTGTGAACTCTATAACCACGGTGAGTTCTCTTTTGTCACTGTGAGCTACAACCACTGAGAGCTCTCTATGACCATTGAGAGATCTGTATGACCAGTGTGAGTTCTCTGTGATCATTATGAGCAATGATGACTGTGAGCTCACTATGAAATCTGTGAGCTCTTTATGAACATGATGACCGCTCTGTGACCACTTTGAAATATATGACAACTGTGACCTCTCCATGACCACTTTCTAACTCTCTGTGACCATTCTGAACTATGGCCACTGTAAGCTTTTTATGACCAATATGAGCTGTGTCCACTGTGAGCTCTCCATGACAACTATGAGTGATGACTACTGTGAGGTCTCTATGACTACCATGAGTTATGAGCACTGTGAGATCACTGTGAACATTACTAGTTCATAGTACTCATAGAGGGCTCATGGTAGTCATACAGAGCTCACAGTGATCATACAAAGTGGTCACAGAGAGGTCACATTTGGCATTGAAAGCTCACAGTTCTCATACAGAGTTCATAGTTGTGATAATTTACAGAAGTAATAGAGAGCTCATAGTGTTCATAGCTCATAGTGGTCAAGGGAGCTCATAATCCTCATAAAGATCTCACAGTGGTCATAGTTCATAGTGGCCATAGAGAGCTCACAACGGCCATAGAGTGCTCAAAGTGATCATAGCTCATAATGATCATAGATAGCTAACACTGGTCCTATCTCAATTAATCTCAGAAAGCTCACAGGGGTCACAGAGAGCTCACACTGGTCATAGCTCATAGTGGTCATAGAGAACTCATAGGGCACATGACTCATAGTCTTAAAATAGTTATAGAGAACTCACAGTTCTCCTACCTTACAGTTTTCATAGCGAGGTCACACTGGTCATACCTAAAAGTGGTCAGAGAGAGCTCTTGGTGGTTATAGCTCATATTTAAAATTGAGAGTTCAGAGTGATCAGAGATCATAGTGGTCACAGAGAGCTCACAGTGGTTATGGACAACTCACAGTGGTCATAAAGAGCTCAAAGTGATCACAGAGAATTCATAATATTCATAGTTTATAGTGGTCTTAAAAAGCTCAAAGTAGGGCGATCTAGCCCCTCATGGTCCTTTAGTGCATGAGTCCATTTCCAGCTGCCTACTTCTCTTGGAGGCAATCTAGCTCCTCATGGCACTCCATGCTCCTCATGAATTCCATGCCTAGGCACTGTGAGTTCTCATGGGCTCCCTAGCTCCTCATGGCATTCTATTGCCATGAGCTCTGTTTAATTTCTGCTTCTCATGGAAGCGCCCTAACTCCCATGGCACTTCACATCTGGAGTCTGTGAGTTCCAACCTTTCTCTTTTCTAATAAACTCTACCTTAATTATCAAGGAAAAAAAAGCTCAAAGTGTTCTTAGAGAGCACATAGTGGTCATAGTTCATAATGATGATAGCTCACAGTGGTTATAGATCACATTGGTCATGGAGAGTTCATAATGGACCTTGAGAGCTTTCAGGGTTCATAGTTCATAGTGATCATAGAGAGCTCATAGTGGTCATATATTATACTTTTCGTAGAGAGCTAGAATGGTTTTAGAAAGTGTGCAAATGGTCACAGAGACCTCATAGTGACCATAGAGATATCACTGTTATCAGAGTTCATAGTAGTCCTAGAGAATTCATAGTGGTCAAAGTTCATAGTTGTTATGGTTAAAATGTGTCCCCCATAGTCTCATGTATTTTGCAAGATCATGGTACCTTGAGAGGTAGAGCCTTCCTGGAGGAAGGCAGTCACAAGTGGCGGGCCTTGAGGTAGATTAGTCCTACCCTACATCTAGGAGAAATCTGCCTTTGTAGCAAGCAGTCTGTAGCTCTCAGCTTCCAAAATGTTTGCGGTGACTTAGCCTCCTCCAGCTTTGGCCAGTCAGCCATGACCTCTGCATTGAGAGATTGTACCTTCCTTCTGGAACCATAAGCTTTATCCCTTAAGTTCATTGACTTTGAGTATTCTCTCACAGCAATAATTAAGAGTAACTGTTATAGAAATTGGTACCGGGTAGTGGGGTATTGCTGTGAGATTAAGAACAGCTAGTATCACAATGTGAAGTGGTTTGTGAAGCTGAGAGAATTTGGTACCCAGCAGTATGGCCAATGCCAAGAATCCAGGCATCATGAGGTAAGAATCCTGTAGTTTAGAAGCCCAAGATGGCAGTTTGTGCTGTGGAATTAAAACCCGTTTTTCTATTGAGAAGTAAAGATGTTAGAAATGCCAGAGACAATGTGGGACACCTGACAAGGAGAGCCATATAAACTGGGAGGAGTCAGCTCAAGAGAGCAACATATTCTATGGGCAGCTGCATTGTTGGGATCGAACCAAAGCCCATTGGAACTGAGATGATTTCAACAAAAGGCTCACCTGTTGGACTTGGAGCTACAAGATTTGGGGGGCGTCTTGCTGTTTTTCCATCTTTTTATGGACCGACATTTTCCTGGATATGCCCCCATTCCTTTCTTTTGGAATGGGAATATTTATTGTGTGCCACTGTATGATGGAAGTATGTAACTTTTGTTTTGATTTTTATGGGAGGCTTTGGATCTTGGACTTTTGAACTGAGACTGTGACCTCACGGCCTACACCTTAACATCAACAGCTCCCTGTGACATCACAACCTCACGGTGACACCACAGCCATACGTTGACTTCAAAGCCTCCCGGTGGCATCACAGCCTCACTGTGACATGACAGTCTCAATTCTAAGATTATGGGCTCCCTGTGATATGAGAGCCTCACTATGACATCACAGACTTACCTTTGAATTCATTGCCTAACTGTGACATCACAGCATTGACTCTGACGTTATAACCTTCCTGTTTCATCACAGCCTTACTGTGACATCACAGCCTAACCACTGATAGAACAGGCTTACTATGACATTACAGCCTCACCAGTGATATTATGCTCTCATGGTGACATCATAACCTCACTGTGGAATTACAGCCTCATGAGTTATATCACATCATCAATGCAAAATCTCAGCCTCATCTCTCATATCAGTTGCACTTCGAAATTACAGCCTAACCACTAACCTCACAGCTTCACTATGACCTCACACCCTCACTGTGACATCAGCCTTGCCATTGATGTAACGTTACAGCCTCTACTGTGACATCACCAACTCCCTGTGACATCACAAGCTCACAGTGACATCACAGCCACATGGTAGCATCACAGACTCACCAATTTTATCACATCATCAATGAGATATATCAGCCTCATCTCTCACATCAGTCTCACATCTGAAATCATAGCCTAACCACTGACCTTACAGCCTCACTGTGACATCACAGCCTTACGGTGACATCACAGCCTTACGGTGACATCACAGTCAGACTTTGACTTCATAGCCTCACCACTGGAATCCTACGTAGCCTTGCCATGTCACCAAAGATTCACCACAGATTTCACAGGCTCACAGTGACATGACAGCCTCAGTAGTGACATCATAGCCTTTAACATCATAAAAAGTGACAGCATATCCTCACATGTTACATCACTGACTCATTGTGACATCAATCTTCTCACAGATATCACAACCTCTCCTCTGACATCACAGCCTCATTGTGACATCAGCCATACCATTAACATCACAGCCTCACTGTGCCATGAAATCCTCTCCAGTGACATTACAACATCACTCTGTTGTAAGAACCTCTCTGTGACATCATAGCTACACTGTGTCCTCACAGTCTCACTGTGACATGACAACCTGACAATGCCATCACAGCCTCATTGTCAGATCACAAACTCTCAGTGACATCAGCTTTGCCACTGACATAATAGCCTCATGGTGACATCACATGCACACCTCTGACGTAGCCTAACTGTGACAACAGCCTCTATGTAACTTCCTAGGCTCACTATAACATCAGCCTTGCCACTGATATCACAGTCTCATTGTGTTCTCATAATCTCCATTGTGACACCACCAACTCCCTATGACATCACGTGATCATGGTGACACTACAGACACACGGTGACATCAAAGCCTCATGGTGGTATCACACCTCACAAGTGACATGCCTACCTCACTGTAACATGCCCTCATAACTCACTTCAGACTCTTCTGATATCATAGCCTACCCACTGAAATCACATCCTTACTCTGATCTCAAAGTCTTGCTCCACTGACATCATAGCCTCACTGTGATATGATGACTTCATTGGTGACAACACAGCCATATTGGGACATCACAACCTCAACTCTGTTGTAGCCTTACTGTGCCATCACAGCCTCACTATGACATCACAGGCTCACCTATGAAATCATAGCCTCAATTCGACATCACACCCTCATCACTGACATCCTACCTAGCCTCTCTATGACACCCCAGCCTCACCACTGACCTCACAGGCACGCTGTAACATGACAGCTTATCTGTGACACCACAGTGTCATTTTTGACATCACAACCTCACAGTGACATCACAGACATACCGTACCATCAAAGCATCACTGTGACATTAAGATTCACTTCTGACATGTAGCTGCACTGTGCCATCACAGCTTCAGATTGACACATTAAACTCATTGTGACATGACAGCCTCACCAGGGATAATACAGCCTCACTAATGACATAGTCTGCCTGTGAAAGCACAGTCACTGCTGACATCACAACCTCACTGTGACATCGAAACTTCACTGTGACATCATAGTCACATTGTGCCAGCACAGCTTCACTATGACATCACAATCTCACTACTGGTATCCTATCTAGCCTTACTATGAAACCACAGCCACTCCACAGATATCACAGCCTCACAGTGATGTGACAACCTCAGCAGTGACAGCCTAGCCTTTGACATCATAAACAGTGACACCACAGCCTCACCTTACATCACTGCATAATTGTGACATCAATATTCCCACAGACATCAGATCCTCACAGCCTCACTCTGACCTCACAATTTAATGTGTTATGTCATAAACTCACATATTCCATTATAGCCTCATGGTGATATCAGCCTTGCCACTGATATCACATCTTTGATTGTGACCTCACAGCCTCACTATGACATCATAGCCTCACCTCTGACATTACACCCTCACTGTGACATAACAGCCTCTCCTCTGATATCACAGCCTCAGTGTGACTGCAGAGTCTCATCACTGACGTCCTAAACTTGCTGAGAAACCCAAGCATCACAACAGATGTCAGAGCCTCACTCCCATCTCAGAAAATCAGCCCTGACAACAGATGCTCACTGCAACATCACAGTCTCACAGTGACCTGACAGCCTGACCACTGACACCATAGACTCACCTGTTACATCAAAAATTCATTGTGACATCAGTCTTGCCACTGACATTATAGAGTTATAATACCTCATGGTGACAGGAGAGTCCACTGTGACATACAGTCCTCACTGTGACATCACAGCCTCACCAGTGACAGCATAGACTTATCTGTGACATCAGCATCGCCACTGACATTAGTCAGAACACTGAAATCACTGACACAAGAGTGACAGAACAGCTTTTGAGATCATAGCCTCACCAGTGTCACTGTCACATAATAGGTTCACCAACTGACATCAGAGCCTCATGGAGACAACACATATATACCTCTGACATAGCATCACTGTGACATCTCAGTCTCACTGTGACATCCCAGACACATAGTGACCTCACATCTTCCAATTGACTCCACATGCTTACGTGCTACACTATAGCCTCATTGTGACATCATTCTTGCCACTGATATCACAGCCTCACTGTGATACCACAGCTTCAACAGTTATATCACCTCACTGTGACATGACATACCACAGTGACATACAACACTCACAGTGACATCATAGCCTCACTATGACATCACAGCCTCACTGTGACCTAACAGTCTCACAGTAACCTCACAGCCTCACTGTGACTCATAATTTAATCTGTTATATTATAGGCTCACCTGTTACATCATAGCCTCATGGTGAAATCAACCTTGCCACTGTCATCACATCTTCCACAGTGACCTCAGAGCCTCAATGTGACATCACAACCTCTGTGACATCACAACCTCTCTGTGACATCACAAGTCAGCATCACAGTGACATGACAGCCTCACCATGATATCACTGCCTCATTGTGGCATTATAGCCTAATTTCTGACATCACTGCCTCACTATGACATTACAGCCTTACCTCTAACATCACAGCCTAATTGTGAGATAACAGGCTGACATCTGAATTCATAGCAGCCATGACACCACGGACATCCTACCCAACCTTGTTATGACACCACAGATTCATCCTGACATTTCAGGCTCACGCTTACATGTCAGCCACAAAGTGACATCATAGCCATGCAGTAGCATCACAGCCTCACCAGTAACATCTGGGCCTCACTCTGACATCTCAGCCTCATCACTGACATAAGCCTCACTTCTGACATCACAGCCTAACCGCTGACATCACAGCCTCACTGTATATCACAGTAACATCAAAGCCTCTCCTTTGATATCACAGCTTCAGTGCGACTGGACAGCATCACCACTGACATCCTACCTCAATGTGAAATCCAAGCATCACCTTTGACATCATAGCCTCATTGACATCTCACAGAATCAGCCCTGACATCAGAATGTTACTGCATCATCACATCCTCACAGTGACCTCACTGCTTGCTCACTGACACCACTGGCTCATCTGTTGCATTACAGCCTCATTATGACATCAATCTTGTTATTGACATTACAGCCACACTATGACATCACAGCTTCCAGAGTGATATCACCTCACAGAGACATGACAGCCCACAGTGACATCCAACCTCAGTGTGACATTACAGCCTCATTGTGACATCACTGCATCACTAGTTACACCACAGCCTCACCTGTGACATCTGAGTTACCACTGACATTAGTAGGAACTCTGATATCACTGCCACACCACTGACAACAGTTTTTGACATCACAGCCTCACCAGGGTCACTGTCATGTAATATTTCAATACTGACATCATAGCCTCACCAATGACATCATAGACTCACTCTGACATCAGCCATGTCACTGACATCACAGACTCACTATGACCTCACAGCCTTCACTCTGACATCACCAAATCCCTCTGACCTCACAAGCTCATGGTAACACCACAGCCACACGGTGATATTAAAGCCTCACAGTGGTATCACAGCATCACCAGTGAAATGCCAGCCACATTGTGGCATCATACCCTCAACACTTACATCAACATCATTCTGATATCTCATCCTAACCACTGAAATTGCATCCTCACTGTGATGTCATAGTCTCGTTTCAATGACATCACAGCTTCAATCTGATATCACAGCATGGTGACAATACAGCCTCACTGGTGACAAAACAGCCTCGCTGTGACATCACAGAGTCACTGTGACACAATAGTATAACCTCTAAAATCAGTGTCACTGTGACATAAACGGCTAACCTCTGAAATCATAGCATAACTGATACCACAGACATCCTTCCTAGCCTTGCTATGACACCACAGCCTCATCACTGACATCTCGGTCTTACAATCACATGACAGCCTCATCATTCATACGACAGCCTCACTCTGCATCAGAGCCTCACCAGTAACATCCGAGCCTCACTGTAACATCTCAGCCTCATCACTGACATTAGTCTCACTTCTGACATCACAGCCTAACCAGTGATATCACAGCTTCACTGTGATGTCACAACCTCATGGTAGCATTACAGCCTCATAGTGACATCACAGATTCTCCTCTGATATCACAGCCTCAGTGTGACTATACAGCCTTATCACTGATGTCCTAACCTCACTGGGAAATCCAAGTATCACCCCTGACATAATAGTTCCACTGACATCTCATAGAATCAGCCCTGACATCAGAACCTCACTGCAACATCACAGCCTCACAAGGACCTCACAGCCTGCACACTGACACCACAGGCTCACCTGTTACATCACAGCCTCACTGTGACATCAGATTTCAGAATGATATCACCTCAAGGTGACATGACAGTCCACAATGACATACAGCCTTCACAGTGACATCAGAGCCTCAGTGTGACATCACCGCCAACCAGTGACAGCACAACTTCATCTATAACATCAGCATTAACTCTAAAATTAGTCAGAACCCTGATATCTCTGCCATACCAGTGACACCACAGCCTTTGACATCACATCCGCACCAGTGTCACTGTCATGTAATAGGTTCATCACTGACATCATAGCCTCACCAGTGACATCATAGACTCATTATGACATCTTTCTCACCACTGACATTCCAGCCATATTATGACTTCACACTTTCACCAATTACATCACAACCTCATTGTGATATCAGCCTCACCCCAACATCACAGCCTCACTGTACCATCAAGATCTTTCCAGTGATATCATAACATCACTATGTAGTCAGAATCTCTCTCTGACATCATAGCCACACTGTGTCTTCACAGGCTTACTGTGATATGACAATCTGACAGTGCCATCACAGCCTCACTGTGACATCACATACAAACTACTGACAGCCTCACTGTGACATCACAGCTTCAATGTGACATCACAGCATCAACACTGATATCATAGCCTTACTCTGACATCAGCATTGCCACTGATATCACAGTCTCTCTCTGACATCACAGCCTCCAACGTGACATCACCAACTCCCTGTGACATCAAGGGTTAATGGTGTCACCACAGCCACATGGTGACCTCATGGCCTCACCTCTGGAGTTTATCCTCACTGTGACATCCCAGTCTCACTATGACATCAGAGGCTTACCACGGAAATCATTGACCAACAATGATATCACAGCATCTAATCTGACATAGTCTCACAGTTTTATCAAAGTCTCACTATGATGTCACAGGCTCACCTCTGAAATCATAGCCTCAATGTGACATCACATGCTTATCACTAACAACCTATCTAGCCTCACTATGACACCACAGCATCAACACTGAAACATGATAGCCTCCCTTTGACACCACAGAGTTGCTATTGACATCACAAACTGAGTGTGACATCACAACTTCACCAATGACATCACAACATTGCAGTGACATCACAGCCCTAACATGCCATCAAAGAACCACTGTGACATAAAGCTTCACCTCTGACATCATAGCCTCACTGTGATATGACAGCCTCACTTTGTCACAGTAAACTCACTGTGACATTAGTCTCCCCAGTGACAATACAGCCCTACCAATTATATAGTCTCTCTGTGAAAGCCCAGTCACTACTGATATCACAACCTCACTATGACATCATAGATACACTGTGCCAGCACAAACTCCCTGTGATATGACAGCCTCACCACTGATAGGACAGGCTCATCGAGATATCATAGCTTCACCAAGGACACCACAGTCTCATGATGACATCATAACCTCACTGTGGCATCAAAGCCTCACAAGTTATATCACATCATCAATGCAACATCTCAGCCTCATGTCTCACATCAATCTCACTTCTGTAATCATAGCATGACCACTGACCTCACAGCTGCACTATGACATCACAGCCTCACCACTGTGTCTTACCTAGCCTTATTAAGGCACCAGAGACTTCCCATAGTTAGCACAGGCTCACAGTGATGAGACAGCCTCAGCAGTGACATCATAGCCTTTGACATTATAAACAGTGACACCACAGCCTCACATGTTATACCACTGCCTCATTGTGACATCAACCTTCCCACAGATATCACAGCCTCGCAGTGACCTCACAACCTGACTGTGACTGCACAGTCTAATCTGTTACATCATAGACTCACCTGCTACATTATTGCCTCATGGTGAAATCAGCTTGCCACTAACATCACATCTGCCACAGTGACCTCAGGGCTCACTGTGATATCACAAATTCTCTGCAATGGCACAGCCTCATAGTGACATCCCTGCTTCACAGTGATATTACAGGCTCACTGTGGCATTATAACCTCATTTCTGACATCACAGAATCACAGTGAATTCACAGCCTCAATGTGACATCAGTTTTGCCACTGACAGCACAGTCTGACTATGACCTCACAGCTTCCACCGTGACATCACCAAATCCCTGTGACATCACAGGCTCACAGTGACACCAGAGCCATATGGTGACATCAAAACTCATGGAGGCACCACAGCCTCACCAGTGTCATGCCAGCCTCACTGACATCATATCCTCATCACTCACATCAGCCTCATTCTGATATCACAGCCTAACCACTGAAATCACATCCTCACTGTGATGTCATAGTTTCGCTCCACAGACATCACAACCTCACTGTGATATTACAGCATCACTGGTGACAACACAGGCTCACAATACCATCACAGGCTCCCTATGACATCAGAAGTTCACCTCTGAAATCAGAGTCCCAATGGATCATAACACCCTTATCACTAACATCCTATCTAGCCTCATTTATGGCAATACAGTCTCACCACTGACCTCACAGGATCATTGAAACATGACAGCCTCCCTGTGACACCATAGTGTTGCTATTGACATCACAACTTCCCCAGTGACATCACAATCTCACAATTAAATCATAGCCTCATTATGACATCACAGCCATACCATGCCATCAAAGCATCACTGTGACATAAAGCTTCACCTCTGACATCATAGCCTCACTGTGACATCATAGACCAAGTTTGACACAATAAACTCACTGTGACATTTGATCCTCACCAGTGACAATACAGTCTCACCAATAACATAGTCTCCCTGTGAAAGCACAGTCATTACTGACATTACAACCTCACTATAACATCACAAACCTCACTGTGACATTACAGCCACATTATGCCAATATAGCCTCACTGTGACATCATAGCCTCACACTGATAGGAGAATCTCACCGTGATATTACAGCAGGCTCACCAGTGACACCAGAGCCTCTGGTGGCATAAAAACCTCACTGTGACATTACAGCCTCATTAGTCATATTATATCTTCAGTGTGACTTCTCAGCCTCATCTCTCATATCAGTCTCTCTTCTGAAATCACAGTCTAACCGCTGACCTTATAGCTGGACTGTGACATCACAGCCTCACTATTACATCACAGCCTCACTGTGAATTCACAACCTCATGGTGACATCACAGCCAGAATGTGCCAACATAGCCTCACTGTGTCATCGCAGTCTCACCACTGATAGGACAGGCTGATAGTGATATTACAGCAGCCTCACCAGTGACACACAGCAACATGTGACATCAAATCCTACTGTGGCATCACAGCCTCATCAGTTATATCACATCTTTAGTGTGACATCTCAGCCTCAACTCTCACATCAGTCTGTCTTCTGAAATCACAGCTGACCTTATAACTGGACTGTGACATCAAAGCCTCATGGTAACATCAAAACCACACTGTGACATTACAGCCTCACCAATGGTATCGTACCTAGATCTACCCTGACACCACAGATTCAACACAGATAGTACATGATTACAGTGATGAAACAGCCTCAGTAGTGATATCACAGCCTTACAGTGAACTCACAGTCTATAGAACCTATTACATCATAGCCTCTTGGTGAATTCAGCCTTGCCATTGACATCATATCTTCCACAGTGACCTCACAACCTCACTGTGGCATCACAAACTCTCTGTGACATCTTGGTCTCATGGTGACACCAAAGACACACGGTGACATCAAAGCCTCACGATGGCATCACAACCTCACCACTGACATCATAATCTCACTGAGACATCACAACTTACAATTTACTGTAACATCAGTCTTGTAACTGATATAATAGCATCATGATGACATCATATACACATTCTGACATAGCCTCACTGTTATATATCAGCCTAAATGTGACTTCACAGCATCACCATTAACATCATAGCCTCACTGTGACATCACAACCTCCGTTTGAAACAATAAACTCACTGTGACGTTAGAGCTTTACTAATAGCAATACAGCCTTACCAATGACATTGTCTCCCTGTGAAAGCACAGTCACTACTGCCATCACAACCTCACTGTGACATCACAACCTCACTGTGACATCACAGCCATACTGTGCCAGTACAGCCTCACTGTAACATCACAGTCTCATCACTGATATAACAGGCTCACAGTGCCATCACACCCTCACCTCTGACATCACAGCCTCAGTGTGTCTGCACAGCCTCACCACTGATATACTAACCTCACTGAGAAATCCATTCATCAACCCTGACATCACAATCTCACTCTGACATCACAGACTCACCAATTATATGACAGGCTTACCGTGATATTACAGCTTCACCACTGATACCATACCCTCTTGGTGACATCACTGTGGTCTCTGAGCCTCACTGTGACATAACAGCTTCACTATGATATCACAGTCTCATCTCTGATTTCACAGCCTCACTGTGATTTCAACTAAACTCTGAAATCATAGCATCAGTGACACCACAAATATTGGCCTAGACTTGCGATGACACCTCATCACTGACATCTCAGGCTCACAGCCACAACAGTGCCACCACAGCCTCACAGTGACAATACAGCATCACCTGATATGCCAGGTTCACAATGATATCACAGCCTCTCGTCTTTCATCACAATCTCACTGTGACTGTATAGCCTCAACACTGACATCCTAACTTCATTGTGAAATGCAAGCATCACCCCTGATCTCACAGCCTCCCTGACATCTCATATTGTCAGCTCTGACATCAGAGACTCACTGTGACATCACAGCCTCACAGTGATCTCACAGCCTGCCTATTGACACCACAGGCTTACCTCTTACATCATAGCCTCATTGTGACATCAGGCTTGCCACTGACATCTCAGCCTCACTGTGACATCACAACTTCAAGAGTGATATCACCTCAGGGTGCCATGAGAGTCCACAGTGACATAACCTTCACAGTGACATCACAGCCTCAGTGTGACATCACAGCCTCACCAGTGACAGCACAAACTCACATGTGACATCCACGTTGCCCCTTACATTAGTCAGAACGTTGACATCACTGCCACACCAGTGACAACACAACCTTTGACATCACAGCCTCACCAATGTCACTGTCATGGAATAGGTTCATCACTGACATCAGAGTCTCACCAGTGACATCAGACTCATTATGACATCTTTCTCACCATTGACATTCAGCCTTATTGTGACATCATACCTTCACCACTGACATCATAGCCTCATTCTGAAATAATTTCACCACTACCATCACAGACTCACTGTGCTATCCAATCCTCTACAGTTATATTACAATATCACTCTGTCATTAGAACCTCTCTGTGGTATCATAGACACACTGTCCTCACAGCCTCACTGTGAAATTACAACCTGATGGTAACATCACAGCCTTACTGTGACAACACAAACTTTCTGTTACATCAGTCTTGCCATTGATAATAATAGCCTCATAGTGACATCACATACACACTTCTGACATAGCCTCACTGTGATATCACAGTCACACTGTGACCTCACAGCCTCAATGTGACATCACAGTATCAACACTGACATCATAGCCTCAATGTGACATTAGCCTTGCCACTGACTTAACAGACTCTCTGTGACCTGACAGCCTCCACCGTGACATCAGCAACTCCCTGTATCACCACAGCCACACGGTGACATCACAGCCATACCTCTGACATTATAGCCTCACTATGACATCACAGCATCATTAGGATATCACAGGCTCATCTCAGAAATCATTGCCCAAAAGTGACATCACAACATTGACTGATATTATATCCTCATTGTTTCATCTGAGCCTCACTATGACATCACAGGCTCATCTCTGAAATCATACCCTTAATCCGACATCACACCCTCATCACTGCCATACTACCTAGCCTCATTATGACAGCACAGCATCAACAGTGAAAGATGACAGCCTCACTGTGACACCACAGAGTCGCTATTGACATCACAAACTCACTATGACATCACAACTTCCCCGGTGACATTACAACCTCACAGTGACATCACAGCATCATTGTGACATCACAGCCATACTGTGCCATCAAAGATCACTGTGACATAAAACTTCACCTCTGACATCGCAGCCTCACTGTGACATGACAGCCTCAGTTTGAAAGAATAAACTCACTGTGACATTAGTCTTCCCAGTGACTATACAGCCCCACCAATGACATAGTCTTTCTGTGAAAGCACAGTGACTACTGACATAACAACCTCACTGTGACATCACAAACTCACTGCAACATCACAGTCACAATGTGTCAGCACAGCCTCACCATTGATATGACAGGCTGACAGTGACACACAGTCTAACCTCTAACATCACAGCCTTAGTGTTACTGCACACCTAATCACTGAGGTCCTAACCTCACTGTGAAATCCAAGTATCACCTCTTATGTCACAGCCTTCCAGATATCTCACAAAATCACCCCTGACATCAGAGCCTCACTGTGACATCACAGACTCACAGGGATCTCTCTGAATGCCCACTGACACCACAGGCTCACCTGTTATATCATAACATCTTGTGACATCAGTCTTGCCACTGATATCATAGCCTCACAATGACCTTCTAGCTTCCACTGAGACATCACCAACTCCCTGTGACATCATGGGCTCATGGTAACTCCACAGCCACATGGTGACATCAAAGACTCACGGTGGCATCAGAGACTAACAATGACCTCACAGCCTGCCCACTTACAACACAGGCTCACCTGTTACATCATAGCCTCATTGTGCATCAGTCTTGCCACTGACATCAAAGCCTCACTGTGACATCACAACTTCCAGAGTGATATTACCTCACAGCGACATGGCAGCCCTCAGTGACATACAACCTTCACAATGACATCACATCTTCAGTATGACTTCACAGCATCACCAGTGACAGCACAGCCTCACCTTTGACATCAGTATAGCCATTGGCATTACTGTCATGTAGTAGGTTTACCACTGAAATCACAGCCTCACATATAGAATCATTATGACATCTTTCTCACCTCTGACATTCCAACCTTATTGTGACATCACACCTTCATCAATGACATTACAGCCTAATTGTGACATCAGCTTCACCACTAACATTCCAGCCTCACAGTGCCATCAAAACCTCTGTAGTGACATCACAACATCATTGTGACATTGCAACCTGACAGTGCCTGATAGTGCCATCACAGCCTCAATGTGACATCATAAACTCACTGTGACATTAACCTTGCCACTGACATAATAGCCTCATGGTGACATCACATACACACCTCTGACATAGCCTCACTGTGACATCACAGCATCACCACTGACATCAAAGTTTCACTCTGACATCAGTCTTGCCACGGATATCACAGTCTCACTGTGACCTCACAGCATCTACCGTGACATCTCCAACTCCCTTGCACATCAAAGGATCATGGTGACACCACAGGCACAGGGTGACCACAAAGCCCCACAGTAGCATCACATCTTCACCAGTGACATGCCAGCCTCATTGTGACCTCATACCCTCATCACCTCCATCAGCATTATTCCAACATCACAGCCTAACCACTGAAATCACATCCTCACTGTGATGTCATAGTCTTGGTCCACTGACATCACAGCCTCACTCTGATATCATGACATCACTGGTGAAAACAGAGCCTCACTATGAAATGGCAGCCTAACCTCTGAGGTTATAGCCTCACTGTGACATTAAGGCCTCAGTATAACATCTCAGGTGCACCTCTGAAAAAATTATCCAACTGTGACATCACAGCCTCAAATCTGATGTCTCACTATTTCATCACATCCTCACTATAATATCATAGGCTCACCTCTGAAATCATAGCCTCAATAAGACATCACACTGTCATCACTGACATCCTATCTGGCCTCACTATGCCACCACAGCCTCACCACTGATCTCACAAGGTCACTGAAACCTGACAGCCTCCTTGTGACACCACAGTGTCGCTATTGACACAACAACCTCGCTGTGACATCACAACTAACCTAGTGACATCACAACCTCACAGTGACATCACAGTCTCATTGTCATATCTCAGCCATACTGTGCCATTAAAGCATCACTGTGACATAAAGCTTCACCTCTGACATCATAGTCTCACTGTGAAAGTACAGTCACTGCTGACATCACAATCTCACTGCATTCTCACAACCTCACTGTGACATCACAGCCATGCTCTGCCATCACAGCCTCACTGTGACACCACATCCTCACCAATGATATGACAGGCTCAATGGGATATCACAGCCTCACTAGGGATACCTCAGGGTGACATCATAACCTTACTGTGCCATCACAGCCTCACCAGTTATATCACATTGTCTATGTGACATCTAAGCCTCATCTCTCACATCAGAATCACTTCTGAAATCACAGCATAATCACTGACCTCACAGCTGCACTGTGACATCACAGCCACACTGTGGCATCACAGTCTCAGCACTGGAATCCTACCAAGCCTTATGACAACACTACATCCTCACCACAGAGAGCAAACCATCGCAGTGATGTGACAGTCTCCGTAGTAACATCATAGTCTTTGACATCATAAACAGTGAAACCAAAGCCTTGCATGTTACATCACTGCCTTATTGTGACATCCATCCTCTCTGTGAAATCACAGACTCATAGTAACATCACAGCTTCACAGTGATATCACAGCCGGTGTGATATTATAGTCTCATATCTGAAATCACAGCCTCACTGTGACATCACAACTTCACCTCTCACAGCCTCACTGTGACATCACATCTTCGCCTCTGAAATCATTAGCATCAGTGATACCACGGACATCCTGCTTTGTTTCGCTATGACTCCACAGCCTCGTCGCTGACATCTCAGGCTTATGGTCACATGACAGCCTCAATAGTGTCACCACAGCCTCACTGTGGCATCAGAACTTCAAAAGTAACATCCCAGCCTCACTGACATCTCAGTCTCACCACTGACATTATAGCTTCACCAGTGACATCATAGACTCACTATGACATCTTTCTCAATACTGACATTCCAGCCTTATTGTGACATCACACCTTCACCAGTGACATCACAGCCTCATTGTGACATCAGCCTCCCCACTAACATCACAGCCTCACTGTGACATCAAAAACTCTCCAGTGATATCACAATATCACTGTGTAATTAGAACCTCACTGTGACATAACAACCTGATCGTGTCATCACAGCCTCACAGTGACCTCACAGCTTCACTGTGACATTACAACCTGACATTGATATCACAGCCTCACTGTGATGTCACAAACTTACTGTGACATCAGCCTTGCCAGTAACATAATAGCCTCATGGTCATATCACATAACATCTCTGACATAGTTTCACTGTGATATGACATCCTCAATGTGACATCACTGCATCATCACCAACATCAGAGCCTTACTGTGACATCAGCCTTGCCACTGATATCTCAATCTCACTGTGATGTCACGGCCTCCACTGTGACTTCACCAACTCTCTGTGACATCAAGGCCTCACGGTGACACCACTGCCACACGGGGGTATCACAGCCTCACAAATGACATGCCAGACTCACTGTGACATCATACTCTCCTAATTCACATCAGCCTTATTCTGATATCACAGCCTAACCACTGAAATCCCATCCTCATTGTGATGTCATAGTTTCATTCAACTGACATCACAGCCATATTACAGCATCACTGGTGATAACCTAACCTCACTGTCACCTCACAGCCTCACCTCTGTGGTTATAGGCTCACTATGACATCACAGGCTCACCTCTGAAATCATTGCCCAACTGTGACATCACAGCATTGACGCTGATGTTGTATCCTCACTATTTCATCACTGACTTGCTATGAAATAGTCCATCCCGCTGGCCTGACAAAGTCGCCATGGGAAAAATATGGCTTCAAGGAAGTCCATTTTCCAGGATAAGTCATGGCATGTTTTCCCTTTCTATGAAATGCTGTTTGGTGGTTATGTGTATCTGTTGCTTAATATTTAGTGAAATCATTAACAGTTTTGGGATATCACTTAGCTTTGATTAAATTAAACAGAGATGAAAAATTTAACATAGAAACTTCTGAATGGCCTCGATATTGTAAGTTGGCTATAAAACAAATTTTGTTATATGAGTGATTATTATGAAGCTTTAAAAAACAAAATCTATGCCAAATCTCATGAATCCCTTAAAAGCCACTTGTATGAAGAACCTGACCCTTTTGATGAAGAAAATGTTTCTCATATCTACAATTTTAGCTATGTATCTTCAAGAATTTTAGAAATATGCCAACCATTGTCTACTGAACTTCTAGTCAGTGGTTAATAGTTAACCTGTCCTAGGGCATGAAATTTTAATTATTGTTTAAGGAAGCTTGATTTTTTTCCAGAACAGAAAAACATTGGCTAAGTCCCAATTATTGTCTTTCACTCTTATGGTTGATTTGCTTTGTTCCTAATGAAAGCACAACTTGCTTTTGCTTGCCAAAAAATTTTTACTTAAACTGTAGCTTTGTGCTGCAATAAACAGACTCAGATTCACCTTTCCCCAGAGTTGTGTGTCTCTGTTTTCAATAGCCAATTCCTTCACCCATCTGGTTCAAGATCCCTGAATCCCCTGTCCTGGTCCCAACTCAGTTGGTCTGTGGCACAACCTCACTATGACAAAAGAGATTCACCTCTGAAATCATAGCTGCAAAGTGATATCAAACCCTCATCACTGACATCCTACCTTAGCCTAACTATGACAACACAGTCACACCACTGGCCTCTCTGTGATGTCACAGCCTCATAGTGATATCACACATTCACAGTGATATCACAGCCTCACTATGGCATTATAGCCTGATTTCAAATATCACCTCACTGTGACATCACAGACTCACATCTGACTATACAGACTCACTGTGACACAATAGGCTAACCTCTGAAATCATAGCATCAGTGACACCATGGCCATCCTGCTTAGCTTTACTACGACACCACAGCCTCATCACTGACATCTCAGTCTCACAATCACATGACAGCCTCAACAGTGACACAATAGCCTCTCTGTGGCATGACATCCCCACCATTAATACCCCGGCCTCACTGTGACATCTCAGTCTCATCACTGACATTAGCCTCACTCCTGACATCACAGCCTAACCATTGAAATCTCAACCAAACTTTGATGTCATAGTCTATCATCACTGATATCACAGTCTCACTATGATATCACAACTTTATAGTAACATCACTTCCTCCCAGTGTCATCACAGCCTCTACTGTGACATCACAGCCTCAGTGTGACTGCACAGCCTCTCTGTGGCATGACAGCCCCACCATTAATACCCCGGCCTCACTGTGACATCTCAGCCTCATCACTGACATTAGCCTCACTCCTGACATCACAGCCTAACCATTGAAATCTCAACCAAACTTTGATGTCATAGTCTATCATCACTGATATCACAGTCTCACTATGATATCACAACTTTATAGTAACATCACTTCCTCCCAGTGTCATCACAGCCTCTACTGTGACATCACAGCCTCAGTGTGACTGCACAGCCTTGCCACTGACGTGAAATCCAAGCATCACCCCTGATGTCACAGCCTCACTGACATCTCATAGAATCAACCCTGACATCAGAGCCTCACTGCAACATACACCCTCACAGTGACCTCACAAGTTGCCCACTGACCTGATATATCATAGCCTCATTGTGAAATCAGTCTTGCCACTGACATCACAGCTTCCTGAGTGATATCACCTCATGGTGACATGATAATCCACAGTGACATCCAACCTTTACAATGATATCACAGTCTCAGTGCAACATGCTCAGTGTAATGGCCTCATCAGTGACAGCACAGCCTCACCTGTGACATCACCATTGCCTCTGATATTAGCGAGAATACTGACATCACTGTCATACCAGTGATAATACAGCCTTTGACATCACAGCCTCTCCAGTGTCACTGTCATGTAATAGGTTCAGCACATCATAGTGGTGATGCATTATGCGTTATGATGGGTATGCGTTCCTACCCTTAAGAACACAACGATGGACAAACAGGGATAGGGGAAGAGGAGGGGGCCACCTGCTCACCTTTAGTAACCCTAAGTACAGGAATAGAAAACCAAAGTGGCTGCTCACCGAACTTTACTGGAGTGGGTGTCTCGTCTACACCGTGTGCAGCACCACCCTACGTTGGAGTGCCAGAATCTTATTTGATATTGGAATTAACCAGACAAATTGCTCCATCAACTAAGAATGGCCATGCACCATCACCCACAGAATTGAGAAAGAGCTATCAATTTGTCAATCCTAACCCGGGGGTGTATGGCCTAGGGGAGTAATGAACCCATGAAGTCCCTCGCTAGGCACAGGATGCTTAGATACAAAACATCTCTGCATATATCCTGTACTAGGTCTCTCCTTCAATTTTGGTTACCCTTTTAGGAATTGTTTTTACTTTGACCTTGGGTCTAGTCATTGTTTTTTTACTTTTTGTGCTTGTTTGCCTCGTCTGCTCACCTCCTAGTCATCTCTGCTCCATTCTCCATAATGGGTAATTTACCGCACCATCAGAAGGCACCACAGCTGACTGCCCTTAAGGCTATACTAGACTAACATAGAATGAAAGTGAAATTGAAGGACTTAGAAGATTTTTGGGAAGAAAGCTTTAATCTTAGCTTCTTGGATTTCCCTTGAAAATGTCTGGGATGGATAAACAGGGATAGGGGAAGAGGAGGAGGCTATCTGCTCATCTTCAGGAACCCTAAGCACAGGAATGGATGGAAGTGCTCTCCATGGCCTATAAGAGGGTACGTATGTATGTTCCCATCTTCCTCGGCATCATAGCAAGCCTTAAAGGATCCTCCACTGAGGAAGTAACTAATTGCTTTCCAAAACCTTAACAAGCAACAGGAAAGGATAGATTCACAAAGAGAAGAGATAGAAAGACAACAGAGGGCTGGAGAGGTGGCTCAGGGGTTAAGCCTTGCAGGTGGAAGGTCCTGAGTTCAGATCCCAGATCCCACATATAGATGCCATGGTGGTTCCCGAATTCGTCCGTGGTTCTACACACACAGAGACACACACACACACCCGCGCACACATACATACGTACACACGCACAATTGAATAAATAAAAAAATTTTTTTAAAAAAAGAGAGACAACAGAAAATGTTAGCAAAGTGGAAACCTCCTGCCATGGATTGGGGGCCACTCCTGGGAGGCGTAAGGAGTGGCGGCAGTGGCAGAAACGATGGAAGAATTGCATTGCCTGGATCCACAATGGCAGGACTTATTAGAGGCCAGGTTTACTGGAGTTAATGTTAGTAAGGAGTCACTCAATAGCGAGTCTACAGCAAACTCGCATTCTGCCTGCTGTTTCTCACCTGACTGCTGAGCTCTGGGTGACATAATAGCCTCATGTTGACATCACATACACACCTCTGACATAGCCTCACTGTGACATCACAGCTTCATATGACTTCAGAGCATCATCACTGACATCATAGCCTCACTGTGACATCAGCCTTGCTACTCACATCACAGTCTCACTGTGACCTCCCAGTCCCAACTATGACATCACCAACTCCCTGTGATGTCATGAGCTCACAGTGACACCACAGACATATGGTGTCATTAAAAGCTCATGGTGCCGTCACAGCCTCAAAGTGACCTAACAGCTGCCCACTGACATCACAGGCTCACCTGTTATATCATAGCCTCATTGTGGCATCACTCTTACCACTGATATCACAGCTTCACTGTGACATCACAGCCTCACCAGTGACAGCACAGCCTCACCTCTAACATCAGAGCAGCCACTGACATTAGTCAGAGCACTGACATCACTGCCACACTTGTAACAACACAACCTTTGACATCACAGCCTCACCAGTGTCACTATCATGTAATAGATTCAAAACTGACATCAGAGCCTCACCAATGACATCACTGCCTCATTGTGATATCATCTTTGCCAGTGACATCACAGTCACACTGTGATCTCAAAGCCTCCACTGTGACATCACCGACTCCCTGTGACCTCACAGGCTCATGGTGACACCACAGACATACAGTGACATCATATCCACACAGTGACATCACGGGCTCACCAGTGTCATGGCAGCTTCACTGAGATATCATACCCTCATCTTTCTCATCAGCCTCATTCAGATATCACACCCTTAACCACTGAAATCACATCCTCACTGTGATGTCATAACCTCACTCCACTGACATCACAGTCTCACTGTGATATCACAGCATCACTGATGACAACACAGCCTCACTCTGAAATCACAGTCTCACCTCTGAGGTTATAGTCTCACTGTGAACTGACAGCCTTACTATGACATCATAGGCTCTCTTCTGAAATTATTGTGCAAATGTGATAGATTCACCATTAATTACATCACATCTTCACCAGTGACATCACAGTCTCATTATGACATCAGCTCACCACTAACATCACAGCCTCACTGTGCAATCCAGACCTTTCCAGTGAAAACACAACATCACTGTGTCATCAGAGCCTTACTGTGGCATCACAACCTCATTGTGTCCTCATAGTCTCATTGAGACATTACAACATGACAATGACATCACAGCCCCACTGTGACACCACAAACACATTGTGATATCAGGTATGCCATTGACTCACAGTCACATGACACCCTCAAGAGTGATATCACAGCCTTGCTGTGGCATCGCAGCCTCACCAGAACATCCAAGGCTCCTTGTGATATCTCAGCCTCATCACTAACATCAGCCTCACTTCTGAAATCACAGCCTAACCACTGAAATCAAAGCCAAACTGTGATGTCATTGTCTATCACCACTGATATCACAGCCTCACTTTGATATCATGGTAACAACTCGTTCTCATAGTGACATCACAGCCTCTCCTCTGACATCACAGCTTCAGAGTGACTGCACAGTCTCATCACTTACATCCTAACATCACTGAGAAATCCAAGCATCATGCTGATGTCATAGCCTCAAGACATATCAAATAATCAGCCTTACTGCGACATCACAGCCTCATAGTGACCTCACAACTTGCCCACTGACACCACAGGCTCATCTTGCATCAGAGCCTCACTGTGACATCAAAGGTTCACCACTGATAGTAAAAGCTCACCATGATATTACAGCCTCACTATTGACACTACAGCCTCATCATAACCTCACTGTGGCATCATAGCCTCATCAGTTATATCACATTGACAATGATTTCAGAAGTGAGCCTGTGATGTCATAGTGTGGCAGTTGTCTCAATGAGGCTATAACATCGGAAGTGAGGCTGTAATGTCACAGTGAGGCTGAGATGTCAGTGGATCAAGACTATGTTATTACAGTAAGGATGTGATTTCAGTGATTAGGTTGTGGTGCCATAGTGAGGCTGGGTAGGATGTCAGTGATGAGGGTGTGATGTCGCATTGAGGCTATGATTTCAGATATGAGCTTGTGATGTCATAGTGAGGCTGAGATGAAACTGAGTCTATATGGTCAGAGTCAATTCTGTGATGTCACAGTTAGGCAATGATTTCAAAAGTAAGCCTGCGATGTCTGAGTAAGTCTGATTTGTCACAGTAAGGCTGTAACCTCAGAGGTGTGGCTGTGATGTCATAGTGAGGCTATGTTGTCTCCAGTGATGCCATGATATCACAGCAGGGCTGAGATGTCAGTGGAGCAAGACTATGACATCACAATGACGATGCGATTTCAGTGATTAGGCCATGCTATCAGAATAAGGCTGGTGTGAGTGATGAGGGTATGATGTCAAATTGAGCCTGGAAGGTCACTGGTGAGGCTCTGATGCCACCATGAGGCTTTCATCACTGTGTGGCTGTGGTGATACTGTGAAGTCACAGTGAGACTGTGATGTCAGTGGCAAGGCTGATGTCACACTGAGGCTGTGATGTCACAGTGAGGCTATGTCAGAGGTATGTATGTGATGTCACCATGAGGCCATTATGTCAGTGGCAAGGCTGATCTCACAGTGAAATATGATGTTACAGTGAGGCTGTAATGGCATTTTCAGGTTGTAACATCACAGTGAGGCTGTGAGAATAAAGTGTGGCTATGATGTCACAGTAAGGCTCTGATGAAACAGTGATGTTGTGATGTCACTGGAGAGGTTAGAATGACACAATAAGGCTGTGATGGCACTGTTAGGTTGTAATGTCACAGTGAGGCTGTGATTTCACAGTGAGGTTGTGATGTCAATAGTGACGGATTTCACAGGGAGGCTGTCATTGTTGAGACTGTATTGTCACTTTTGAGGCTCTAATATCACAGTGAATTTATTGTGTTAAACTGAGGCTGTGATGTCTCAGTGAGGCGATGATGTCAGAGGTGAAGCTTTATCTCAAAGTGCTGCTTTGACAGCATGATATGGCTGTGATGTCACAATGAGATTGTGATATCATTGTGAGGTTGTGATGTCACTGGGGAAGTTGTGATGTCAAAGGGACGTTGTGATGTCAATAGCAACACAGTGGTGTCCCAGGGAGGCTGTCATGTTTCAGTGAGCCAGTGAGGTCAGTAGTGAGGCTGTGGTGTCATAGCGAGGCTAGGCAGGATGTCTGTGCTGTCACTGATGCTATGATTTCAGAGGTTAGGCTGTTATGTCACAGTGAGGCTGTGATGTCAGAAATGACGCAGTGATTCCACAGTAAGGCTATGATGTGAAAGGTGAAGCTTTGTGTCACAGTAATGCTTTGATGGCATGTTATGGCTGTGATGTTACAATGAGTATGTGATGTCACTGTGATGTTGTAATGTCACTGGAGATGTTGTGATGTCACAGTGAGGTTGTGATGTAAATAGCAACATTGCAGTGTAACGGAGGCTATCATGTTTCAGTGAGCCTTTGAGATTAGTGGTGAAGCTGTGGTACCATAGTGAGGATAGGTAGGATGTCAGTGATGAGGTGTGATGTTGCATTGAGTTTTAAATTAAGTGTTCAGCCTGTGATGTCATAGTGGGGTTGTGATAAAACAGTGTGGCTATAAGCTCAGAGTCAATGCTGTGATGTCACTGTTGGGCAATGATTTGAGAGGTGAGCCTATGATGTAATAGGGAGACTATAATGTCATAGTGAGGCTATAACATGAGAGTTGTCTGTAATGTCACAGTGAGGCTGTAATGCTACCTTGAGTCTTTGATGTCATCATGTGGCTGTGGTGTCACCGTGAGCCTGTGATGTCACAAGGATTTGTGATGTCACAGTGGAGGCTGTGAGTTCATAGAGTCTGTGATGTCAGTGGCAAGGCTGATGTCACAATGAGTTTGTGAAGTAACAGGTGAGCCTGTGGTGACAGTGAGGTCACTATGAGTCTGTGATGTCATAGTGAGGCTCTGATGTCAGGGATAATTCTATGAGACCTCAGTGGATTTCACAGTGAGGTTAGGATGTCAGTGGTAAGGCTATGCAGTCTCAGTAAGGCTGTGATGTCAGAGGAGAAGTGGTGATGTCATTGTGAGGCAGTGATTTTATCATGAGGTTGTGATATCAGTAATATCAGTGGTGATGACTAGAACATCATAGCTTGGCTGAGGTTTCAATGGTCACGCTGTGATGTCAGAAGTGAAGTTTATGTCAGGATGAAGCTGAGATGTAACAGTGTGGCTGGGATGATACTGGTAAGGCTGTAATATCACATCGAGTCTGTGGTGTCACTTTTGAGGCTTTCATGTGACCGTGAGCCTGAGATGTCACAGCGAGGCTAGGCAGGATGTCTGTTGTGTCATTAATGCTATGATTTCCGAGGTTAGCCTCTTATGTCATAGTGAGGTTGTGATGTCAGAAATGAGGCTGTGATGCGCAGTGAGGCATCCCTATGAGGGTGTGGGGCTGTGAGATCAGTGTGGAAGATGTGATGTCAGGAGCAAGGCTGATTTCACCACGAGGCTATGATGTAACATGTGAGTCTATGAGGTAACAGGTTAGACTTTGTGGCCACAGTGAGGCTATGAGGTCACTGTAAGACTGTGATGTGTGACATGATTGATGTCACAATGAGGCAGTGATGTAACATGTGAGAGCTGTGGTGTCACTATTTATGAGGTTAAAGGCTGTCTTTGCTGAGGCTATCACATCACTGTGAACCTGTGTATTTGTGGTGAGGCTGTTTTGTCATGGTAAGGCAAGGTAGGATACCAGTGTCGAAGATGTGATGTCACAGTGCAACTCTGATGTCACCATGAGGCTGTGATTTCATAAGTGAGACTGATGTGAGAGATGAGGCTGGGATGTCACATTGATGATGTGATATAACTGGTGAGGCTTTGATGCCACAGTGAGGTTATGATGTCACCATGAAGCTGTGTTGTCACTGGTGAGGCTGTAATATCACGGAGAGCCTGTTATATCAGTGATGAGGCTGTGATGTCACAATGAGGCTGTGCTGGCACAGATGGCTGTGATGTTACAGTTAGGTTGTGATGTCAGTAATGACTATGCTTTCTCAGGAAGACTTTATCATTGGTGAGGCTGTATTGTTACTGGTGAGACTCTAATGTCACAGTGAGATTATTGTGTCAAACTGAGGCTGTGATGTCACAGTGCAGCTGTGAGACTGATGTGAAAGATGTTGCATTGAGGACGTGATATAGTTCATTAGGCGCTGATGCCACAGTGAGATCATGTCACCATGAGGCTGTCATTGGTGAGGCTGTGATGTCACTGTGAGCCTGTCATATCAGTTGTGAGGCTGTGTTGTCACTGTTATCAAATTGTGTTGCAACAATGTGGCTATGATGTCACAGAGAAGTTATGATGTCACAGTGATTTTGTGATGGCAGTAGTGAGTATGCTTGCACAGGGAGACTATGTCATTGCTGAGGCCATATTGTCACTGGTGGAGCTCTAATGTCACAGTGAGTTTATTGTGTCAAATGGAGAATGTGATTATCACAGTGATGCTTTGATTGCACGGTTTGGCTGTGATGTCACGAGGAGGCTAGGATATCACTGTGAGGTTGTGATGTCACTGGGGAATTTGTGATGTGACAGTGAGGTTGTGATGTCAATAGTGTCACTCTGGTGTCACAGGGATTTTATCATTTTACAATGAGTCTGTGAGGTCAGTGGTGAGGGTGAGGTGCCATACTGAGGCTAGGTAGGATGTCAGGGATGAAGTTGTGATGTTTCAGTTGAGGTTATGATTTTAGAGGTGAGCCTGTGATGTCATAGTGAGCCTGTGATGAAATAGTGAGGCTATATTGAGAGTCAATGCTGTGATATCAGAGTTGGATAATGATTTCACAGGTGAGCCTGTGATGTCATAGTGGGGCTGTCATATCTCATTGAAGCTATCACCTCAGAGATGAGGCTGTGATGTCACAGTGATGCTGTGTTGTCACTAGTGATGCCATGATATCATAGTGAGGCTATGATGTCAGTGGAGCGAGACTATGATGTCAGTGTGTGGATGTGATTTCAGTGGTTAGGCTGTGATTTCAGAATGAGGCTGATATGAGTGATGAGGGTATAATGTTACAGCGAGGCTGGCCTGTCACTGGTGAGGCTGTGATGCCACCATAAGGCTTCACTGTCACCATGTGTCTGTGGTGTCACTGTGAGCCTGTGATGTCACAGGGAGTTTGTGATGTGGTAGACGCTTGAAGTTTCAGTGGAACTGTGATGATAAGGCTGATGTCACAGTGAGGCTCTGATGTCAGTGGTGATGCTCTGATGTCACATTGAGGCTGTGATGTCACGGTGAGGCTATGTTAGAAGTGTGTATGTGAGGTCACCATGAGGCTATTATGTCAGTGGCAAGGCTGATGTCACAGTGAGTTTGTCATGTCACTGTGATGCTTGAGGCCAAAGCCACGTCTTTGAAACCAGGGTTCACCTGGTCCAGGTGACGCAAGGCTTCAACTGATGGAGAAGAGAAACACACAACTCTCTAGGATGAGTGCACCTGGACCAACTTTATTGAAACTTTGTGACAGCTTTTATATGGAAAATTTTGGGATAAAGAATTTGTACATGCAAAGAGACATGTATTCTCCAGTCAACAGAAATCACTTTCAGAGTGGACATTTTTTCAAGAACCTAACATTCTCCCAGTATTTCCAAATCTAGCCATAGGAATGAGCCCATATAGTTGTCATTGTTTTAACAGAGACTGCATTTTAAAAATACACAGAGGAGGATTGAGTGCTTTTTTATTTCAATAAGGAACATGTTTTTCATTACAATTAACTGTACGTGTGCCCAACATCCCATAAGTCCCAGCATGAGCTTTTGCTGTTGTCCTGTCCAGGTTGGTCCTCTCAATCAGGTGTGTTGACAGCAGCACCAAGCATGGCAACAGGTTCTAACTTGGGAAGTTACATGCAGCCTACACAGACAATACAGGCCTACCTGATCCATTCCTCCTATGTATCCATTCTTTTTTTTTTCCACTCATACAAAATTGATAACTAACACATTTCCCTACCTCCTTCCACTTATCCCTGGATTCACTTGCTCCCTCTTCCCTTTTCCCCTACCTTTCTACCCTCCCTCCTTTTCACACAGTGGCCCCCCACTGCTGGAGCATCCTTTAGTTTGCATGTCAAACTTGCCTCTGGGTCCTCCTCTCTGACGAAGTGTAAGGACTCAGTATCATTGCCTAGAGCTCTTATTTGTGTTCCCCTTTAGTATAGGAACACTATTGTGGCTGTTAATCCCTTGCCTCTAAGGATCTTAGAGTCTTTGATCCATGATAGACGTCGGGAGATGAATAACATGTTAGTTATTGTGCAGGTCATGCAAAGACCTATTATGATTACTTTGGCCCTAACTTCTGTGGAGTATCTTGTATAGCGTTGCTCTCCCCATCTTTAGGCTCTTACAATCTTTCATCCCCCTCTTCTGCAAATTTTCCTGAGCTTTGGGATAGGGAGAGATTAGGCTGGTCTGGTTCCTGGTGATTAATATAGGGTCTCTAATGTTCTGAATTATGGTTATTCTTTTTTCTTCTTCTTCCAGTTTTGCTGTTCCTGCACTGCCATTGGCTCCATCCTGATGGGCATTGGATGTCACCTAGCTAGAGATAAAAGGCTGTTAAAATAGAGTCTTATTATAAAAGTAGATTCAAAGATAGATCGAATAACAGTAGGAGACTGCATTGAGGGGGTCATTCTCCCATTTGCAGGATGATTACCTTCTATCTACCAGACTCTATGACCTCCCTTTCTGTTGAGATCAAACCCTCTCAGTTGCAAGTGACCAGGAAGGAAAGTTTGTGAGCTTAACCAGATATCTCATTACTTACTTGAAGTACTTGATAGTGGCCTGTATTCTCTGCTGTAGCATGATTCCCTCCTTCCCCTTCGCTCCTGTTTATAATCATTGAAATTACTGTAGACATTACAGTGATTTATCTTTGCGTGTGTCACTAAGTGGGTTTGGTACTAGGATCCATTATTAACAAGTATATATGACACTTAATTTTCTGGGTCTGGGATACTTCACTCAATATAATATTTTCTACTTCCATCCATTTCCCAGAAAATTTCATTAATTCATCATTTTCGATGGCTGAGTAATATTCCATTATACAAATATATCACATTTTCCTTATCTACTCATATCAAGGTGAATTTTCACTTTATGGGGGATTATTCTCAGAAGTGGAATAGCAAGGTCATATTGCATTTCAATCTTTAACCTTTTTTAAGAATCGCCAGATGGCTCACCAAAGTGGTTGTATAAGCCTACATTCCCATAAGCAATGTAGGAGAGTTCCCTTCTCGACAAATCCTCTCCAGCATTTGCTATTGTTTTTATTGTGGATTTTTGCCATCCTGAACAGGGTGAGATGATATCTTAGGGAGATTTTGATTTGCATTTCCCTGATGGCTAGCATGAGGAGCATTTTTTAAGATATTTGTTAGGCATTTCAATTTTGTCCCTGGTAGAGTTTCTTTTCAGTTCCAAGGCCCATTTTTTAATTGGGCCATTGGTTTCCTTGGTGTTTAGTTTTCTAAGTTCTTTGTGCACTCTAGATAATAGAGCTCTATCAAACAATTTCAAAATTCATATGGAGGCACAAAAGACCCAGGATAACAAGATATGTGCTTAGTGAATATTTTCCCCCATTCTGTTGATTGCCTTTGTGCGCGAGTTTCAATCTATCTGAATAGAAGCTCTTTAATTTCATAAGATCCCATCTGTTCAGTGTTAGTTGTATTGACTGCGCTGTTGGATTTCTGATTAGGAACTGTTGGACTAGTCCAATCAGCTCGAGGGAGTTCCCTACCCTTTCAACTGAGGTTTTTATAGTCTCCGGCCTTATATTGAGGTCGTCGATCTATTTGGAAGTAAGTCTTATACATGGTGACAAGGACGGGTCCAGTTTTAATCTTCTATATGTGGAGATCGAGTTTTGCCAGCACCATTTGTTGAAGATGCTGTTCTTTTTACATTGGATATTTTTGGGCCCCTTTGTCAAAGATCAAATGACTGTAGTTGTGTGGGCTTATATCTGGGTCTTCAACCCTTATGCATTGATCTGTGTGTCCATTTTGGAGCCAGTACCAGGCTGTTTTTACAACTATGGATTTGTAGTATAGACTAAGGTTTGGTCTGGTGATACCTCCAGCAGTGTTTTTGTTATCCTGGGTCTTTTGTGCCTCCATATGAATTTTGAAATTGTTTGATCAACTTCTTTAAAGAATTGCTTTGAGATTTTAATTGATATATCATTGAATCTATATATCGCCTTTGGTAGGATGGTTTTTTTTTTTCAAAAGATTCTACTGTCACTTTCTTTCTTTTTTTTTATTTCAGCTCATACAAACTTATTAGGTACACCAGTTCCCTCCCTTCCTCCTCCTCCCCCCCGTACCCCCTGCTCCTCCTCCCGCCTACCCCCTGCTCCTCCTCCCCCTCCTCTCCCTCCCCATCCCCCAGTGCCTCCCGCCCCAATTCCCAGAGAGTCCTTTCTTGTGCATGTCTGATTTTCCTCTGATTTTCTGTGCATGTCTGTACCTCCTCTCCGATGACGTACAAGGACCCAGTGGCCTTTCCCTGAACCCTTTCCCGTGTTCCCCTTAGGTATAGGAACACTGCTGTGGCTGCCAATCCTTGACCTCCAAGGCTCTTGGTGCCTTTAGCAGATGCTAGACTTTGTGAGGTCAACAGTGTGTTGGACAATGCGCAGGGCATGCAAAGTCCAATTATGATTGCTTCAGCCCTAACTAGTATAGAGTATCTTATATATCATTGCTCCTCCCATCCTTTTGCTCTTACACTCTTAACGCCCCCTCTTCCGCAAATTTCCTTGAGCTTCAAGATGGGGAGAGACTAAGCTGGCCTAGTTCTAGGTGGTTGATATAGAGTCTCTGAAGTTCTGGTTTGTGGTTTGTTGATTTTCTTTTGCAGTTTTGCTGCTTCTGCAATGCCCTTCACTCCATCCTGGTGGGCATTGTATGTTACCCCCTGGCCAGAGACAAAAAGCTGTTAGAGTCTTGTGATAAAAGCACATTCAAAGGTAGATGTAGTAAAAGTGGGAAACCATATTAAGGGAGGGGTCTATCACTCATTTGCAAAATGGTTACTTTTTATCTGCCAGACTATATGCCCTCCTCTTCTGGTGAGATCACACCCCTCAGTAGTAAATGATTAGGAACAAAAGTCTGTGAACTTAATCAGATGTCTCATTACTTATTTGGGTCCTTGGTGGTGGCCTATTTTATCTGCTGTAACATGGTCCCTTCTCTCCTTGTTTCTGGTGTGGCCCTCCTACCCCATCCCTCCTGTTCATAATCCTTGCAATTACTGTCTCTAGGTGGGCTGGGTGGGTTTGTTACTAGGAGCCACCTATTAGGAAGTACATACGGCGCTTAATTTTCTGGGTCTGGGATACTTCGCTTAATATAATTGTTTCTAATGACATCCATTTCCCGGCAAATTCCAGTAATTCATCATTGTATAGATGTACCACAGTTTCCTTATCCACTCGTCAACTGTTGGACATTTGGGCTGATTCCATGACTTTGCTATTGTAAATAGTGCTGCTGTGAACATAGTCGTGCTTGTGCTATCGAGGTGAACCTCTGCTGTATGGGGATTATTCCCAAAAGTGCAATAGCAGGGTCATATGGCATTTCAATCTTTAATTTCTTTAAGAATCTCCAGACGGCTCGCCAGAGTGGCTGTATGAGCCTGCATTCCCACCAGCAATGTAGGTGAGTTCCCCTCTCTCCACATCCTCTCCAACATTTGTTGTTGTTTTTATTGTGGATTTTTGCCATGCTGACCGGGGTGAGATGATATCTCAGGGAAGTTTTGATTTGCATTTCCCTGATGTCTAAGGAAGTGGAGCATTTTTTCAGATATTTGTTAGACATTTTAATTTCATCCCTGGTAAGTTTCTTTTAAGTTCCAGAGCCCATTGTTTAATTGGGCCATTGGTTTCCTTGGTGTTTAGTCTTCTAAGTTCTTTGTGCACTCTGGACAGTAGAGTTCTATCAGATGTGTGGTTGGTGAAGATTTTCTCCCATTCTGTGGGTTGCCTTTGAGCTCGCGTTATAATCTCTTTATCTGAACAGAAGCTCTTTAATTTCACAAGATCCCAACTGTTGAGAGTTGGTAGCAGTGACTGTGCCATTGGATGTCTGTTTAGGAAGTGTTGGCCTAGCCCAATCAGTTCGAGGGAGTTCCCTATCCTTTCAACTATGGTTTTTATAGTCTCTGGCCTGATATCAAGGTCCTTGATCCATTTGGAATTAAGTCTTGTACATGGTGACAAGTACGGGTCCAGCTTTAATCTTCTGCATGTGGAGATCCAGTTTTGCCAGCACCATTTGTTGAAGATGCTGTTTTTTTTCCATTGGATTCTTTGGGCCCCTTTGTCAAAGACCAAATGGCTGTAACTTTGTGGGCTTATATCTGGGTCTTCAATCCTTATCCATTGATCTGTGAGTCTATTTTGGAGCCAGTACCAGACTGTCTTTATAACTATGGATTTATAGTATAGACTTAGGTTTGGTATGGTAATACCTCCAGCTGTGTTTTTGTTACTCAGGATTGTTTTTGCTATCCTGGGTCTTTTGTGCCTCCATATGAACTTTGAGATTGTTTGGTCAACTTTTTTGAAGAATTGCCTTGGGATTTTGATTGGAATAGCATTGAATCTGTATATTGCCTTTGGTAGGATGGTCATTTTTACAATGTTGATTCTGCCAATCCAGGAACAAGGGAGGTCTTTCCACCTTCTGGTGTCTTCTGCTATTTCTTTCTTTAGGGTTTTAAAGTTTTCATTGTAAAGGTCTTTTAGCTCCTTAGTTAGGTTTATACCAAGGTATTTCATTTTTTTAGGGGCTATAGTAAATGGGATTGTTTCTCTCAAGGCTTTTTCACTTCTTTCTTTCTGTGCATATAGGAAGGCCTCTGATTTTTGCACATTTATTTTGTATCCTGCTACCCTGCTGAACTTCTCAATTAGTTCCAGGAGCTTCCTGGTGGAGTTTTTGGGATCACTCAGGTACAAGATCATGTCATCTGCAAATAGGGATAGCTTGACTTCTTCCTTGCTGATTTGAATCCCTCTTATGTCCCTTTCTTGCCTTATGGCTTCAGCTAAGACTTCAAGTACAATATTGAATAGAAGTGGTGAGAGTGGACAGACTTGTCTAGTTCCTGATCGAAGTGGGAATGATTCCAATTGTTCCCCATTGAGCATAATACTTGCTGTGGGCTTGTTGTATACAGCATTTATTATATTGATAAAGGTTCCTTCCATTCCTAATGTCTCTAGCGTTTTGATCATAAAAAGCTATTGGATCTTCTCAAAAGCTTTTTCTGCATCTATCGAGAGTATGATGTGGTCTTGGACTTTGGACTGGTGTACATGATGAATTACATTTATTGATTTGCGTATGTTGAACCAACCTTGTGTGCCGGGGATGAAGCCTACTTGGTCCCCATGAATCATCTTTTTAATATGTTTTTGAATCCGATTTGCTAAGACTTTGTTGAGAATCTTTGCGTCTGTGTTCATCAGGGAGATCGGCCTATAGTTTTCTTTTTTAAGTGAATCTTTATTAGGTTTTGGGATTAAAACGATATTAGCTTCATAGAAGGAATTTGGTAGTGTTCCTTCCTTTGCTATTTGATGCAACAGTTTAAGGAGTATTGGTGTTATTAACTCCAGAAATGTCTGGTAGAACTCTGTGCTGAATCCATCTGGTCCAGGACATTTTTTGGTGGGAAGATTCGAGATTACTTCCTCAATTTCCTTATATGTTATAGGACTATTTAAATAATTCACAGCTTCCTGATTCAATTCAGGTAAGTTGTGTTTACTCAGAAATTCATCCATCTCTTTTGTGTTGTCAAACTTCACAGAGTATAATTTTTTGAAATATGATGTTATAATTCTCTGGATTTCTTGGGTATCAGTAGTGATTACTCCATGTTCATTTCTAATTTTGTTAATTTGGGTTTTCTCTCTCTTGCTTTTGGTTAGTTTAGCTAAGGGTGTATCAATCTTGTTGATGTTTTCAAAGAACCAGCTTTTTGATTGGTTGATTTTTTCTATCGTTTTCTTAATCTCGATTTCAGATATTTCTCCCCTTATTTTGCTAATCTCTTCTCTTCTACTGCTTTTGGGATCAGATTGCTCTAGTTTCTCTAAAGCTTTAAGGTGCATTGTTAAGTTGTTTATTTCTGATGTTTCCATTTTTTTGACGTGGGCATTAAGAGCTATGAACTTACCTCTTAGAACAGCTTTCATTGTGTCCCAGAGATTTTGGTAAGTTGTATTTTCGTTATCATTCACTTTCAGGAAATCTTGAATTTCCTTTTTAATTTCTTCCTGAATCCAGTTCTCATTCAGCATCATAGTGTTAAGTTTCCTGGAGTTCGTGTATTTTCTCTTGTTTGATGTGTTGTGGATGTCCAGCTTTAGGCCGTGGTGGTCTGATAGGGCACAGGTTAGAATTTCAACTTTCTTGTATATGTGTAGATTCATTTTGTGGCCCAATATGTGATCTATTTTGGAGAAAGTTCCGTGTGCTGCTGAGAAATTGTGTATTCTTTGGTGCGTGGGTGAAAAGTTCGATAGAGATCTGTAAGGTCCATTTCTTTCAGGGTTTGATTAAGTTCCAAAGTGTCTCTGTTAAGCTTTTGACCTGTTGATCTATCCCATGTTGAGAGGGCGGTGTTGAAGTCCCCAAGAATTATCGTTTGGGGGTTGATTTCTTGCTTTAGACGCTGTAGGGTTTTCTTAATGAATGTGGAGGGGCCCGTATTGGGTGCATATATGTTCAGTATTGTGAAGTCTTCCTGGTGAATTGTACCTGTGACCAAAATGTAGTATCCATCCGTGTCTCTTATAATTTTCTTTGGTTTGAAATCCACTTTGTTTGATACATAATGGCTACCCCTGCCTGTTTTCGGCTTCTATTTGCTTGTAGAATTGTTGACCAGCCTTTTATTTTTAGAGCGTGCCCATCTCTTGTGGTGAGATGGGTTTCCTGCAGGCAGCACATTGATGGATTGTGATTTTTAATCCAAGTTTGTAATCTGTGTTTCTTGATCGGTGAATTAAGTCCATTAACATTTAGTGTTATAATGGAGAAATTATTAATTCCAGACATTTATTATGTTTAGTAGTTTTTATAAGTATATTGCTTCGCTTTTAATGGTGTTATATTTGCCTTCTGTTCTCCTGGATATGCCTGTTTTTTTCTTCACGCTTGAGTATCATTTCTAGCATTTTTTGAAGGCCCGGTTTGGTGGATATGTATCCCTTCAAGTTGTGTTTGTGCTGGAAAATTTTTCTTTCTCCCTCAGTCATGACTGATAGTTTTGCAGGGTAAATCAGCCTGGGTTGACATTTTTGCTCATTCAGTACTTGAAGTATGTCTCTCCAAGCTCTTCTTGCTTTTACTGTTTTGACTGAGAAGTCATTTGTTATTTTAATAGGTTTACCTTTAAAAGTGACTTGTTTTTTCTCCCTTGAAGCTCTCAGCACCAGTTTTTTATCTTTAATGTGGAGTGTTTTGACTATTATTTGCCGTGGCGTGCTTCTATTTTGGTCGTATCTGTTTGGGGTGCGGAATGCCTCTTGTATATGGATGGGCCTCTCTTTTTTTAGATGAGGAAAGTTTTCCTTGATGATCGTTTGAAAAATTTCCTCAGGGGTGGTATTTTGAGATCCTTGCTCTGGTATTCCATGAATATGCATGTTGGGCTTCTTCAGTGTGTCCCATATATCCTGGATATTTCTCTCAAGTATCTTTTTGGCTTTAACCACCTCATCCATTGAGCTGGTTAGTACTCCCACTTTATCTTCAAGGTCAGAAATTCTGTTTTCTGCTTCGTTAATTCTGTTGATAAGATTCTCTGTGGTGTTCTGGGTTGAAGATAACTTGTCTTTTAGCTCAGTTTTAAACTCTGCTTGAGTTTGTTTTAACTGCTCTATGCCACTTTTTGTTTCTTGCACTGTTTTTCTCAACTCCTCCAGATGTCTGTTGTGTTCCTCTTCAAAGCGATTGATTCGATTATGTAATTCCTCCCGGATTTCCTCCTTCATAGTATTGAACATGGTAATGATCATATTTTTAAAGACCTTATCCTGGGTGAGGCTTTCTTGGCCTTTTTCCACGGGTTTGTTCTTGTTGGAGTCTAACATTATGGGATTAATTTCTTCAGTGGGAAATTTGTTTACTTGAGTGTTGCTTCTCATGGATTTGCACTTTGACTTTGGCTTTGTCATTTTAACTCTTAAGATCTCTCAATTTCACTAAACTGAATTGTTTTTCCTGGGTTCCTAGGGCGTGGGGTGAGGCCCAGCTGGACCGTGCAGGTGTCCGGACCGGCGGAGTGGGGCGGGGTGAAAAGGGAGGATGGGTGCGTCGGCGTGGAACTATTTAACCCGAGGGCAGTTGGGGCGGGGCCCGGGTGCAGGTGGAGGTCCTCCTCGTCCCTCGGCCCCTCGGCGCGGCTCAGGCTGGATGGTGGGAGTTGGAGTGGGTCCCTGTGGGCTGACCTGGGGTCCTAGGGTGCGGGGTGAGCCCCGGCTGGACCGCGGGTGCGCGTCCCGACCGGTGGAGCGGGGCGGGGTGAAAAGGGAGGATGGGCGCGTCCGCGGAGCTATTTAACCTGAGGGCAGCTGGGGCGGGGCCCCGGCGCAGGGGGAGGTCCTCCTCGTCCCTCGGCCCCCGCGTGGCTCAGGCTGGATGGTGGGAGTTGGAGCGGGTCCCTGTGGGCTGACCTGGGGTCCTGGTGGACGGGGCCCGAACAGGGACTTACTTAGGGCACGGGGTGCGGCCCGGCTGGACCGCGCGCTCGTCCAGACCGGCGGAGCAGGGGGGGTGAAAAGGAAGGATGGGCGTGTCCACGTGGAGCTATTTAACCCAAGGGCAGCTAGGGCGGGGCCCGGGCGCAGGGGGAGGTCCTCCTCGTCCCTCGGCCCCCCACACGTATCCAGCTGGATGGTGGGAGTCGGAGCCGGGTCCCTGTGGGCTGACCTGGGGTCCTAGGGCGTGGGGTGAGGCCCGGCTGGACCGCACGCGCGTCCCGACCGACTGGAGGAGCGGGGCAGGTTGAAAAGGGAGGATGGTTATTTTTATGATGTTGATTCTGCCAATCTAGGAACATGGGAAGTCTTTCCACCTTCTGGTGTCTTCTTTAATTTTTTTCTTTAGGCTTTCAAGTTTTCATTATAAAAGTCACTTACTTCCTTGATTAGGTTTATACCAAGGTATTTTATTTTTTAGGGACTATAGTAAATAGAACTGTTTCTCTCAGGGCTTTTTCACTTCTTTCATTCTGGATATATAGGAAGGCCACTGATTTTTGGACATTTATTTTGTATCCTGCCACCCTGCTGAACTTCTCAATTAGTTTTAGGAGCTTTCGGGTGGAGTTTTTGGGATCATTCATGTATAAGATCATGTCATCTGCAAATAGAGATAACTTGACTTCTTCCTTGCCTATTTTACTCCCTTTTATGTCCCTTTCTTGTCTTATGGCTTCAGCTAAGACTTCAAGTACAATATTAATATGAGTAGTGAAAGTGGAGAGCCTTGTCTAGTTCCTGATCGAAGTGGGAATGTCTCAAGTTTTTCCCCATTGTGTATTATCCTTACTACAGTCTTTTTTTTTTTTTTTCGTTGCAATAGCATGAGGTTTTATTTAACGACGTGCCGGGCAGCTCCAGCAACCTCTCACGCAGGAGAGACTGAAGCGGCCCCGAGCAGCTCGGGCAAGGGGTTTTTAAGGGGTTTTGGGGTAGGGGGGTTGCTTAGCTGAGGAATTTTCTATGACCTTTAAAGTCATTGGTCAGCAAGAGCTCGGGTGGAGTTGGCTCTTGGTGATCGTTCCAGTCCACCTGCTTAACCGCAGACTGTTCATTCTGGGTGACATTCATTGATGGAATTCCCCTTTGTGCAAACTTGCTTTTCCAGAACTGAAGGGCTGGAGGTCTTAAGGGGTGGGGAAATACCTGTAAAAAGCTCAAGGCTGTACATAATTTTAAGCAATGACTAATAATGGATGCTTGGATGGCTATAAACAATGGATGCCTGAATGACTACAAGCAAGGGCTATACTGTGGGCCTGAACCGGTCCGCTTTGTGAATTTTAGGGCGAGGGTCTCAGGGTCCAACATGCCCCCCTTTTCTATAGGCACACTCCAATTATGGAGTGTTAGTCACAGTTCTTGCGGTAAATTTCTGGGAGGATTGGAGTCAGGTTTTCAGCAGGGGTGTTCCTTCTAGGCGATTCCAGCAGTAGGGGACATCTCTTCAGAATTCCAAAGACCTTGAGAGACCCATCCCAGCATAGCTGCTCTAATCCTGCCTCACTTTCCCATAAACCTATTTGAGAATTTGGACTGCTCTGGGGATAAAGGGCGATGATTCGATCTGGCAGCATCCTGCTGAATCAGGGCGAAGAAAATAAGAGCAGTCTGACATTCTCATCTATGAAATGCTGGGTTGGTCTAGAGGTCTTTGATAGATGGCTTTATTACCTCAAGGTTGGTCTAAAAGAGACAAAACACAGGCAAATTGAGTCTCCAAAATCTATAGAAGGACCAGATCATTGTAATTGGGAAGTCACATGAGATAAACCAAACAAGCTCAGCAGTCTTGCTATGGGTACAAGCAAGCAGGAGTTAGTAAAAGAACACGTTTACAAGGTGTAAAAGCCAAGGAGACCTTTTTCCTCTTGCTACTGTAGATCATATTTTAAAACCTGTCCAAAACAATGCGAACTGATCCTTTGTACAGAGCAATTTAAATTATCTTCCTTTTTGGGTTCTGAAAAATAAAGCCAGTATTGATTAGCTAATGGAGCTGCTCTGGAGCTACACCTGGAGTTTTGCTGTTTTTTCTAGTTTACTCCTTAAGTTTGCCATTGCTTTTTCCCTCTGTCAAG
Source organism: Typhlomys cinereus (assembly GCA_023101885.1). NCBI lineage: Eukaryota > Metazoa > Chordata > Mammalia > Rodentia > Platacanthomyidae > Typhlomys > Typhlomys cinereus. The sequence continues at coordinate 3,243,274 of JALPQD010000204.1, read as the reverse complement.
CACTGAGTTTAACTTTAGGCAACCTTTTAGGACAAGGGAAAAACTTTATTAAACTTTTCACCAACCTATGTCTCTGGTTTTAATTCTACAGCATAAACTGTCTTTCTTGGGTGCCTCAGGCCAGAGCTGCAGCCTCGAGACCAGGGCTCCCCTGGATCAGGTGAGGCAAGGCGTCAGCAGAATGGAGAACAAAAACAACTCTCTTGGCTTAGTGAATCTGGACCCGTTTGCTGAAACTTCTGTGACAGCTTTACTTTTAGGAAGGACATTTTTTCCAAGAACCTATCCCATTGCTTGAGGATAATGGCACTTAGCAGAAATATTCTCTCAGTATTTGCAAATCTAGCCAGTCTATAATGCTGCACCAGATAGCCAAGAGGCTGAGCCCACATACTTGTAACAGAGACTGCATTTTTTTTAATATACAGAGAAGGATTGAGCTCTTTTGATTTCAGAAAGAAACATATTTTACAATTAACTATACGTGTCTCCAACATTTTATAAGTCCCAGCGTGAGCTTAAGCAATATAATTATTAAAAGAATAATTCCTCCTATGATAGCATCTTTTCATTTTTCTGCTTTGCGCTTCAATCCAGGAATTTTGCTTGGATTTTAGGCATAGCATCTTTAACATTCTTGTTTGCAAGTCCTAGGTAATGATCTATCTGCACTTGGGATGTCAGTCATAAATAACAGGAATACTGACGAGTGAAATCAGCTAAAATCAGTGGTGTCAGACCGTTGAGCAAGGCACCAACATAAGTAAACACCCATATTAACACTGCAAACTTCAGAGAATCAACTAAATCATCAACTAAGAAAAGGCACCTGAGTTCTTTTATGGTGGAGTTCACATGACTGAGAGCAAAATTATTGTACTTCTGAATCAATTCCTCGGATATAGCAACATCAGATTCCAAATATGCCCTGAATGGGTGGCCTTCATCTGATTTCTGGATTGCTTGGATCATACTCTTATATACGCTAAAGCTGATAGTCACAAAGGGCAGGGCCAAGGCAATGTAGGCCTGTCACACTCACGATGCTGAATACTGTCAAGGAAAGCAGCAGGAACAAGCTGGCGTCAAACATCACTCCAGTTTTCTTAATCTCTCTAGTAGAGGAGGTCAGCAACCACGAAGCCCAAACCCCTGCACTTGGGCACGGCCAGGGTGGAGAGGGGTGTGGCAGGAGCAGAAGAGGTCCAGGCGGGCTCGGCCTGGGGGCTCACGCCAGCCGGGGGCAAAACGTAAATTACCTAGGAAAGAATGTTTAGTACTTGTCCGTGGGCGTTATTGTGACATACCAAGAAATTCCTAGCACCTGCCCATGGGGTTACAGTGACCTTCCCCAGGGAACAGGCCTGAACTGGGAAGAAACACCAAGACCTGACAATTTTTATATTTATTTCTCCTAAATAAAGCCATGTCTTTTCTCCAGAAAATGTTTCCTTGAAATAATATCTTATCAGGTTGGAATCTTTTCCATCAGAATAGTTGGATAAGGATGCAGCATTTAGGGTCTTTAAACTGCAGACTTTTGTTACATGCTATCTGGCATTTTCTGTAATCCATGATTTTCTCTTCTAATACCTTTGGTGCGTCTAAAACCAGAGCCACGTGGATGACTTTATAACAGTGCTAAAATATTTTATTCTATTAAGCCTAAACCTTGAATATTCGGGCACTCAGGCATGTAAACAAAGGAATGCCTAAAAAGCATTACTATTAAGCATATAAGGAATCTCAGTAGTTACTTTGTGAGTGCAATAAACCTGTCATTTTCCTGATCTTAAACATTTTAGTAAAATCAAAAGTTGACAAAAGCCTATGAAGGAAGTTGAGCACTAGAATTTTGTGCTCCCTTGTCTATTAATATAGAAACAAAGAGGCTTCCCATATGCACATTAAACCCAAGGTTCTCACGAGATGCTCAACCTGGCACTTTTGGGCTTCCTTTTGCTGGATATCAGTGGCAAACTCCTTTTTCCCATCGGAGGGAATCTAAGAGCTTCAGGCCATTTTATTGGTCTCCACCAGAAAGCTCGCTCGACCCCTGGGCCCTGGGGTTCAGGGGGCAATCTTCCTCCAGTGGAGATTCCCATAGTTGTGACATAGGCCACATGAAAGCTTTCTGTGCTCACAACAGTCTCAAAGCGCCCAGTCTGGTCATATTCGAAGCATCTTTTTCCACCTTTCCCCTGTCGGAAGGGGTCCTGGGTTGATCTGCTTGGGGTGCCTGTTTAACCTATCCCCTAAGGCAAATGTCAAGTTCTGATTTCTTTGCTTTCTGGTTTTTTTCTCTTTTTTTTTTAATACTAAGTCCTAGGTCACCTGTCCTATTTTTAAAGTCCTAGGACAAACAGAAACAAAGGATTCTACCTCCAAGACAGAAATGAAAGCTTCCTGATGGTGCCGACTTCTCCCTTACAGAAGATGGGGACCTATTTCCCTCAACAGATGAGAGCCCTGTTGTCCTCTACATGAGAGTTTACTTCCCCCTGACAGATGAGGACTTTGGCTGACATGGAAGCTAAATGAAATTCCTGTCTGTTTCACCTTAGTCTTGAGGGCATTGGGAGGCAAAGCTTTTCCTGAGTTACTAGCTGGTACTTTTGGTCCAGCTCTATAGTTTCTCAACTTTCTGGCATTTGTTTGTCTAGTTGAATGGTAGTATAACTTAAAGATCTTCCTGGGATCATCTCTTGTCTAAGATGTATTCAGGGCATGTCTGAGAATATGCTATGACTTGACCCTCTTTTAGGTTGGTAGAACTAAGCATTCACAATTTCTAGATAGTCCCTGGACACAGGAAGGGGAAATCTCTCTCTTTTGGCTTCAATTAGTGAACCTGGGCTTGAGGAAAGGACGCGTGGCTTAGCAGAGTTCTGATAATCACTATATACACAGTGTTGTCAGCAAAGACATCCACTGACACTGCCCGTGGTGTGGTCCAGGGAGGCCAGCACTCCACCCAATGCCACCAGAGCCCCACCCAATGACACTAAAAGGGGAGAGTCCATGGTCCACACATGCCTGAAGCTTCCTGTATTCCTTGTGCTATTTAAACAGCATAGTCATTGTCTCAGACTTGAAACACTTTCCTTCAGGGCAAACATTTTTAGGAATTCCCTTCCATTGACTAACAAGAGCTAAAGTTACATTGATCCCCACTGTACTACGTAGACCAAGAGCTAGAGTCACATCGATCCCCACCACACGACGCAGACAGACAAAGGTTGGGAATCCCTCCAAGAGAGATCATTCAAGTACCAGTCTGGCCACACTCTTTGCAGAGTCATGGGTGATAACTTGGCCATAATGGGTTCAGTGGTTTCATGACTTGCAATCAGATTCTAATCCGATCCCACCCTAGACTGTATGTTATCACCATGGAAACGCAGAACTGGCCCAATCGAATCCCGTGGCTTTAAGAGATCTTAGGGATCTCGCCGTGGGACTACAAACTCGAGCCAGAGGTGTTACAGGTTTCCCACCTCAGGCTGACACTCACTCACACATTCATACAGAGGTTAAAACATTCCCTCCCCCATTTTGCAGGTGCCCTTTAACTCCCCCTCCAAGAGAGGCCTGCTCCAAAAGGTGAGCAGAGTTTGGTTTAGCACAGTCTCTTTTACCGTGAAGTCCAAGATTTAGAGAAACTCCCTAGCTGGCCCTGAGTCTGTCCCAAGCTGCAGCTGAGGCAGAGCCTCAGCTTCTCCTGCTGGCCACCTCCCTGGGGGCAGGGAGGGCCCTGGTCTCAGACTTCTCTAGTTTTCACTTATGACCCCACTGATAAGCTTCCTACTGTCCTTGAGAAGTTGGGATTTTAGGAGTAACCAATTTTCTGCTTTAAACAGACAACTGAAATACATTTGAATACATGAAGCTTAATTCTTAATTTCTAATTTCTGAGGTTCAATATCTTTTGTTTTATAACATGGAAGAAACATAATAAATAATATTTTCTTTAACCATCATCTCTTATTTTCAGTCTTCTCATAACTCTAACATCCCACAAACCTTCACAACATACTTTAACATTCTTTTTAAGTAACCAACTCATAAACCTCCTGCACATACTTTAACTTTCTAAGTAATATATCTCATCCCAAAACCTTCTTTACATCTACGTACTATACATATATATTTTTCTATTTGATGGTTTCCTGCTGTTTTCACATTAGTTATCCTGTAAGAAATATCCTATAAAAGAGGCAGTAGACCTTATCTTAAAAATCATTATATAGCAGAACACAGGAGTACACCTGGGAACAGGGAATTAGAAAGCAGATTTGTCCCCAAGAAAGGGAACTCGTACATACCAGGAGAATGAAGGAATTCCAATGAATTTTTCAGAAATCAGTTTTCCTTTCTGGCTGTTAGATATGTTGGTATTACTCATGGGAAAACAAACTTTTAAAGGAACTACAAAAGTGATGTTACCAGATCCTAGGTAAAAACACAATGCCACTTTTTGTGAAGCTTCAAGATATAACAAGATATTTTGGTCAGTACGTACTCAGGCCTTTTAACATTATCAAAATGATTTATTCCTAAGTGTGCACGTGCATTTAAATTGAGCAGGCCAAATAGTAAACAGAGTCAAAAACCAAAATGTGATCATAAGCGTGCAATGAAATTTATAGTGGCCACAGCTTGTTATTTTGAAACATAAAACCCACATATTATAAGAAATCCAAGTAACCAATCAAGTTGGAACATTTTAAGTAACTCTTTATCATCACAGGCAAAATTTTCTACCTCAACACTCAGATTTTGGGTTCTTTTCCTAATATCCTTTTAGTGATTCAAGACAAGATAGACAAGACACAAATACTGCAGACTGCAGATCAGACAAACTACAGACAGCAGATTAGACAAACCCAGATGGGGAACGGACACTTCTGTCCTTTCCCCTACAGAGAGTCCAGAGCGTCCTCCAGAACCCTCATGGTCTCTGTGATATGACACGTCTGTCTCGCAGTTTCTGACCGCCCCGAACCTCATAAGAGGAAACAAACAGACACAGTATCAAACACAAACAGACACAGACTTAAACAAAGCACAAGTAAACACAGACAGGAGCGCTCACATACCTCCGAGGCTGGTGTTGGGGCAATCTCTCAGGGGTCTCGAATCCCAGATGAGCCCCCAAAATGAAAGACCCCCGTCTTTCAGTCAGGACCGAGGCCACCGAGAGAAAGACCAAGACCCTTCTCGCTGCAATAGCATGAGGTTTTATTTAACGACGCGCCGGGCGGCTCCAGCAACCTCTCACGCAGGAGAGACTGAAGCGGCCCTTACTACAGTCTTGAGGTAAGCTTTTATTATATTGATAAAGGTTCCTTCCATTCCAACTGTTTCTAGGCTTTTGATCATAAAGAGCTGCTGGATCTTGTCAAAAGCTTTTTCTGCATCTATCGAGAGTGTCATGTGGTTTTGGATTTTGTACTGGTTTATGTGGTGAATTACATTTATTGATTTGCATATGTTGAACCAACTTTGTGTGCCTGGGATAAAGCCTACTTGATCCCCATGAATGATCTTTTTTATATATTTTTTAAAAATTTATTATTTATTCACTTGTGTGTGTGTATGTGTGTGTATGTGTGTGCAGAACCACGGACGAATTCAGGAACCACTATGGACCACCTCCACCTCCTCCTTGTTTACTCTCCTACAGGATTCACAGGCTCCTCCCTACCAGGACCAGAAATGCAGGCCTCCCCTCTTCTACCCGGCATCTATCCGTAAGGGTCTAGGATCCAAACTCAGGATCTTCCGCCTGCAAGGCAGAGTCTTAACCCCTGAGCCACCTCTCCAGCCCCATCTTTTTTATATGTTTTTGAATCCAATTTGCTAAGACTTTGTTGAGAATTTTTGCATCTGTGATCATCAAAGAGATTGGCTTATAGTTTTTTTAAGTGTACCTTTTTTAGGTTTTGGGATTAAGTTGATATTAGCTTCATAGAAAGAATCTGGTAGTGTTCCTTCCTTTGCTGTTGATGGAACAGTTTAAGGAATATTGGTGTTATTAGCTCCTTAAATGTCTGGTAGAACCCTGTGCTGACTCCAACAGATCTAGGACATTTTTTGGTGAAAAGATTTGAGATTATTTCATTGATTTCCTCATATGATGTCACCATGAGGTTGTGGTGTCCCTGGTGAGGCTGTGATAACACAGTGAGCTAGTCATTTCAATGGTGAGGCTGTGTTGGCACAGTGCAGCTGTGATGTCACAATGAGGTTGTGATGTCAGTAGAAACTATGCATTCACAGGGAGACTATGTCTTTGGTAAGGCTGTATTGTACTAATGAGACTTTAATGTCACAGTGAGTTTATTGTGTCAAACTGAGGCTGTGATGTTACAGTGAGGCTATGATGTCAAAAGTAAATGTTTATGTGACAGTGATGCATTTATTGCATGGTATGGCTGTGATGGCACTGTGAGGTTGTGATGTCACTGGGACAGTTGTAATGTCAAAATGAGCTTGTGATGTCACATTGAGGCTCTGATGTCAGTGGCAGGACTGATCTCACAATGAGGCTATGATGTAACAGGTTAGTCTGTTGAGTCATTGGGTAGGCTGTGAGGTCACTGTGAGGTTATGGTGTTGCAGTGAGGCTCTGATTTCAGAGGTAAAACTGTGATGTCATAATAAGGCTGTCATGTCACAGTGAGACTATAACCTCAGAGCTGAGTCTGTGATGTCACAGTGAGGCTGTGTTGTCAATGGTGTGGCAGTGATGTCAATGTTGTATAATGTCAGTGGCATCTCTGATGTCACAGATAAGGCTGTGCTGCCACTGGTGCAGCTGTGATGCCACAGTGAGGTTGTTATTTCAGTGGTAAGACTGATGCCACATTGAAGCTATGATATAACAGGTGAGCCTGTGGTGTCTGTGGGAAGGCTGTGAGGTCACTGTGAGGCTGTGATGTCACAGTGAAACTCTAATGTTGCAGTGAGGCTGTGATGTCACAGTGCAGCTGTGAAGTTAATGGTTAGGTTTTGATTTCAGAAGTGAGAATGATAGGAGAGATGAGGCTGAGATGTCATATTGACGATGTGATTTAACTGGTGAGGCCGAGATTCCACAGTGAGGTTATGATGTCACCATGAGGCTGTGGTATTTCTGCTGAGGCTGTGATATCACGGTAAGCCTGTTGTATCAGTGAGGCTGTGCTAGCACAGTGTGGCTGTGTTGTCACCAGTGATGTTGTGATATCACAGTAAGGCTGTGATGTCAGTATAGCGAGACTATGACATCAGAGTGAGGATGATTTTTCAGTGATTAGGGTGTGATATCAGAATGAGGCTGATTTGAGTGATGAGGGTAGAATGTCACAGTGAGGCTAGCATGCCACTGGTGAGGCTGTGATGCCACCATGAGGCTTTGATGTCACCATATGTCTGTAGTGTCGTGAGCCCATGATGCCACAGGGAGTTGGTGATGTCACCGTGGAGCCTGTGAGGTCACAGTCAGGCTGCAATGTCAGTGGCAAGGCTGATGTCACAGTGAGGCTATGTCAGTGGTGTGCTGTGATGTGGCATTGAGGGTGTGATATCACTGGTGAGTCTATGATTTCAGTGGTGAACCGATTAAGTGACAGTGACATTGGTGAGACTGTCTTATCAAAGGCTGTGTTGTCACTGTTGGGGCTGTGATGTCAGTGTTCTGACTAATGTCAGTGGTGGTGCTGATGTTGAAGGTGAGGCTGTGCTCTCACTGGTGAGGCTGTGATGTCACAATGAACCTGTGATGTCAGTAGTAAGACTTATGCCACAATGAGGCTATGATGGAACATGTGAGCCAGTGGTTTCTGTGCTCAGGTGTGATGTCACAGTGAGGCTACGTCACAGTTGTATATGTGATGTCACCATGAGGCTATTATGTCAGTAGCAAGGCTGATGTCACAGAGAGTTGTGATGTAACAGTGAGGCTGTGATGTCACTGTCAGGTTCTAATGTCACAGTAAGGGTGTCAGAACACAGTGTGGCTATGATATCACAGTGAGGCTCTGATGACACAGTGATGTTGTGATGTCACTGGAGAGGTGTGTATGGCACAGTGAGGCTGATTTCACAATAAGACTGTGATGTCACTGGTGAAGGTGTGATTTTACAATAAACCTGGCATGTCCGGGTGAGTCTATGATGTCACCGGTTGTTGCCAACCCCCCCCCCCAGACAGCCGGAAGTGTAGTAAGAATTCAGCAGGGGCTCATGGTATGAGGTGAAAGGGCAAGGAGGTTCAGGGTCTCCACTCAGATCCTGGGAGTCAGGCGAGTAGGAGCAGGCAGAGGATGAGTTTGCTGTAGACCCACTATTGTGTGGCCCCTTAGTAACATCAACTCCAGTAAATTTGGCCTCTAACAATTCCTGCCATCGTGGGATCCAGGCTATGCAATTCTTCCATCATTTCTGCTGCTACCACCATAGACACTCCTCCCAGGAGGGGCCCCAACCCATGGCAGGAGGTTTCCATTTCTTAACATTTTGCACTGTCTTTCCATCTCTTCTCTCTGTGAATTTCCTCTTTCCTATTGCTTGGAAAGGTTTTGGAAAGCAATTACTCAATTCCCCAGTGGAGAATTCTTTATGACTTGCTATGATGCCAAGGAGAATGGGACTTCCCTCTTATGGGCCAGGAAAAGCATTCCTATCCAAACATGTGGGTCCCAGACATTTTCTGGGGAAATCCTAGGAGCTAATTAAAGCTTTCTCCCAAAAATCCTCTAAGTCTTTCAGCGTCACTTTGATCCTATGTAAGTCAAGTAGAACCTTAAGGACAGTCAGCTGGGGTGCCTTCTGATGGGGCGGCAAATTACCCATTATGAAGAGGAAAGGTCCCTAATAAAGCAGAGATGACTAGGAGGCAAAAAGACAAGGTAAAAAGTGCGCAGAAAATAAAAAGCAAAAACTAGAACAAAGGTGAAAGTGAAAATAACTCCTAAAAGTGTAACCAACGTCCAAGGAGAGACCTAGTGTGGGACATATGCAAAGGTGTTTTGGATCTAAGCATCTTGTGCTTAGTGAGGGACTTCATGGTTTCATTACTCCCCTGAGCTATATGTCCCTGGTCAGGATTGACAGATTGATAGCTCTTTCTTGATTACACGGTTGGTGATACATGACCATTCTTAGTTGATTTGTCTGGTTAATTCCAATAACAAATGAGACTCTGGCACTCCAACATGGGGTGGTGCCAACTTACCTTCATTGGAGATGAGACATACACTCCAGTAACGTTTCATGAGGCTGTCACATCACTGTGACCCTGTGCTATCTGTGGTGATGCTGTGGTGTCATAGTAAGGCTAGGTAGCATACCAGTGATGAGGTTGTGAAATCACAGTGAGGCTATGATGTCAACAGTGCAACTGAGAGGTCAGTGGTTAGGCTATGATTTCAGTAGTGTGACTGAGATCAGTGATGAGACTGAGATGTCACAGTGTGGCTGGGATGATACTGGTGAAGCTTTGATGCCACAGAGAGGTTGTGGTGTCACTGCTGAGGCTGTCATGAGACTGTGAACCTGATGTGTCAGTGATGAGGATATGGTGTCATAGAGAGGCTAGGCAGGATGTCCGTGGTGTCACTAATGCTGTGATTTCAGATGTTAGCCTATCATGGCACAATGAAGCTGTGATATCACAGTGAAGCTCTCATGTCACAGTGAGAAATGAGGCAATAATGCCACAGTGAGGTTATGATGTCATAGAGAGATTGTGATGTCACAGATGGGGCTGTGCTGTCACTGATGAGCCTATGTCACACAGAGGCTGTGATGTCTCTGTGAAGGTTGTATGTCACTGTGGACTGTCATGTCACTGTGAGGTGATATCACTCTGGAAGCTGTGATGTCATAGTTAGACTATGATGTAACAGTTGAACCTCTGATGTCAGTGGGCAGGCTATAAGGTCACTGCGAGGCTGTGATGTCGCAGTGAAGCTCTGATGAGGCTGTGTTGCCAGAGTGAAGTTATGATGTCACCATGAGGCTGTGGTGTACATGCTGAGGCTGTAATATCACAGTGAGCCTGTCCTATCAGAGGTGAGTCTGTGATATCACAGTGACTCTATGATGTTACTGTGAAGTTGTGATGTCAGTAATGACTGATTTCACAGCAAGACTAAGTTATTGATGTGGCAGTATTGTTACTTGTGAGGCTCTAATGTCATAATAGCGAGTTTGTTGTGTTAATCTGAGTCTGTGATGTCACAGTGAGGCTATGATGTCAGAGGTGAATGTTACATGACACTGATGCTATAATAGTACAATATGGCTGTGAAGTTACAGTGAGTTTGTAATGCCACTGGGGAAGTTATGAAGTCACAGTGAGTTTGTGATGTCACAGTGTGGCTATGATGTCACAGTGTGCTATGATATCACAGTGAGGCTGTGGTGTCCGAGTGCATCAGTGAGGTCAGTGGTTAGGCTGTGATTTCAGAAGTGAGACTGATGTAAGAGATGAGGCTGAGACATCGCATTCATGATGTGATATAACTGGTGTGGCTGAGATGCCACAATGAGGTTATGATGTCACCATGAATCTATGGTGTCACTGGTGAGGGTGTAATGTCATGGTGAGCATGTCATATCAGTGGTGAGGCTGTGATGTCACAGTGAGGCTGTGAGTTCTGGGGTGATGCTTGGATTTCAAAATGATGTTAGTATGTCACTGGCAAGTCTGTGCAGTCACACTGAGGCAGTGATGTCATAGGAGAGGGAGTGATGTCACAGGGTTTACATGTTGTGTGTCTTGTTCTGTGACCAGTTCAATTTTTTTCATTTCTTTTGCACGCTCATATTAAATTTTTGGCATGCCATTTTTAAATACATGTATGCATACTTAAAAATAAGAACAAATAATTTTGATAACATCCAGGCCTAAACTACTTATGTTTTATATAGATCACAATTGTTTTTCTAATAGATTGTAAGTTTTCTTTCATACACGTTTTCTTACAGTTTTTTTTTTCATATATTCCCAAAAATAACAGTTTGCTTTGCAGGTCTTCAGCGCATTCATTCAGGCTTCGAACATTCCTAAGATCACCAAAGACTCGAAAACCTGGCTGTCCTCCATTAGAAATATGTCTTACTAATTTACAATTTTTAGGTTTTCATTTGATCCAGCTCTTCTGGATCACTTCTGCGCCTGTGCTGCCTACAGCCCCTCCACCTTTTCCTGCCCTGACAACAATCCCTTTTTCTTTGCCACAGACTGGAGTTCCCCTTTGGGACCATAATTCCTTCTCTGTAATGGCCTCATGACTGGTAGTCACTGACAAGTCTCCACATGAGAATGGTGTCCAATCTAAGACAGGCACAGTCACTTATATTCCATGCAGCTGAAGAGGCTCGGGCTCACCCTAGATATGGTCCCCACTGAAAAATTTATAAATAAATAAAAGGGTGAAAATGTGGCACTATCAATTCAGAGACCCTAGGCTGGACTCCTGAATCCAGGAGATGTGACTACAGACAAACCCAAGAAAGTCCGGACATGCCCTGGACATGTCCCAATAGAGGAACCATACAGGCAGAGGCATGAACAACCAATGGAATGGAGGGATGAACAACCAATGGGAAATGGTCATCTAACCTGGATATCTAGTAAACAGCTAAATAATTGGAGGCTGCTCTGCCCCTCCTGCTGAGCAGAGAGATGGCCACACCTGATTGAACGCATGACTCCTATATAAGCCCAAACACTTCCTGAATAAAGTTGAGTCGGCAGCCAACTCATCCTCTTCCTGTTGCTTCTCGACTGAATCCTGGGGTCTGTGTGGTGACCCTGTCCCAAGCTTACAAATTTACCTCGAGCCCACAAGGCCCCTGCTGTTTTCACCCTTCCCCCTAGCTGGCCCAGTGGAGATTCTAAAACAAGTGAGGAGGCTGATGTCACAATGAGGCTGTGATGTCACTGGTGAAGGTGTGATGTCACAATAAGGCTGTAATGTCAGTAGTGAGAAAGATGTCACTGGTGAGGCTCTGATATCAGTTGTGAACCTATTACATGACAGTGACACTGGTGAGGCTGCGATGCCAAAGGCTGTGTTGTCAGTGGTGTGGCAGTAATGTCAGTGTTCTGACAAATGCCAGTATCAATGCTGACATCACAGGTGAGGCTATGCTGTCACTGGTGAGACCATAATGTCACACTGCACTGTGATGTCACCGTGAACGTTGTATGTCACAGATGAGGCTCTGCTAAAACTGGTGAGGCCATGATGTCTATGTGAAGCTGTGATGTCACTGAGAATGTCGGATGTCACTGTGGGATGTCATGTCACTGTGAAGTGATATCACTCTGGAAGCTGGGTCACAATGAGGCTGAGATGTAACACTTGAGCCTGTAGTGTTAGTGGGCAGGCTGTGAGGTCACTGTGAGGCTCTGATTTCATAGTGAGTCTCTTATATCAAGGCTGATTCTATGAGATATCAGTGAGGCTGTGACATCAGGGGTAATGATTGGATTTCACAGTGAGTTTAGGACTTCAGTGGTGGGGCTGTGCAGTCACACTGAAGCTGTGATGTCAGAGGAGAGACTATGATGCGACTGAGGCAGGGATGTTGCTGTGAGTTTGTAATGTGACAGTGAGGCTGTGATATCAGTGGTGATAAATTATGACATCACAGTTCGGTTGAGATTTCAGGGGTTAGGCTATGATGTCAGAAGTAAGGATGATGTCAGTGATGAGGCTAAGATGTCGCAGTGAGGCTTGGATGTTACTAGTGAGGCTGTCATGACACCATGTGATTGAGATGTCAGTTATGAGACTGTGGTGTTATAGCAAGGATAGGCAGGATGTCCGTGGTGTCACTGATGCTCTGATTTCAGAGGTGAGGATGTGATATCACAATGAATCTATGATCTCAGAAATGAGGCTATAATGTCACAATGAGGCTGTGATATCACTGTGCAGCTGTCACGTCACTTTGGGGCTATTACATCACAGAGAGGTTGTGATATCACAGTGAGGCTGTGAGGTCTCTGTGAAAGATGTGATGACATTGGTAAGATGATTTCACCTTGAGTCTATGATGTAATAGGTGAGTGTATGATGTAACAGTTTAGACTGTGAGTTCACAGTGAGGCTGCGAGGTCATTGTGAGGCTGTATGTCACTGTGGGCTGGCATGTCACCATCATGTAATATCACTCTGGAAGCTGTGATGTCACAGTGAGTCTGTGATGTTAGTGGAAAGACTGATGTTTCAATGAGGATATCATGTAACATGTGAGCCTGTGGTGTCAGTGGGTAGGTTGTGATGTCATTGTGAGGCTGTGATGTCGCAGTATGGCTCTAATGTCAGGACTGATTCTTTGAGATATCAGTGAGGCTGTGATGTCCAGGATGATGCTGGGATTTCACAGTGAGGTTAGAACATCAGTGGGGTCTGTGCAGTCATACTGAAGCTGTGATGTCAGAGGAGAGGCTGTGATGCCATTCTAAGGTGATGATGCTGCCATGAGGTTGTGTTATCACAGTGAGTCTGTAATATCAGTGGTGATAGACTATGACATTTCAGTTTGGCTGAGATTTCAATGGTTAGGCTGTGATGTCAGAAGTGAGACTTATGTCAGTGTTGAGTCTGAGATGTTACAGTGAGGCTGGGATGTTATTGGTGAGGCTGAGATACCACAGTGAGGCTGTGCTATCACTGGTGAGACTGTGATGTAACAGTGAGGCTGTGATGACACAGTGAAGCTGTGACACTGTACAGCTATGAGGTCAGTGGTTAGGCTGTGATTTCAGAGGTGAGACTGATGTAAGAGATGAGGCTGAGATGTTGCATTGATGATGTGATATAACGCGTGTGGCTGTGATGCCTCTGTGAGGTTATGATGTCACCATGAGGCTGTGGTGTCCTGGGTGAGGCTGTGATATCACAATGAGCTTGTCATATCAGTGGTGAAGCTATTATGTCACAGTGATGTTAGTATCAAGACTGATGTCACAATGAGGCTACGGTGTAACAAGGGAGACTGTGGTGTCAGTGGGCAGTTGTGAGGTGACTGTGAGTTTGAGATGTCACAGTGTAGTTGTGATGTCACCATAAGGCTGTGATGTCACAGTGACGGTGTGATGGCACTTTGAGCCTTGTAATATCAGTAGTGAGGCTGTGATGTTACAGTGAGGCTGTGCTGGCACAGTGTGGCTGTGATGTCACTGTGAGGTTATGATGTGATAGTGAGGTTGTAATGTCAGTAGTGACTGTGCTTTCATAGGGAAACTACAAATGGAAAAGGAATATCTGAGAGGAAAATATCCAACTCAGAAAGCACATAAACAATTCTTCCACCAGTATCCCACAGCCTTACAATCCATTCCCAGAGTTATTCCTTAGAAGTTTCTAAGTGTGTTGTAGAAGAGAATCTTCTCTCCAGTAGCAATAAGACTCGAATCACTGAAAATCAAACCCAAACTCTGATTATTAGAGTGGCTGAGTTACAATGTAAATTAAAATCTCAGCCTCAAAAGGTTTCAGCTGTTAAAATAAAAGCACTGATTGGAAAAGAATGGGATCCTAAAAAGTGGGATGCTGATGTGTGGGAAGAACAAACTGATGATGAAGACCTTGAACTCTCAAATTCTGATGGTCTATTTTGCCTGAGGAGATTGTCTCCCCTCCCTTAGCAGAAAATGAATCCCCACACTCACCCTCTACAGAAGTGCTGTTTCACCTTTGCCACAAGAAAATACTGAAGTTACAGCAAGAACACCTGTGATTGCCTCCAGACCTATAACTAGGCTCAAGGTTAAACAGGCTCCTAAAAGTGAAATAGGAAGTGTGTTCCCCTAAAGAACTGCATGACTTTTCTAATACATTCAAGCAGCGGTCGGTCTGGGGAATAACTTTGGGAATGGATTGTAACACTTTGGGATACTGGTGGAAGGAGTGTAAAACAGAATAAAAGGGAGTTCATAGAAATGGAGCCATTGTGTAGAGATTCTAGGTTTAACACTGTTACTCACAGAGTTAAAAATGGTACCAGGAATTTATTTGAATGGACAATTGAAGTATTTATTAAAGTTTAGCCGTCTGAAAAGGAAATGGAGATTCCAGATATTCTTTGGTTAATGTTTACGATGGGATTAAGAGACTAGGGAAATTGATATGCTTGACTGGATTCATTTTTTTAAAATCTGATTCTCAATGGCAGAATCCAGATCACATACCTTTAACTAGAAATGTACTTAATAAGTACATCACAAAATATGAAGGCTCCTTGTGTCAGAACTAATAATGGGAGATGCAGTCGCCCAGTTGGAAGACTTAAACTCGTGGGCCTAGATGGATCTAGGAATAGGGGCCAAGTGGCAGCATTGAATCGCCAATGGCAAAGTAAGCATACTAACCATACTGTACAGCATAGCCAGAACTGTACTTATGAAAGTCTCACTTGTGTAGACCTTTGGCATTGCCTAATCAACCATGGTGTTCCCAAAAGTAAAATAGATAAGAAGCCTACAAAGTTCTTATTTGACCTGTACAAGTGGAAAAGTTCTAACAGAAATGAAGGAAAAGCTTCCTTTACTCATAGCAGCAGAGAATCACAGGCTGTCAACCAGTTTCCAGACTTGAGCCAGCTTTCAGATCCAGAACTCTTTGAATGAAGGGGAGGCCAGGTCCCTTTAAGAAAGGACCTTTGTACCATAGCAAAAAACTTTAATATGAGTTTTTCTCCTGTCCTTCCACAAAGGGACCTAAAGCCTTTCGCTAGAGTAACTGTGCATTGGAGGAAAGGAAATAATCAGACATTTTGGGGTCTACTAGATATTGGGTCTGGGTTGATACTGACTACAGGAGACCTTAAAAATCATTGTGATTCTCCAATTAAAGTAGGGGCATATGTCACCTCCTGGTTACAGATAAAAAGCTGTAAAATCAGGATGGAGCCAAGGGCATTGCAGGAGCAGCAAAACTGAAAAAAAATCAACAAACCATAATTTAGAAAATCAGGGACTATATCAACTACCTGGAACTAGGCCAGCCTAATCTATCCCCATCCTGAAGCTTAGGGAAATTTGCGGAAGAGAAGGTGGTAAGATTGTAAGAGCTTAAGGATGGGGAGGAGCAATGATATGCAAGGTACTACACACAAGTTAGGGCTGAAGCAATCACAATAGGACTTTGCATGACCTGTGCAATGACCAAAACATTATTGACCCCTCAAAGTCTACCATGGACTAAAGGCACTAGGATCCTTAGAAGATAAGCATTAACAGCCACAATAGTGTTCCTATACTTAAAGGGAACACAAGAAAGAGTTCTGGGAAATGCCACTGAGTCCTTACACCTCATCAGAGAGGATGACCTAGATAAAAGTTTGACATACACATTAAAGGATGCTCCAGAGATGGGGGGAGGAGGCACTAGGAGATGGGGAGGGGGGGAGGAAGAAGAAAAGGGGGGGAAACAATGGGGTCCAGGAAGGACTGGAGAGAGGGGACTGGGGTACCTATTAAGTTTGTATGAACGGAAATAAAAAAAGTAGGGGCATATGGAGGTCAGATGATTAATGGAGTTTTAGCTAATGTTAGACTCACAGTAGGTCCAGTAGGTTCCCGAACTCATCCTGTGGTTATTTCTCCAGTGCCAGAATGTATAATTAGTTCAAGGAACAAATGTGAGAGTTCTGCCAACTTCTAAGTATATCTATACTAATTGCCTTTACCAAGGAAAATAATGAATCAGAAACCGTATCATATCCTTGGAGGAATTACAGAAATCAGTGCCACCATAAAGGACTTGAAAGATGCAGGGGGGGTTATTTCTATAACCTCTCCTATAACCTTCTACCTGTGGAGAAGACAGATGATCATGGAGAATGACAGTAGATTATCACAAACTCAATCAAGTTGTTACTCTAATCGCAGCTGCTGTATCAGATGTGATTTTGTTGCTAGAACAAATCAACACATCTCCTGGTACTTGGTATGCAGCCATTGATTTGCAAATACTTTTATCTCCATACCTATTCATAAAGATCATCAGAAGTAATTTGCTTTTAGTTGGCAAGGCCAGCAGTATACATTTACAGTGTTACCTCAATGGTATATTAATTCTCCAGCCCTATGCCATAACTTGGTTTGCAGAGATCTTGATCGTCTCTTCCACAAGGTATCACACTGGTCCAGTATATAGATGATATTATTCTGATTGGACAAAGTGAACAGGAAGTAGCAAGCATTTTGGATTCGTTGGTAAAGCATATGTGCAACCAAATCCAAGGACTTTCAACTTCATTAAAATTTTTAGGAGTTCAGTGGTGTGGGACATGTAGAGATATCCCCTTAAGAATAAGTTATTGCACCTGGCCCCTCCCATCACTAAGAAAGAAGCACAACATTTAGTGGGCCATTTTGGATTTTGGAGGCAGCACATTTCTCAGTTGGGTGTGTTACTTAGGCCCATATACCAAATAACTCAGAAAGCTGCCAGCTTTGAGTAGGGCCCAGAAAGAGAAATCTCTTCAGCAAGTTCAAGCTACTGTAGAGGCTGCTTTGCCACTTAGATCATATGATCTAACAGACCAAATGGTATTGGAAGTGTCCTTTGCAGATAGAGATACTGTTTGGAGTCTCTGGCAGGCTCCCATAGGTGAATCACGGTGGAAACCCTTGGAATTTTGGAGTAAGCCCCTGCATCATCTGCATCAAATTACTCTCGTTTTGAGAAATCAATCTTGGCCTGTTTTGGGGCCTTGGTGGAAACTGAATGTCTAACAGTGGGTCAGCAATGCAACCATGCAACCTGAATTACCCATCATGAGTTGGGTGTTATCTGACCCAGCAAGTCATAAAGTTGGTTGGGCATAGTAGCAATCTATTATCAAATGAAGTGGTACATAAGAGACAGGACCTCAGTGGGTACTGAATGCACGAGTAAGCTGTATAAAGAAATGTCCCAAATGCCTATGGTTCCTCAGCCTGTTGCAATGCCTGTTCCCAAACATGCACCTATGCCCTACTGGGGCGTGCCCTATGATCGGCTGGCTGAGGAAGAGAAGATTGCAGCCTGGTTCACAGATGGTTCTGCTCAATATTCAGATGTCACCCAGAAGCAGACAGCTGCAGTGTTAAAACCCCTTTCTTTAACAACCCTAAAGGGCACTGGAGAAAGGAAATCTTTACAATGGGCAGAACTTTGGGCAGTGCACATGGTTGTACACTTTGTCTGGAGGGAAAAATGGCCAGATGTGTGACTGTATACTGATTCATGGGTAGTAGCCAATGGTTTGGCAGGATGGCCAGGGACTATGAAGGAACATAATTGAAAAATTGGCAAGAAAGACATCTGGGGAAGAAGCATGTGGATAGATCTCTCCCAGTGGGCAAAGGACACAAATATATTTGTGTATCATATAAATGCTCATCAAAAGATGAAATCAGCAAGAGAAGATGACCCATTCTGTGGACAGTCAGCCTTTTTCCCCAGCCAGTCTTTTCATTGCCCAATGGCCCATGAACAAAGTGGACATGGTGGCAGAGATGGATGTTACACATGGTCTCAATAACATGGACTTCCACTCACCAAGGCTGATCTATCTACAGCTGCTGCTGAGTGCCAAATCTGCCAGCAGCAGAGACCAATGCTGACTCCCCAATATGGAGTCATTCCTTGGAGTGAACAACCAGCAAGGTGGTGACAGGTTGACTACATTGGACCACTTCCAAGATGGAAAGAGCAGTGCTTTGTTCTTACCAGCATACTTATTCTGAATATGGATTTGCCTTTCCTGCACATCATGCTTCTGCCAAAGACTACCATCCAGGGACTTACAGAATGCCTTATCCACAATCATGGAATTCCACACAGCATTGGTTCTGACCAGGGAATTCATTTTACAGCTAAAGAAGTACGGAAATGGGCTCATAACCATGCAATTCATTTGTTTTACCATGTTCCTCACTATGCTGAAGCAGGCTTGATAGAATGGTGAAATAGCTTTTTAAATTCATAATTACAGCATCAATTAGGTGGTGCTAGTCTGGAGTGGTGGGACAGAATTTTCCAGAAGGCAGTATATGCCTTAAACCAGCATCCAATATAGGGTACTCTGTCACCTATAGCCAGGATTCAAGGGACCAGGAATCAAGGGGTGGAAACAGGAATAGCTCCCCATACTATCACCCATAGTGCCTCATTAGGAATATTTTTGCTTGTAGTTCCCAGGAGCCTGTGTTCTACTGGCTTAGAAGTTTTGGGTCCAATCCACAACACAACAAATGACAGAAAATACACTAACTCCTGGAAACTTAACACTATGATACTGAAGGAGAAATGGATTCAGGAAGAAATTAAAAAGGAAATTCAAAATTTCCTGAAAGTGTATGATAATGAAAATACAACTTACCAAAATCTCTAGGACACAATGAAAGCTCTCCTGAGAGGTAAGTTAATAGCTCTTAATGCCTACGTCAAAAAAATGGAAACATCAGAAATAAACAACTTAACAATGCAGTTTAAAGCTTTAGAGAAACTAGAGCAATCTGATCCCAAAAGTAGTAGAAGAGAGGAGATTAGCAAAATAAGGGGAGAAATATCTGAAATTGAGATTAGGAAAACGATAGAGAAAATCAACCAGTCAAAAAACTGGTTCTTTGAAAAAAAATCAATAAGATTGATACACCCCTAGCTAAATTAACCAGAAGCAAGAGAGAGAAAATCCAAATTAACAAAATTAGAAATGAAAATGGAGTTATTACTACTGATACCCAAGAAATCCAGAGAATTATAACAGCATATTTCAAAAACTTATACTCTGTGAAATTTGACAAAACAAAAGTGATGGATAAATTCCTAAGTAAATACAACTTACCTAAATTGAATCAGGAAGTTGTGAATTATTTAAATAGTCCTATAACATATGAGGAAATTGAGGAAGTAATCTCGAATCTTCCCACCAAAAAATGTCCTGGACCAGATGATTCAGCACAGAGTTCTACCAGACATTTAAAGAGTTAATAACACCAATACTCCTTAAACTGTTGCAACAAATAGCAAAGAAAGGAACACTACCTAATTCTTTCTATGAACATAACATCGTCTTAATCCCAAAACCTAATAAAGATACCCTTAAAAAAGAAAACTATAGGCCAATCTCTCTGATGAACACAGATGCAAAGATTCTCAATAAAGTCTAAGCAAATTGGATTCAAAAACATAAAAAAGATCATTCACGGGGATCAAGTAGGGTTTCTCCCTGGCACACAAGGTTGGTTCAACATACACAAATCAATAAATGTAATTCATCATATAAACCAGTCCAAAGTCCAAGACCACATAATACTCTAAATAGATGCAGAAAAAGCTTTTAACAAGATCCAACAGCCTTTTATGATCAAAACGCTAGAGACAGTAGGAATGGAAGGAACCTTTATCAATATAATAAAAGCTGTATACAACAAGCCCACAGCAAGGATTATGCTCAATGGGGAACAACTTGAAGCATTCCCACTTTGAGCAGGAACTAGACAAGGCTGTCAACTCTCACCACTTCTATTCAATATTGTACCTGAAGGCTTAGCTGAAGCCATAAGACAAGAAAGGGATGTAAGAGGGATTCAAATCGGCAAGGAAGAAGTCAAGCTATCCCTATTTGCAGATGACATGATCTTATACATGAATGATCCCAAAAACTCCACCAGGAAGCTTCTGGAACTAATTGAGAAATTCAGCAGGGTAGCAGGATACAAAATAAATGTGCAAAAATCAGTGGCCTTCCTATATGCCTAGAATGAAAGAAGTGAAAAAGCCCTGAGAGAAACAATCCCATTTACTATAGCCCCTAAAAAAATGAAATACCTTGGTATAAACCTAAACAAAGAGGTAAAAGACCTTTACAATGAAAACTTTAAAACCCTAAAGAAAGAAATTGCTGAAGACACCAGAGGATGGAAAGACCTCCCATGTTCCTGGATTGGCAGAATCAACATCATAAAAATGACCATCCTACCAAAGGCAATATACAAATTCAATGCTATATCAATTAAAATCCCAAAGCAATTCTTTAAAGAAGTTGACCAAACAATCTCAAAATTCATATGGAGGCACAAAAGACCCAGGATAGCAAAAACAACCCTGAGTAACAAAAACACTGCTGGAGGTATCACCATACCAAACCTTAGTCTGTACTATAAATCAATAGTTATAAAAATAGCCTGGTACTGACTCCAAAATAGACACAGATCAATGCATAAAGGTTGAAGACCCAGATATAAGCCCACAAAATTACAGCCATTTGATCTTTGATAAAGAGGCCCAAAAATATCCAGCAGAAAAAGAACAATATCTTCAACAAATGGTGCTGGCAAAACTAGATGTCCACATGCAGAAGATTAAAACTCGACCCGTACTTGTCACCATGTACAAGACTTAATTCCAATGGATCAAGGACATTGATATAAGGCCAGAGACTATAAAAAACATAGATGAAAGGGTAGGAAACTCCCTCGAGATGATTGGGCTAGGTAAACAGTTCCTAAACAGACATCCAATGGCACAGTCATTGCTACCTACACTCAACAGTTGGGAGCTGGTGAAATTAAAAGCTTCTGTTCAGATAAAGAGATTGTAACACGAGCTCAAAGGCAACCCACAGAATGGGAGAAAATCTTCACTAACCACATATCTGATAGAGCTCTATTATCCAGAGTGCACAAAGAACTTAGAAAACTAAACACCAAGGAAACCAATGAACAAATTAAAAAATAGGCCCTGGAACTTAAAAGAAACTTTACCAGGGATGAAATTAAAATGTCTAACAAATGTCTTTAAAAAGGTTCCACATCCTTAGCCATCAGGGAAATGCAAATCAAAATCTCTCTGAGATATCATCTCACCCTGGTCAGGATGGCAAAAATTCACAATACAAACAACAACAAATGCTGGAGAGGATGTGGAGAGAGGGGAACTCTGCTACATTGCTGGTGGGAATGCAGGCTCATACAGCCACTCTGGCGAGCCATCTGGAGATTCTTTTTTTTAATTTTTTATTATTATTTTCGCTCATACAAACTTAATAGGTACACCGGTTCCCTCCCTCCCTCCTCCACCTCCCGACCCTCCTGCTCCTCCTCCCCTCACTGCTCCCCGTCATCCCCCAGTGCCTCCCCCCCACAAACCCCGGAGAATCCTTTAATGTGCATGCCAGACTCTCCTCTGGGTCCTCCTCTCTGATGACGTACAAGGACCCTGTGGCATTTCCCTGAACCCATTCCTGTGCTCCCTTTAAGCATAGGAACACTACTATGGCTGTCAATTCCTTGCCTACAAGGATCTTGGTGCCTTTAGCAAATGCTAGACTTTGTGGGGTCAATAGTTTTTGGACATTGCACAGGGCATGCAAAGTCCAATTATGATTGCTTCGGCCCTACCTTGTGTGGAGTATCTTGCATATCATTACTCCTCCCATCCTTGTTCTCTTACAATCTTACCGCCCCCTCTTCTGCAAATTTCCCTGAGATTCTTAAAGAAATTTAAGATTGAAATGCCATATGACCCTGTGATTCCACTTTTGGGAATAACCCCCCATACAGCAAAAATTCACCTTGATAGCACAAGCACGACCATGTTCATAGCAGCACTGTTTACAATAGCAAAGTCATGGAATCGACCTGAATGTCCAATAGTTGACGAGTAGATAAGGAAAATGTGGTATATCTATACAATGGAGTATTACTCAGCCATCAAAAATGATGAATTAATGGAATCTGCGAGGAAGTGGATGAAATTAGAAACAATTATACTGAGTGAAGTATCCCAGACACAGAAAATTAAGTGCCATATGTACTCCCTAATAGGTGGCTCCTCGTACCAAACCCACTTAGAGACACTCAAAGATAAATCTCTGTAATACATACAATAATTGCAAAGATTATGAACAGAAGAGATGGGGAAGGAGGGACACACCAGTAACAAAGAGAGAGGGGACCATGTTACAGCAGAGAAAATAGGCCACCATCAAGGACTGAAAATAAGTAATGAGACATCTGGTTAAGTTCACAGACTTTGGTTCTTGATCATTTACAACGAAAGGGGTATGATCTTACCAGAAGGGGAGGGTGTATAATCTGGCAGGTAGAAAATAACCATTTCGCAAATGGGTGATTGACCCCTCTCTCACCATGATTTCCTACTTTTATTACATCTACCTTTGAATATACTCTTATAACAGGTTTTTATCTCTAGCCAGGGGGCGATATCCAATACCCATCAGGATGGAGTGAAGGGCATTGCAGGAGCAGCAAAACTGAAAAAAAATATCAACAAACCATAATCCAGAACATCAGAGACTCTATATCAACCACTTGGAACTAGGTCAGCCTAATTTCTCCCCATCCTGAAGCTCAGGGAAATTTGTGGAAGAGGGGGCGGTAAGAGTGTAAGAGCACAAGGATGGGAGGAGTAATGATATGCAAGATAATCCACACAAGTTAGGGCCGAAGCAATCATATTTGGACTGCATGCCCTGTGCAATGTCCAACACACTATTGTCCCCACAAAGTCTAGCGTTTGCTAAAGGCACTAGGATCCTTGGCAGTAAGGGATTGACAGTAGTGTTCCTATACTTAAGGGGAACACAGGAAACTGTTCTGGGAAATGCCACTGGGTCCTTGCACATCATCGGAGAGGAGGACTCAGAGGAGAGTTTGGCGTGCTCATTAAAGAATGCTCCGGGGATGGGAGGGGGAGGCACTGGGGAATGGGGAGGGAAGGGAGAAGGGAGGGGAGGGGGGCACAAGGGGGGGTGAAGGGAGGGAAGGGACTGGTGTACCTGTTAAGTTTGTATGAATGGAAATTAAAAAAAAAAGTTTTGGGTCCAGAGCATGGAATGCTTTTGCCAGGAGACCCAGCAAATATTCCTTTGAACTGGAAGCTGAGGCTTCCTACTGGTTATTCTGGACTTCTTATGCCCTTGAGGCAACTGGCTAAGGAAGGAACAACAGTGTTAGGAGGTGTGACTGACCCAGACCACCAAGGGGAAATTGGATTGGTTCTCCACAATGGTGGTAAGGAAGAATATGTCTGAAATGTAGAAGATCTACTAGGGTGTATCTTGGTATTATCATGTCCTGTGATTAAGGTCAATGGGAAATTACAGCGCAACACACGCAGGACAGTAAATCATTCACATCTCCTAGGAATGAAGGTATGGTTAACCCCTCCTGGTAAAGAGCCAAGCCCTGAAAAGGTGCTTGGTGAAGGTAGAGGATATATAGAATAGGTTTTAGAATAATGTAGTTCTAAGTACCTAAGGCCATATAACCACTTACAGAAATGAGGACTATAATTGCAATGAGTGCTCCTGGTCTAGACTGTCAAGAATTGACTTGTGCATGTGCACATACTCTAAGAAGAAATTTATGTTATGTAGTGTAATGTTAATCTGAAGTTATATGATGAAATGTTCTAATCTACATTATGATACTGTATTATGGAACACTGAAGACTAAACATTTCTCAAGGAGCATTATCATTAATCTTATAAAAATAATGCATGTGCAGTTTACGTGATACCCATATTATGTTAGGTGGAATTATGAATCTTACTGTTTTTATTTGAAGATTTTTTAATGGCCTAAGGAAATATGATTTGTTTTCAAGTTGACAAGGAGTGGAATTGTGATAGTTGAGCTGGGTGTCAACTTGACACATTAAGATGGGATAAGACCACCATTGGCAAGGATCAATTGAGACCTCTTGATAGGATTATACCTACCCTAGATCCTATCAAGACCTCCAAAGCTCTTGTACAATCCTCCCAGTACTGCATCATATAAAAAGGAGCCACCAAAGAGAACAGATGCCTTCTTGCAGCTATGCTAAGGATTCATTTTTTTTTTCCAGCTTCCCAGTTTCTTCAAAACTGTGGTATCATAGGGAGGCTGTCATGTTTCAGCGAGCCAGTTAGGTCCATGGTAAGGCTGTGGTGTCATAGTAGGCTAGGTAGGATATCAGTGATGAGGGTGTGATGTCACATTGAGGCTATGATTTCATTTTAGCCTTCACTAGACTAAGACTCTGGCAGTTCTCCAGCCTTCAGGCATCACCCACTTGACTACCGAACTAAGCAGCTAGCTAATGGCAGCCAACGTTGGAGCTATCTAGGCTACTAGCAGCCATTGTTGGACTACCTTGGCTTTTGGCAGCTATTGCTGGACTCCCTAAGCTATATCTGTAAGCCAACTCAACAAATTTCATTATATATATATATATATATATATATATATATATATATATATTCATTCTGGAATTCCGTGACTCTAGTGAACCCTAACTAATACATGCTGTGAAGTCACTGTGAGGTTGTGATGTCACTGGGGAAGTTGTGATATCACAGTGGGATTGGAATGTCAATAGTGACATTGTGGTATCCTAGGGAGGCTGTCATGTTTCAGTGAGCCAGTTAGGTCAATGGTGAGGCTGTGGTATCATAGTGAGGCTAGGTAAGATATCAGTGATGAGGGTGTGATGTATTTCAAAAGTGAGCCTGTGATGTCATAGTGAGGATGTGATCAACAGTGAGGCTCTAATGTCAAAGTCGATGCTGGGATGTCACACTTGGGAAATGATTTCACAGGTGAGTCTGTGATGCCATTTCTGAAGCTGTCATGTCACTGTGAGCCTGTGCTATCTGTTGTGAGGCTGTGGTGTCATAGTAAGGCTTGGTAGGATACCAATGGTGAGGCTTTCATGTCACCGTGTGGCTGTGGTGTCACCATGACCCTATGATGTCACAAGGATTTGGTGATGTCACAGTGGAGGCTGTGAGGTCACAGAGTGTGATGTCAGGGTCAAGGCTGATGTCACAGTGAGGGCAAAATATCAATGGTGATGCTGTGATATCACATTGAGGCTGTGATGTCACAGTGAGGCTATGTCAGAGGGGGGTATATGATGTCACCATGAGGCTATTATGTCAATGGCTGTAGTGTCACTGTTGAGTCTGTCATGTACCGTGAACATGGGATGTCAGTGATGAAACTGTAGTGTCGTAGCGAGGCTACGCAGTATATCCGTAGTGTCACTGATGCTATGATTTCAGAGGTTAGCCTGTTATGTCACAGTGAGGCTGTGATGGCAGAAGAGAGGCTGTGATGTCACAGTGAGGTTGTGACATCAGAAATGAGGCTATAATGCCACAGTAAGGCTGGGATGTCACAGTACAACTGTGAGGTCAGTGGTTAGGCTGTGATTTCAGAAGTGAGACTGATGTGAGAGATGAGGTTGAGATGTCACATTGACAATGTGGTATAACTGTTGAGGCTGTGGTGGCATAGTGAAGATATGATGTTACCTTGAGGCTGTGGTGTCATTGGTGAGGCTATAATATCACAGTGAGTCTGTCATATCAGTGGTGAGGCTGTGATGTCACTGTAAGGCTATATTGGCACAGTGTGGTTATGATGTCACAATGAGGCTGTGATGCCACAGTAAGGTTATGATGTCACCATGAGGCTGCAGTGTCAAAGGTGATTCTGTAATATCAAAGTGAGCCTGTCCTCAGGCATGAGGCTGTAATGTTACAGTGAGGCTGTGCCGGCACAGTGTCTATGATGTCACAGTGAAGTTGTGATGTCACAGCAAGGTTGTGATGCCACAGTGAGGTTGTTATATCAGTAGCGACTGTTCTTTCACAGGGAGACTATGTCATTGATGAGGCTGTATTGTCAGTTTTGAGGCTCTAATGTCCCAGTGAGTTTGTTGTGTCAAACTGATGCTGTGATGTCACATTGAAGCTATGATATCAAAGGTGAAGCTTTATGTCACAGTGATGCTTTAATGGCATGATATGGCTGTGATGTTACAATGAGACTGTGATGTCACTGTGAAGTTGTGATGTCACTGGGGAAGTTGTGTTGGCACAGTAGGGGTGGATGTCAATTGCAACTCTGTGGTATAAGAGGGAGGCTGCCATGTTTGAGTGAGGCTGTGAAATCAGAGGTGAGGTTGTGGTGCCATAGTGAGTTAAATATTAATGTTAAATGTCAGTGAAGAAGATATGATGTAGCATTGAGGCGATGATTTCAGTAGTTAGGCTGTGATAACAGAATGAGGCTGACATGAGTGGTGGGGGCAGGATGTCACAGTGAAGCTGGCATGTCAGTGGTGAAGCTCTGATGGTATCATGGAGTATTGATGTCACCATGTGGCTGTTGTGTTTTCATGATACTTAGATGTAACAGGAGTTGGTGATGTCAATGTGAAGGTTGCGAATTCACAGTGAGACTGTTGTTGGTCACAAGGTTGATGTCACAGTGAGGCTACGATGTCAGTGGTGATGCTGTAATGTCACATTGAGCCTGTGATGTCACAGTGAGGCTATGTCAGAGTTGTGTATGTGATGTCACCATGAGGCTATTATGTCAGTGGCAAGGCTGATGTCACAGTCAGTTTGTGATTTCACAGTGTGGCAGTGATTGCACAGTCAGGTTGCAATGTCATAGTAAGGCTGTGAGGATACAGTGTGGGTATGATGCCACAGTGAGGCTCTGACAACACATTGATGTGGTAATATCACTGAGAGGTTTGGATGGCACAGTGAGGCTGTGATGTTAGTGGTGAGGCTGATGTCACAATGGGCTGATATGTCACTGATGAAGATGTGATGTAATGGTGAATCTATTACATGACAGTGACACTGGTGAGGCTGTGATGTCAAAGACTGTGTTGTCACTGATGTGGTAATGATGTGCATGTTCTGACTAATGTCAGGGGCTATGCTGATGTCAAAGGTGAGGTTGTGCTATCACTGATGAGACTGTGAAGTCACAGTGAGGCTATGATGTCACTGTGAGTGTTGCATGCCACTGTAGGATGTCCTGTCACCATGAAGTGTTGTCATTCTGTAAACTGCTCTGTCACAGTGAGGCTGTGATGTCAGTGGCAAGACTGATGTCACAAAGTGGCTATGATGTAATAGCTAAGGCTGTGGTATCAGGGCTGGCTGTGAAGTCAACTGTGAGGCCGTGATGTTGTTGACAGGCTCAGATTTCAGGGCTGATTCTATGAGATATCCATGAGGCTGTGATGTCAGGGGTGATGCTTGGAATTTACAGTGAAGTTAGGACATTAGTGGTGAGGCTGTGCAGTCACATTGAGGCTGTGATGTCGGAGGATGGTCTGTAATGGCAATGTGAAGTGGTGATGTTATCATGAGGTTGTCATATTACAGTGAGGCTGTATATCAGTGGTGATAGAGTGTGACATGACAGTTTGGCTGAGATTTCAGTGGTTAGGCTGTGATGTCAAAAGTGAAGCTAATGTCAGTGATGAGGCTGAGATGTCACAATGAGGCTGGGATGTTACTCGTGAGGCTCTGATGGCACAGTGTGGCTGTGGTGTCACTGTGGAGGCTGTCATGTGTCTGTGAGCCTGAGATGTCAGTGATCCAGCTGTTGTGTCCCAGCAAGGCTAGACAGGATTTCCTTGGTTTCACTGATGCTATGATTTCAGAAGTTAGCCTGTTATGTCACAATGAGGCTGTGATGTCAGAAATAAGGCTATAATGCCACAGTGAAGCTGTAATATCACTGTGCAGCTGTGAGATCACTATTAGTTTGTGCCATCACAGAGAGATTCTGATGTCGCAGTGTGGCAGTGAGGTCACTGTGGAAGATGTGAAGTCAGTAGCAAGGCTAATTTCTCCATGATGATATGATGTAACAGGTGAGCCTATGATGTAACATGTTAGATTGTGAGATCACATTGAAGCTGTGAGGTCACTGAGAATCTGTGATATGTGTGGATAGATTGATGTCCCAATGAGTCAGTGATGTTAACATGTGAGGCTGTGGTGTCACTGTTTATGATGTCAAAGGCTGTCAGTGCTGATACTGTCATGTTACTGTGAGCCTCTACTAACTGTGTTGAAACTGTTTTGTTATGGTAAGGCTAGATAGGATACCAGTGATGAGGCTGTGCTGTCACATTGTTGCTGTGATGTCACCATGAGGCTGTTATATCACAGTGAGGCTGTGATGGCACTGTCAGGTTTTAATGTCACAGAAAGGCTGTGAGAACAAAGTGTGCCTATGATGTCACAGTGAGGATCTGATGACACAGTGATGTTGTGCTGTCACTGGAGAGATTTGGATGGCACAGTGAGGCTGTGATATTAGTGGTGAGTCTGATGTCATAATGAGACTGTGATGTCACTGGTGAAGCTGTGATGTCACAAAAAGCCTGGAATGTCAGTGATGAGAAAGATGACTTAGTCAGTCTATGTCATGTCAGTGGTGAGGCTATGATGTCAGTGGTGAACCTATTACATGACAGTAACACTGTCACTGTGATGGTTATGATGTCAGTGTTCTGACTAATGTCAGTGGTGACGCTGTTGTCACAGTTGAGGCTGTGCTGTCAATGGTGAGGTTGTGATGTTACAGAGAGCTGTGATGTCATAAATGAGGCTATAATGTCACAGTGAGGCTGTGGTGTTAGAGATGAGGCTGTGATTTCACAGTGAAGCTAAGATGTCTGAAATGAGGCTATAAAGCCACAGTGATGCTGTGATTTCATTGTGAAGCTGTGATGTCACTAAGAGGCTATGACATCACAGAGAGGTTGTGATGTCACAGTGAGTCCATGAGGTCACTGTGGAAGATGTGATATCTGTGGCAATGCTGATTTCACCATGAGGCTATGAAGTAACAAGTGAATCTATGATGTAACAGGTTAGACTGTGAGGTTACAGTGAGGCTGTGAGTTCACGGTGAAGCTGGATATCTGTGGGAAGATTGATGTCACAATGAGGCAGTGATGTAATAAATGAGGCTGTGGTGTCACTATTTATGATGTCAAAAGGTATAATGTCACTCCTGAGGCTGTCATGTCACTGTGAGCCTGTGCTCTCTGTGATGCGGCTCTTGTGTCCCAGTAAGGATACCAGTTGCAAGGCTGTGTTGTCACAGTGAGCCTGTGCTGGCAGAGTGAGGTTGCGATGTCAGTAGTACCTGTGCTTTCACAGGGAGACTCGGTCATTGGTAATGCTCTATTGTCCCTGGTGAGACTTCAATGTCACAGTGAATTTATTGTGTCTAACTGAGGCTGTTATGTCACAGTGAGGCTATGATTTCAGAGGTGCAGCTTTGACAGTGATGCTTTGATGGTATGGTATGGCTGTGATATCACAATGAGGCTGTCATGTCACAGTGAGGTTGTGATGTCAATAGTAACCCTGTCTTGTCACAGGAAGGCTGTCATGTTTCATTTAGCTGGTGAGGTAAGTGGTGAGGCCCTGTTGTAAATTGTGTGGCAATGCTGCTAGTGTTCTAACTAATGTCAATGTTGATGCTTATATCACAGGTGAGGCTGTTCTGTCATTGATCGAGGTTGTGATGTCACAATGAGGCTGTAATATTTGTGATAAGACTGATAACACAATGCGGCTATGATTTAACAGGTGAACCTCTGCTGCCAGTAGACAGACTGTGAGGTTGTGATGCCACAGTGAGGCTATGTCAGAGGTGTGTATGTGATGTTACCATGAGCCTATTATGTCAGAGGCAAGGTTGATGTCACAGTGAGTTTATAATGTCACAGTGAGGCTCTAATGACAGAGTGATGTTATTATGTCATTGGAGAGGTTGGGATGATACAGTAAGGCTGTGATGTTAGTGGTGAAGCTAATGTCACAATGGGACTGGGATGTCACTGAAGATGGTGTGATGTCACAATAAGGCTGGAATGTTAGTGGTGAGAAAGATATCATAGTGATGTCACTGGTGAGGCTATGATTTCAGTGGTGAACCTATTACATGAAAATGACACTGGTGAGACTGTGTCACACTGTTGTCACTGGTGTGGCGGTGATCAGTGTTTTGACTAGTGTCAGTAGCAATACTAATGTCACAGGTGACGCTGTGTTGTCACTGGTGAGGCCATGATGTCACACTGAGGCTGTGATGTCACTGTGAAGGTTGTATGTCAATGTAGGCTGTCGTCACTGTGAGGTGATATCACTCTGGAGGCTGTGATGTCACAGTGAGGCTGTGATGTCAGTGGCAAGACTGTGGTGTAACAGGTAAGCCTGTAGTGTCACTTGCCAAGCTGTGAGGTCACTGTGGGGCTGTGATGTTGCAGTGAGGCTCTGATGTCAGGGCTGATTCTGAGATATCCATGAGTGTGTGATATTTGTGGTACGATTGATGTCACAGTGAGGCAGTGATGTAACATGTGAGACTATGTTATCACTGTTTATGATGTCAAAGGCTATGATGTGACTGCTGAGGCTGTCAAATCACTGTGAGACTTTTCTAGCTGTGGTGAGGCTGTAGTGTCATAGTAAAACTAGGTAGGATACCAGTGGTGAGGCAGTGATGCCACAATGAGACTGTGATATCAGAGGTGAGGCTGTGATGTCAGAAGTGAGGCTATAATGCCACAGTGAGGTTGTGATGTCACAGTGAGGTTGTGATGTCAATAGTGACTGTGCTTTCCCAGGGAGCTTATGTTACTGATGAGGCTGTATTGTCACTCTTGAGGCTTTAATGTCACAGTGAGTTTATTATGTCAGACTGAGGCTGTGATGTCAGACATAAAGCTTTATGTGACAGTAATGCTCCTTAGGTGATGTCACAATTATATTGTGATGTCACTGTGAGGTTGTGATGTCAATAGCAACACTGTAGTGTCACAGGAGGCTCTCGTGTTTCAGTGAGCCTGTGAGGTCAGTGGTGAGGCTGTGTGGTCACATGATGTCAGTGTTCTGACTAATGTGAGATCATCGCTGATGTCACAGGTGAGGCTGTGCTATCACAAGTTGCATGTGACTCTGGGCTGTTGTCAATGTGAGGTGATATCACTCTGGAGGCTGTGATGTCACAGTGAGGCTATGATATCAGTGGTAAGACTGATGCCACAATGATGCTATAATGTATAGATGAGCCTGTGGTGACAGTGGGCAGGCGATGGGGTCACTGACGCTGTGATGTCACCACGAGGCTATGATGTCAGAGGTGAAGATTTATGTCAATGCAATGCTTTGATGGTACAGTATGGCTGTGATGTCACAGTGATGCTAGATGGCACAATATGGTTGTGGTGTCACAGTGATACTGTGATGTCACTGTGAGGTGGTGATGTCAGTAGTGACACTGTGGTATCACAGGAAGGCTGTCATGTTTCAGGACACTGTGAGGTCAGTGGTGAGGGTGTAGTGTCATAGTGAGGCTGGGTAGAGTATCAATGATGATGGGGTGATGGCGCATTGAGGCTATGATTTCATAGGTGAGCCTGTAATGTCACAGTGAGGCTGTGATGAAACAGTGAGGCTATAATATCAGAGTTGATGCTGTGATATCACAGTTGGGCAATGATTTCAGAGGTGAGCCTGTGATATCTTAGTAAAGCTGTGATGTCAAAGTGAGGCTATAACCTCAGAGGTGAGGCTATGATGTCACAGTGAGGCTGTGTTGTCACCAATGATGATGTGATATCACAGTGAGGCTGAAATGTAAATGGAGCGAGAATGTGACATCACAGTGAGGATGTGATTTCAGTCATTAGGCTGTGATATCAGAATGAGGCTGGTGTGAGTTATGAGCCTGGGATGTCACTGGTGAGGCTGTGTTGCCACCGTGAGGCTTTGATGTTACTATCTGGCTGTGGTAACACCATGAGCCCATGATGTCATAGGGAGTTGGTGATGTCACAGTGGAGGATGTGAGTCACCTTGAGACTGTGTTGTTATTAGCAAGGCTGATGTCATAGTGATGCTATGATGTTAGTCGTGATGCTGTGATGTCACAGTGGAGGATATGAGGTCACAGTGAGGCTATGTGTGTATGTGTGTATGTGATGTCACCATGAAGCTATTACATCAATGACAAGGCTGAAGTCACAGAGAATTTGTGATGTCTTAGTGCAGCTGTGATATCACAGTCAGGGTGTAATTTCACAGTGTGGCTGTGAGGACTCTGATATTACAGTGAGACTGTGATGTCACTGGTGAAAGTGTGATGTCACAATAAGGCTGGAATGTCAGTGGTGATAAAGATGTCAGAGTGAGTCTATGATGTCACTGGTGAGGCTATACTGTCAGTGATGAACCTATTACGTGACAGCGATCCTGTTGAAGCTGTAATATCAAAGGCTACATTATGCCTGGTGTGGCAATGAGGTCAGTGTTCTGACTAATGTCTATGGCAACACTGATGTCACGTTTGAGGCTGTGCTGTCACTGGTGAGGCCATGATGTCACAATGAGGCTGTGATAAAACTGAAGGTTGTATGTCACTATGGTCTGTTTTGTTACCATGAGGTGATATCACTCTGGAAGCTGTGATGTCACAGTAAGGCTGTGATGTCAGTGGCAAGATTGTCACAATGAGGCTATGATATAATAGGTGAGCCTGTGGTGTCAGTGGGCAGACTGTGAGTTCATTGTGAGGCTGTGATGTCACCATGAGCCTCTGAGTTCATTAATGACGCTGTAATGCCACTGTGAGGCTTTGATGTCACCAAGTGGCTGTGTTGTCACCGTGAGCCTGCGATATCAGAGAGTTGGTGATGTCATGGTGGAGGCTTTGAGGTTACAGGGAGACTGTGATGTCATTGTCAAGGCTGATGTCACAGTAAGGCTATGATGTCAATGGTGATGCTGTGATGTTACATTGAGGCTGTGATGTCAATGTGAGGATGATGCTTGTATTTCACAGTGAGGTTAGCATGTTAGTGGTGAGGCTGTGCAGTCCCACCGAGACTGGGATGTCAGAGGAGAGGCTGTGATGTCACTGTCAGGCAGTGATATTACTGCGAGATTGTGAAATCACAGTGAGACTATGAAATCAGTGATGATAGACTATGACATCACAGTTCAGCTGAGATTTCAGTGGTTAAGCTGTAATGTGAGAAGTTAGGCTGATGTTAGTGATGAGGCAGAGAGGTCACAGTGAGGCTTGGATGTTACTGCTGAGGCTGTGATGCCACAGTGAGGCTGTGGTGCCACTCTTGAGGGTGTCATGTGACTGTGAACCTGAGAGGTCAGTGATGAGATTGTGATGTCATAGCGAGGCTAGGCAGGATGTCAGTGGTGTAACTCATACTATGATTTCAGAGGTTAGCCTGTTATGTCACAGTGGGGCTGAGATATCATAGGTGAGGATGTCATCTCACAATGAGGCTGTGATGTGGGAAATGAGGCTATAATGCTACGGTGATGCTATGATATCTCTGTGAATATGTGATGTCACTGTAAAGCTGGGACATCACAGAGAGGTTGTGATGTCACTGTAAACCTGGGACATCACAGAGAGGTTGTGATGTCACTGTGAGACTATTTAGTCAATGTGCGGCTGTGACATCTGTGGGAAGATTGATGTCACAAGGAGGCATTGATGTAACATTTGAGGCTGTGGTGTCACTGTTTATGATGTTGAAGGTTATGATGTCACTGCTGTGGCTGTCACATCACTGTGAGACTGTTCTACCTGTGAAGAAGCTGTTGTTTCATGGTAAAACTAGGTAGGATACCAATGGTTAGACTGTGATGTAACAGTGTTTCTGTGATGCCCCAGTGAGGTACTGTGTCACAGTACCATTGTGATGTGATGTGAGATTGATGTGAGAAATGAGGTTGACATGTTGCATTGACAATGTTATATAACTGGTAAGGCTGTGATGCCACGGTGAGATTATGATGTCACTGGTGAGGCTGTTATAGTATAGTCAGCCTGTCCTATCAGTATTCAGGCTATGATGTCACAGTGAAACTGTGTTGGCAAATTGTGGCTGTGATGTCATAATGAGGTTGTGATTTCAGTAGTGACTGTGTTTCACAGAAAGTCTATGTCATTGGTGAGGCTGTATTGTCACTAGTGAGGATCTTATGTCACAGTGAGTTTATTGAGTCAAACTGAGGCTGTGATATCACAGTGAGGCTATGATGTCAGAGGTGAGGTTTTACATCCACAGTGAAGCTTTGATAGTACAGTATGTATGTGATGTCATATTGAGGCTGTCATGTCACAGTGAGGCTATAACCAAAGAGGTGAAGCTGAGATATCACAGTGATGCTGTGTTTTCACTAGTCATGCCGTGATATCACAGTGAGGATGTGATGTCAGTGTAGCAAAACTATGACATCACAGTGATGATTTGTTAGGTGGTTAGGCTGTCATATCAGAAAGACATGATGAGGATATCATGTCATAGTAAGGGTGGCATGTTACAGGTGAGTCTGTGATGTTACCATACGGCTTCGATATCACTGTGTGCCTGCGGTGTCACCACCCATGATGTTACAGTGAGTTGGTTTCACTGAGGAAGATGTGAGATCATAGTGAGATTGTGATGTCAGTGGCAAGGCTGATGTCACTGTGAGGCTATGATATCAGTGGTGATGCTGTGAAGTCACATTGACACTGTGTTGTCACAGTGAGTCTATGTCAGAAGTGTGTATATGATGTCACCACGAGGCTATTATTTTAGTGGCAAGGCTGATGTCACAGTAAGGCTGTGATGTCACTGTCAGGTTGTGATGTCACAGTGAAGCTGTGAGGTCACTGTGAGTCTGTGATGTCACAGTGAGGCTCTGATATCAGGGCTGATTCTATGAGATATCAGTAAGGTTATGACGTCAGGGGTGCTGCTTGATTTTCACAATGAGTTTGGGATGTCAGTAGTGAGACTGCATCAATTGATACTCACTGAGGCTATGATATCAGTACAAAGGCTGGGATGTCACTGTGAGGCGGTGATGTTAACATAAGGTTGTGATATTACAGTGAGGCTGTGATATCAGTGTTCATAGACGATGACATCACAGTTCAGCTCTGATTTCTGTGGATAGGTTGTGATGTGAGAAGTAAGGCAGATGTCAGTGGTGAGGGTGAGATGTCACATCTGTGTGATATCACCGTGAAGCTGTGATGTCACTATGAGGCTTTGAGATCACAGTGGATGAGGTGATGTCACTGGCATGGCTAATTTTAACATGAGACTATGATGTAACAGATGAGTCTATGATGTAACAGGTTAGATTATGAGGTCAGAGTGAATCTGTGAGGTCAGAGTGAATCTGTGAGGTCAGTGTGAAGCTGTGATATCTGTAGGAAGATTGATGACATAGTGAGGTAGTGATATAACATATGAGGCTGTGGTGTCAGTGTTGATGATGTCAAAGCATATAATGCCACTGCTGAGGCTGTCATGTCACTGTGAGACTGTGGTATGTGTGGTGAGGCTGTGTTGTCATAGTAAGACTAGGTGGAGTACCATTGGTGAGGCTGTCTTCACAGTGTGGCTGTGACATCACAATGAGGCTGTGATGTCACTGCTGAGGCTGTAATATCACGGTGAGCCTCCAAACAGTAGTGCTGCTATGACATTACAGTGAGGCTGTTTTGGCACATTGTAGCTGTGATGTCACAATGAGGTTGTGATGTCAGCAGTGACTGTGCTTTCACAAGGAGACTATGTCATTGATGAGGCTGTATTGTCACTGGTGAGACTCTAGTGTCACAGTGAGTTTATTGTGTTAAACTGAGGCTGTGATGTCACAGTGAGGCTATAATATCAGAGTTGAAGCTTTATGTCACAGAGATGCTTTGATGGCATGTTATTACTGTTATGTCATAATGAGGGTGTGATGTCACTGTGAGGTTTTGATGTCACTTAGGAAGTTGTGATGCCACAATAAGGCTGTGATGTCAATAGTGACACTATGCTGTCACAGGGAAGTTGTCATGTTTCATTGAGCCTGTGAGTCAGTCGTGAGGCTAAGTTGGATGTTAGTGATGAGGATGTGATGTCGCATTGATGCTATGAATTCAGAGATGATCCTGTGATATCATAGGCTGCGATGTCACAGTGAGGCTATAACCTCAGAAGTGATGCTGTGATCTCACAGTTAGGCTGTGTTGTCACAAGTGATGCCATATCACAGTAAGTCTGAGATGTCAGTGGAGTGAGAATGTGACATAACAGAGAGGATGTGATTTCAGTGGTTATGCTGTGATATCTGAATGAGGCTGCTGTGAGTGATGATGCTGAGATGTCCCAGTGAGGCTGGGTTGTTAAGGGAGGGGCTCTGATGCTAGAGCATGGATGTGGTGTCACTATTGAGGCTCTCATGTGACTGTGAGCCTGAGATGTAAGTGATGAGGCTGTGGAGTCATTATGCTGGGCAAGAGTTCCGTGGTGTCACTGATGCTGTGATTTCAGAGGTCAGTGCCACATTATCTAGCCATTTTGTTTTGACAAGATCCAGCATGTCAGAATATTGTTTCAAGGAAACAATTTCTGCTAAAGAACATCACATTATTGATATAAATAAGAGAAATAAGGAAAATATGAAGATGGTCAGTCTTTAGTGTTACTGCTTACTATCTGGTTCTGGCCTGAAGCCTGCTGGCTGGGGAGTGACACATTAACATCTAAATGGGCAATTGCTAGTTCCTAGGGGTTCACTCTATGCAAATTAAATTTTGCTTCTGGCAGTAAGACTCCTCCCTCTGGAATTTGAGTCTACCTCTTGTATGTTCTTAGCTGTTTTGTTGTTGTTGTTGTTATTGTTTTTCTTAGGACTAGTTTGTTTACAGTCCCTCCCCCACACATTTGATGTTTATACATAAACCAGGGAAAATATACTTTGAAACATTCATTGTCTCTTTGCTTTTAGCAACTGAGTGTCATGCCTTCTTTAACTCTACCTGGAGACATCATGTCTGTTCCAACACAGAAAGTATATGTCACCTCTGCTCTTCCTTTATTATCCAGAATGAATATGTTTTACATTATCTTGTAAAGAATTTGGTCCTGTTTTTTTTTTGATGTTTTCCCTATGGGCATGTTGACACATTCCCTGGCCTTTACTCTCCATTTTCTAGAGTATATAAACTCAGCTAAAAATTTCAATAAAGAGTTCAGGTTCACTCAGCCAAAGAGCTGTCTGTCCATCCTCCATTTGCCAAAGTCTTGCCCACCTTGTCAAGGGGAGCCCTGGATTCGAAGTTGCAGCTTGACCTCGAACATTTGGTGTCCAAACCTGGGACACTCGACTAGGTAAGTCTTTCCTTTTCTCTTTATTTCTTGTTAAGTCTTTCAGACAAGGATAGGATTCTGTCATTGTTCAGAAGATCCCTTGTACCCAGTGGAGCTGAGTTAAGAAGACTGGGAAGGGTAGGATTCCATCAGGGTACAAAAGGCCTCTCTTGGGCTGGAGAGGTAGCTCAGGGGTTAAGCCTCCGACTTGTAGGCGGAAGGTCTTGAGTTCGGATCCCAGATCCCACGTATAGACGCCAGGTGGAAGCGGGGGCGGCCTGCGCTTCTGGTCCTGGTAGGGCGGAGCCTGTGAATCCTGGGGCAGAAGGAGGTGGAGGCATCCATGGTGGTTCGCGAATTCGTCCGTGGTTCTACACATACACAGACACACACACACACACACACACACACACACACACACACACACACACACGCGCACGCACGCACATACACACGCACATGCGCACAGTTGAATAAATAATAATAAAAAAAATTTAAAAAAAAAAGCCCTCTCTTACGAGAGTGGAAAGACTGAGGAAGACATGTAAGAAACGTGGCCTACACTGATTCTAAAGAAAGAAGACTCTTTATTGGTGTAATTAAGCAAATGATAAATGCACAAGGTATTCATGTCTCTTCTAAGCAGCAGTCATAATTAAGCATGGGCATCAACTTGACTGTTGAGAGTTTGATGTCTGGGCACAGTTGTAGAGTGTTGATGGTTGAGTTAACCCCAGAGCAAACTTGAAGGAGATTGTCTAGTTGATGGGGAAGACCCAGCCTATGGTGGGTTGGATTAGGCCTTGGATAAGTCACAAAGAGCTGGTTAAGAAAGTTGGCATCCTTCCGTTCACTTGGCCAGACATGCTGGTCTGCAAGAAAGGATTGTCAATCTCTCAGCTGTTATGTGGCGATGGTGGCCAGTTCCCTCAGCCCTGGTGTTAGTGCATGCTCTTCCTTCAAGCTGAACTGAGAACTATAACCAGGAATTGTAAAAGAATAAACCCTGTTCTCTTAAGCTGTTTGATGGTCATTTATGAGCAACCATGCAGGAAAATTTCAAGAGCAGTTAAGAAAATTTTTTTCATTTGTACAAAAATGTTGTTCTTGTTTTCCAGAAGAAGTAACCTTGGATCTAGATACTTGGAAAAAGATAGGAAAAGAAATAAAAAGTATTATCATATTCATGAACCAGAAAAGGTCCCAATTGTTATATTTTTTATGGAGTTTAATGATAGATAATTTAGGTCCTAGTCAAGAAATAGTAAGCATAGCACAGAAAACTAATTTAGAGAAGACTCCTTTGACCACAAAGGAAAATAAAGATAAAAATTATGAAGGCTTAATTAAGCCTCAAAATGTCATAACTGTATATTTAGACATGATGTCCTGTCTCCCTCTGAGGAAACTGATTTAGAGAAGGAAGCAGACGATGATGTCCTGTCTCCCTCTGAGGAGACTGGTTTAGGAAAAGAAGCAGACAGTGATGTCCTGTCTCCCTCTAAGGGGAATGATTTAGGGAAAGAAGTGGACAGTGATATCCTGTGTCCCTCTGAGGAGACTGATTTGAGGAATAAGCAGGACCTCACCATAGTGAGGATGATGGGGTATTTCTAAAGGCTTCAATGCCATTTCCCCATGAGAATGCTAGGAAGCCACCCACAGAGGTAGAGGAATGGAAAATGAAGATCCCACATGGAACCAAATCTAGAAACTACAGAAATAGTTATAAAGGAATTGGCCTTTGAGAATACAAATACAATGTGCCAGGCTTTATTAAGATCAGTCAGAAACAAGAGTCCATGAGAGATTATATCAAAGTATGTATGGATGCCTCACCAGCCTATATGCATGGATTAAAATATTAAATATTTTAATGGGCAAAATATTAAAATGGGCAGGTGATATCAAAAAGTTTTCAGCCTTATGTCATTCCCTCTCTTCCGTTATGGGGAAGAGGTGTTTTATCCTCAATGGAAATGGTGTTAGTAGTTCCTGATCCTGTAGAATCAGAACAAAATGTTTAATTGGTGCCAGTGTTACTTATTATGCTGATAAGATACAATGAAAATCAAAAGAACCTGTATGGTTTGAACAGTGGCCTCTATCAATGGAAAAAATACAGGTTATAGAACAATTGGTACAAGAACAGTTAAAATTAGGGCATACAGAACCATCGCACAGAAAACATAATGTTAAAAAATGAAAAAGATTAGAAGCAGTGAGAAACAATTGGCTGGCTTTCTAAATTAAGTTGTAAATTTACTTCTTTCTTTTATTGAAGGGAGTGTAAATCCCAAATTTGGTTTCGTATGGATTCAAAAAATTATATAAATAAAAAATAAAAGTAAGAGGACAAAAACATGTTCTTCCTAATATTTTTAAGTTATAAGAAAAAAAATCCTAATATCCTAAAATTAATTCAAATGTTTTTGAGATCCATAAAAAATGTGCAAAACTGCAACTTTTACAGGCTGTGACAAGAGAATCTCAGCTTGGGAAACAATAATATAAATATTTGGCCTTTAAAAATGCAAATGACACTGGGAAATGCTAACAAATTTTCAGAAAAAGAAAATATTATACAAATATATATAATTTGTTTTTGCTACTAAATTTCAAAGTTTAAACTGCTTTCAATGCTTTTCATAATTAAACTAAAATGGGGGCTGGGTAAGTGGCTCAGGGGTTAAGCCTCTGCCTTGTAGGTGGAAGGTCCTGAGTTGGGACCCTAGACCCGATGTATGGATGCCATGCAGAAGCAGGGGCAGCCTGCATTTCTGGTCCTTGTAGGGTGAAGACTGTGAATCCCAGGCCAAAGTAAACAAGGAGGAGGTAGAGGCGGTCTATGGTGGTTCCCAAATTCGCCCATGGTTCTACACACACACACACAAACACATACACACACACGTTGCATGCACGCACACACACACACACACAATTGTATAAACAATAAAAAATGTTGATCTGCTTTTGATGATGTTTTTAAAGGTAATTTTAAGGCTGTTGTCAGTGAATTGTATGTTATTAATGTTAATTCCAATAACGATGTCACAGGGAGTTGGTGATGTCATGGTGTTGGCGTGAGTTCACAATGAGACTAAGATGTCATTGGCAAGGCTGATGTCACATTGAGGTTATGATGTCTGCGGTGATGCTGTGAATTCACATTGATGCTGTGAAGTCACATTGAGGGTATTTCAGAGGTCTGAATGTGATGTCTCCATGAAGCTATTATTTCCGGTGCAAGGCGGATATCACAGTGAGTCTGTTATGTCATTGTCAGGTTGTAATGTCACAGTGATACTATTGGGCATAGTGTGGTTATGATGTCACTGTGAGACTGATGATACAGTGATGTGATGTCACTGGAGAGGTTTCAATGGCATAGTGAGGCTGAGATGATAGTGGTGAGGCTGATGTCACAATGAAGCTATGATTCTACTGCTGAATCTATGATGTCACAATAAGGCTGGAATGTCAGTGGTGAGAAAGATGTCATAGTGAGTCTATGATGTCACTGGTGTGGCTATGATGTCAGTGGTGAACCTGTTATGTGACAGTGACCCTTGTGCAGCTATGCTGTCAAAGGCTGTGTTTTCACTGGTGTGGCAGTGATGACAGTGTTCTGGCTAATGTCAGTGGCAATGCAGATGTCACAGGTGAGGCTGTGGTATCACTGGTGAGGGTGTGATGTTATGCTGAAGCTGTGATGTCACTGTGAGGTGGGATGTCACTGTGGGCTTTCATGTCTCCATGAGGTGATATCACTCTAGAAGATGTGATGTCACAGTGAGGGTATGATGTCTTTGGTGATGCTGAGATGTCCCATTGATGCTATGATGTCACAGTGAGGCTATGTGAGAGTTGTGTATATGATGTCACCATGAGGCTATTATGTCACTGGCAAAGTTGATGTCACAGTGAGTTTTTGTGATGTCAAATGAGGCTGTCATATCACCAGCAGATTGTAATGTCACCGTGAAGCTCTGAGGACACAAGCTGTAATATCGCAGTGAAGCTATGCCAGAGTTGTGTATGTGATGTCAACCTGAAGCTATTATGTCATGGCAAGGCTGATGTCACAGTCACTTTTTGATTTCACAGTGAGACTGTGAGGAAACAATATGCCTATTACATCACAGCGAGGCTCTGATGACACAATGATGTTGTGATGTCACTGGAGAGGTTTTGATGGCACAGTGAGGCTATCATGTTAGTAGTGAAGCTGATGTCATAATGAGGCTGTGATGTCACTGGTGAAGGTGTGATATCACAATAAGGCTGGAATGACAGTGGTGAGAAAGAAGTCAT
Source organism: Typhlomys cinereus (assembly GCA_023101885.1). Taxonomy (NCBI): domain Eukaryota; kingdom Metazoa; phylum Chordata; class Mammalia; order Rodentia; family Platacanthomyidae; genus Typhlomys; species Typhlomys cinereus. Next base: position 3,200,951 of record JALPQD010000204.1, on the reverse strand, counting down.
ACTGAGTCTATAATGTCACTGTTGAGGCTATGATGTCAATGGTGAACGTATTATGTGACAGTGATACTGGCGAGATTGTGATATCAAAGACTTTGTTGTCACTGGAGTGATGTCAGTGTTCTGACTAATGTCAGTAGTGATGCTGATGACACAGGTGAGGTTGTGCTCTCACTGGTGAGGCCATGATGTCACTGTGAGTGTTGTATGTCACTGTGGGCTGTCATGTTACCATGAGGTGATATCACACTGGAAGCTGTGTAGTCACAGTCAATTTCAAGACTGATGTCACAATAAGTCTATGATATAATAGGAGAGCCTGTGGTGTCAGATGCCCTGTTGTGAGGTCACTGTGAGGCTGTGATGTCTCAGTGAGGCTCTGATATCAGTGCTGATTCTGTAAGATGTCAGTACAGCTTTGACATTAGGGATTATGCTTAGATTTCACAGTGATGATGTCTCTATGAGATGAGGTTGTGATATTACAGTGAGGCTATATCAGTGGTGATAGCTTATGATATCACAGTTCAGCTGAGATTTAAGTGGTTAGGCTGTGATGTCAGAAGTGAGGCTGATGTCTGTGGTGAGGTTGTGATGTCACAGGGAGGCTGGGATGTCAGAGGTGAAGCTTTATGTCACAGTGATGTTTTCATGGCACGGTATGGCTTTGATATCACTGTTAAGTTGTGATGTCACAGTGAGGTTGTGATGTCAATAGTGACACTGTGGTGTCACAGGGAGGCTGTCATATTTCAGTGACCCTGTGAGGTCAGTAGTGAGGCTGTGGTACCATAGTGAAGGTTGGTAGTATATCAGTGATGACTGAGATTGATGACTGTGAGATGTTGCATTGAGAATATGATGTCAGAGGTAAGACTGTGATGTCAAAGTGAGGCCATCATGTCACAGTGAGGTTATGATTTCAGTGTTGAGGCTGTGATGTCACAGTGAGGCTCTTGTAACCAGTAATGCCATGATATCACTGTGAACCTGATATATCAGTAAGCATGATTTTGACATCAAAGTTAGATTGTGAATTCAGTGGTTAGGATGTAATATCAGATTGAGGCTGATTTAAGTGATGAGGGTATGATGTCACAGTGAGACTAGCATGCCAATGGTGAGGCTGTAATGCCACTGTGAGGCTTTGATGTCACCGTGTGGCTGTGGTGACACTGTGACTCCATGATGTCATAGGGTGTTGGTTTTGTCACAGTGGAAGCTGTGAGGTCACAGTGAGGCTATGTCAGATGTAGGTGATGCCTCCATCAGGCTATTATGTCTGTGGCAAGGCTGATGTCACAGTGAGTTTGTAATGTCACAGTGAGGCTGTGAGGACAAAGTGTAGTTATGATGTCACAGTGAGACTCTGCTTTCACAGTGATGTTGTGATGTCATTGGAGAGGTTTTGATGGCACAGAGAGACTGTAAAGACAGTGGTGAGGCTGATGACACAATAAGGTTATGATGTCACTGGTGAGGCTATGCTGCCAGTGGTGAACTTGTTATGTGACAGTGACACTGGCGAGGCTGTTATGTCAAGGGCTGTGTTGTCACTGGTGTGGCAGTGATTCAGTGTTCTCATTAATGTCATATGTGATGGTTAAGTCACAGGTGAGGGTAGGCAGGATATCCGCGGTGTCACTGATGCTATGATTTCAGAGGTAAACCTGTTATTTCACAATGAGGCTCTAATTTCACAGTGAGGCTGTGATGTTAGAAATGAGGCTATAATGCCACAGTGAGGCTGTGATAGCATTGTGAAGCTGTGATGTCACTATGAGGCTGTGACAACACAGTAGTGATGTCACAGTGAGTCTGTAAGGTCACTGTGGAAGATGTGATGTCAGTGGCAAGGCTGATTTCACCATGATGCTATGATGTAACAGATGAATCTATGAGGTTGTGATGTCAATAGCGACACTGTGGTGTCACAGAGAGGCTGTCAGGTTTCAGTGAGCCTGTGAGGTCAGTGTTGAGGCTGTGGTGCCATAGTAAGCCTGGGTAGGATATCAGTGATGAGGTGTGATGTCGCATTGAGGCTATGATTTCAGAGGTGAGCCTGAGATGTCATAGTGAGGCTGTAATGAAACAGTGAGGCTATGACAACAGAGTCGATGCTGGGGTGTCACAGTTGGGCAATTCTATCAGAAGTGAGCCTGTGATGTCATAGTGAGGCTGTCATGTTACAGTGAGGCTATAACCTCAGAGGTGAGACTGTGATATCACAGTGATGCTGTTTTGTCACCAGTGAGGCTGTGAAATCACAGTGATTCTGTGATATCAGTGGAATATGACTATTACATCACAGTGAGGATTATGATTTCAGTGGTTAGGCTATGATATCAAAATGAGGCTGGTGTGAGTGGTGAGGGCATATCACAGTGAGGCTGGAATATCACTGGTGAAGCTTTGATGCCACCATTAAGCTTTGGTGTTATCGTGAGCCCCTGATATCACAAGGAGATGGCGATATGGTGGAGGCTGTGAGTTTGCTGTAAGATTGTGATGTCAGTAGCAAGGCTGATGTCACAGTGAGGCTATGATATTAGTGGTGTTGTGAAGTCACATTGAAGCTGTGATGTCACAGTGAGCCTTTGTCAGAGGTGTGTATGTGATCTCACCATGAACTTATTATGTCCGTGGCAAGGCTGATGTCACAGTGAATTTTTGATGTCACTGTCAGGTTGTAAAGTCATAGTGAAGCTGTGAGGCACAGTGTGGCACTGATGTCACAGTGAGGCTCTCATGACATAGTGATGTTATGATGTCACAGCAGAGGCTTTGATGGCACTGTGAGTCTGTGATATTAGTTATTAGGGTGATGTCAAAATGATGCTGTGATATCAGTGATGAAGGTGTGATGTCACATTAAAGCTGGAATGTCAGTAGTGAGAAAGATGTCATAGTGAGTTTATGGTGAAGCTATAATGTCATAGTGAGCCCTGGTGAGGATATGATGTCAGTGGTTAACCTATTACTTGACAATGACACTGGTGAGGTTTTGATGTCAAAAGCTGGTGTGGCTGTGAATTCACCATTAGTCTGTAATGCCATTGTGATGCTTTGATGTCACTGAATGGCTGTAGTGTCATTGTTTTCCTGTGATGTCACAGGGAGTTGGTGATGTCACAGTGGAGTCTGTGGGGTGACAGTAAGACTGTGATGTCAGTGGCAAGGCTGATGTCACAGTGAGGCTGTGATGTAAGTGGTGATGCTGTGATGTCACATTGAGGTTTTGATTTCACCATGAGGCTGTGGTGTCCCTGGTGAGGCTGTAATATCATGGTGAGTGAGCCATATTAGTGGTGAAGCTGTGATGCCACAGTAAATCTGTGCTGGCACAGTGTGGCTATGATGACACAGTGAGTTTGTGATGCCAGTAGTGACTATGCTTTCACAGGGAGACTATGTCATTGGTGAGGCTATGTTTTCACTGGTCAGGTTTAATGTCACAGTGAGTTTGTTGTGTCAAACTGAGGCTGTGTTGTCACAGTGAGGCTATGATGTCAGAGTTGAATCTTTATTTCACAGTGATCCTTTGATGACATGGTATGGCTGTGATGTCACAATGAGGCTGTGATGTCACTGTGAGGTGTGGATATCACTGGAGAAGTTGTGGAGTCACCGTGAGCCCATGATGTCACAGGGAGTTGGCGATGTCATGGTGGAGGCTGTATGGTCACAGTGAGACTGTGATATCTATGGCAAGGCTGATGTCACAGTGAAGTTGTGAGGTCAGTGGTGATGCTATGATGTCATATTGAGTCTGTGATGTCACAGTGAGGCTATGTCAGAGGTATTTATGTGATGTCACCATGGGGCTATTATGTCAGTGGCAAGACAGATGTAACAATGATTTTGTGCTGTCACAGTGAGTCTTTGATGTCACAGATATCACTGATAAAGTTTTGATGGCACAGTGAGGTTGTGATGTCAGTGGTGAGGCTATGATGTCAGTGGGGAACCTATTACATGACAATGACACTGGTGAGGCTTTGATGTCAAAGGCTGCATTGTCACTGATGTGGTAGTGCTCTGACTAATGTCAGTGGCCACGTTGATTTTGCAGATGAGGCTGTGCTGTCACTGGTGAGGCTGTTTTGCCACCGTGAGGCTTTTATATCATACCATGTGGCTGTGGTGTCACCATGAGCCCATGATGTCACAGGGAGTTGGAAATGTCATGGTGGAAGCCGTTAGGTCACAGTGAGACTGTGATGTCATGGCAAGGCTGATGTGCATGTGAGGCTATGGTGTCAGTGGTGATGCCGTGAAATCACATTGAGGCTATGATATCACACTGAGGCTACGTCAGATGTTTGTATGTGATGTCATAATAGGACAATTATGTCAATTGCAAGGCTAATGTCAGGAGAGTTTGTGATGTCATAGTGAGACTGTGATGGCACTGTCAAGTTTTAATGTCACAGTGAGGCTGTAAGGACCCAGTGTGGCTATGATGTCACCATGAGGCTTTGATGACACAGTGATATTGTGATGTCACTGGAGAGATTTTGATGGCACAGAGAGGCTGTGATGTTAGTGTTGAGTGTGATATCACAATGAGGGTGTGATGTTAGCAGTGAAGATGTGATGTCACAATAACGCAGGAATGTCAATGATGGGAAAGATGTCATAGTGAGTCTATGATGTCATTGGTTGTTGCTGAATCCCCATCAGCACAGCCAGGGAAAAGTGGAATTCAGCAGGGGTCTTGTGGGCTTTGGGTGTGAAGATGGGCAGGTGTGGGTCACTTGAGATATCAGTGATGAGGCTGTGGTGTCATAGCAAGTCTAGGTGGGATGTCCTTAGTGTCACTGATGCTATGATTTCAAAGGTTAACCTATTATATCACAGTGGGGCTGTGATATCAGAATTTAGGCTGCAATGTCACAGTGACGTTGTGATGTTACCCTCAGGTTGTGATATCATAATGCGGCTGTGATATAAACGGTGATAGACTATGACTTCACAGTTCAGCTGACATTTCAGTGGGTAGGATGTAATGTCAGAAGTAAGACTGATATCAGTTATGAAAGAAAGAAATCACAGTGAAGCTAGGATGTTACTGGTGAGGCTGTGATGCCACAGAGAGGTTGTGGTGTCACTGTTGAGGCTGCCATGTAACTGTCAACTTGAGATGTCAGTGATGAGGTTGTGGTATCATAGCAATGCTAGGCAGGATGTCCACGGTGTCTCTGATGCTATGATTTCACAGGTTAGCCTGTTATGTCATAGTGAGGCTGTGATGTCAGAGGTGAGGCTGTGATGTCAAAAATGGGACTATAGTGACACAGTGATGTGATATCACTGTGAAGCTGTGATGTCACTGTGAGGTTGTGACATCACAGAGAGGTGGTGATGTCAAAGTGAGACTATGAGGTCACTGTGGAAGATGTGATGTCAGTGGCAAGTCTGATTTCACCATGATGGTATGATGTAACAGGTTAGACTGTGAGGTCACAGTAAGGCTGTGAGGTCATTGTGACACTGTGTTATCTGTGGGATGATTGATGTCATAATGAGGCAGTGATGTAATATATGAGGCTGTGATGTCACTGTTTATAATATCAAAGGCTTTCACTGCTTAGGCCATCACATCACTGTAAGCCTGTGCTATCTGTGGTGAGGTTGTGTTGTCATTGTAAGGCTAGGTAGAGTACTAGTGGTAAGGCTGTTATATCACTGTGTGACTGTGATGTCACAGTGAGGCTCTGATGTCACAGTGAGGCTCTGATGTCACAGTGTAGCTTTGAGGTGAGTGCTTAGGCCGTGATTTCTGAAGTGAGACTGATGTGAGAGATGAGGCTGAGATGTTGCATTAATGATGTGATATAACTGGTGATGCTGTGATGCCACAGGGAGTTCATATGTCACCATGAGGTTGTGATGTCACTAGTGAGGCTATGATATCAGGGTGAGCCTGTGTTACCAGTGTTGAGGCTGTGATGTCACAGTGAGTCTGTGTTGGCACAAAGGTAGTGATATCAGTAGTGACTGTGCTTTCTCAGGGAGACTGTCATTGGTAAGACTGTATTATCACTGGTGAGGCTTTAATGTCACAGTGAGGTTATAATGTCAAATTGAGGCTGTGATGTCACAGTGAGGCTATAATGTCAGAGGTGAAGCTTTATGTCACTGATGCTTTGAAGGCACAGTATGGCTGTGATGTCACTGTGTTGTGATATCCCTGGAGACAAGTGATGTCACAGTGAGGTTGTGATGTCAATAGTCACACTGTGGTGTCACAGGGAGGCTGTTATGTTTCAGTGAGCCTGTGAGATCAGTGGTGAGGCTATGGTCATAGTGAAGCTAGGTAGGATATCTATGATGAGGGTATGATTTTGCATTGAGGCTATGATTTCAGAGTTTAGCCTGTGATGTCATAGTGAGGCTGTGATGAAACAGTAAGGCTATAACATCAGAATTGATGCTGTGATGTCACAGTTGGGGAATGATTTCAGAGTTCAACCTGTGATGTCATAGTGAGGCTGTCATGTTACATTGAGGCTATAAACTCACAAGTAAAGTTGTAATGGCAAAGTGAGGCTGTATTGTTACCAGTGATGCTGTGCTATCTCAGTGAGACTGTGATTTCAATGGAGTGAGTCTATATTATCACAGTGAGGATGTGATTTTAGTGGTTAGGCTCTGATATCCGAATGAGGCTGAAGTAAGTGATGATAGTATGTCAAAGTGAGGCTGGCATGTCCTTGGAGAGACTGGGATGCCCCTGTGATGTTTTGATGTCACCATGTGGCTGTGGTGTCACCATGAGACCATGATGACACAGGGAGTTGGTGATGTCACTGTGGAGGCTGTGGAGGAGGTGATCTCACAGCCTCCACAGTGACATCACCGTGAGACTGTGATGTCAGTGGCAAGGTTGATGTCAGAGTGAGTCTATGATGTCAGTGGTAATGCTTTGAAGTCACATGGAGGCTTTGATATCACAGTGAGGCTATGTCAGGTGTGTATGTGATGTCACCATGAGGCTATTATGTCAGTGACAAAGCTGATATTACAGTGAGTTTGTGATGTAACTGTAACAGTGAGGTTGAGATGTCAGTGTAAGGTTGTAATGTCACAGCGAGGCTCTGAATACACAGTGTGGCTATGAAGTCAAAGTGACTCTCTGCTGACACAGTGATGTTGTGATATCACTGGAGAAGTTTTGATGGCACAGTGTGGCTGTGACAGTGGTGAGGCTGATGTGAAAATCAGGCTGTGCTGGGCAGGTAAATAAGATAGAGTGAGCTGACTAAGAAAGTTGGTATTCTCCTACACACTTGGCCAGACATGCTGATCTGCTATGTGTGAATTGTCCCTCTATTGGCTGTTAAGTGTATGTGTTATGGCCAGGTCTCTTGGCCCCTAGTGTTGCTGTGGATTCTCCTGCCAGGCTGGACATGCAACTGTTACTGGACTATTGTAAGAGAAAATAAAACTCCTTCTTTTCTTAAAAAAATGAGGATGTGATATTACTGATGAAGGTGAGATATCACAATAAGGCTGAATGTGTGTGGCATGAAAGATGTCAGAGTGAGGCTCTAATGTCACTATATATCAATGAGGCTATATATCAATGGTGAACATATTACACGACAGTGACACTGAGGAGGTTGTGACGTGATATGCTGTATTGTCCCTGGTGTGGCAGTGATATCAGTGTTCTGACTAATAGCAGTGGTGATCCTGATGTCACAGGCGAGGCTGTGCTGACACTGGTGAGGCTGTGATGTCACAGTGAAGGTTTGATGTAACAGGTGAGCCTGTGGTGTCAGTAGGCCGTCCATAAGGTCATTGTGTGGCTATTATGCAATTGTGAGTATCAATGTTGATATGTTTGTCACAGATGATGCTGTGCTGTCACTGGTGAGGCCGTGATATTACACTGAGCCTGTGATATCACTATAAGAGTTGTATGTCAGTGAGCGGTGTCATGTCACCAGGAAATGAAATCACTCTAGAAGCTGTGATGTCACAGTGAGGCTGTGATGTCAGTGTCAAGACCGATTTCACAATAAGGCTATAATGTATAAGGTGAGCCTGTGTTGTCAGTGGGCAGGCTGTGAGATCACTGTGAGGCAGTGATATTGCAGTCAGGCTTTGATGTCTGGGATGATTCTATGAGATTTTAGTGTGACTGATGTCAAGGTTGATGCTTGAATTTCACAGTGAGTTTAGGATGTTAGTGGTGAGGCTGTACAGTAACACTGAAGCTGTAATGTCACTGTGAGGCAGTGATATTACAGTGAGGTTGTGATTTCACAGTGAGGCTGTGATATCAGTGGTGGTAAACAATGACATGACAGTTGGGCTGTGGTTTCAGTGCTTACACTGTGATGTCAGTAGTGAGGCTGATGTCAGTGAAGAGGTTGAGATGTCACAGTGAGGCTGGCATGATACTGGTGAGGCTGTGATGCCACAGCGAGGTGTGGTGTCACTGTTGAGACTGTCATCTGACCATGGTATTGAGGTGTAAGTAATGAGGCTGCTTTTTCATAGCGAGGCTAGGAAGGATGTCCATGATGTCCATGCTATGATTTCAAAGGTTAGCTTGTTATGCCAAAGTGAGTCGGTGATGAGAGAGGTGAGGCTGTAAGGTCACATGAGCTATAATGTCATTATTAGGTGTGACATCAAAGAGAGGTTGTGATGTCATAGTGAGGCTGTGAGGTCACTGTGGAAGATGTGATGTCAGTAGCAAAGCTGATTTCACCATGAGGCTATGATGGAATAGGTGATTCTATGATATAAAAGGTTAGACTTTGAGGTTACAGTGCAGCTGTGAGGTCACTATGAAGCTGAGATTCTGTGGAAAGATTGATGTCACATTGAGGCAATGATGTAATATGTGAGGCAGTGATGTCACAATGAGACTGTGATGTTACACAGTGAGGCTGTGGAGTTACTGATGAGCCTATCATGTGACTGTGACTCTGATATGTCAGTGATGAGGCTTGGTATCATAGCGAGGCTAGGCAGGATGTCTGTGGTATCACTTATGCTATGATTTCAGAGATTAGCCTGTTATGTGACAGTGGGCTGTGATGTCAGAGGCGAGGCTGTGATGACAGAAATGAGGCTGTAATGCCACAGTGAAGCTGTGATGTAACTAAGAGACTATGGTGTGATAGTTAGGCTGTGATTTCAGAAATAAGACTGATATGAGAGGTGAGGCTGAGATGTCCCATTGATGATGTGATATAACTGGTGAGGCTATTATGTCACAGTGACGCTGTGGTGCCACAGTGAGACTGTGATGTCAGTGGCAAGATTGATGTCACAATGAGGTGAGCCTGTGGTGTTAGTGGGCAGGTTGTGAGATCACTGTGAGTCTGTGATGTCACAGTGAGGTTCTGATGTCAGGGCTAACTCTATGAGTTATCAGTGAGGCTGTGACGTCTTGGGTAATGCTTGGATTTCACAGTGAGGTTAGAATGTCAATTGTGAGGCTGTGCAGTCACACTGAGGCTGCGCTGTCAGAGGAGAGACTGTGATGCCACTATGAGGCTGTGATGTTAGTATGAGATTGTGATATGACAGTGAGGCTGTGAAATCAGTGGTGATGGACTATGACATAATAGTTTGGCTGAGATATCAGTGGTTGGCCATGATGTCAAAAGTGAGGCTGGTGTCAGCCATGAGAATGACATGTCAGAGTGAGACTGGGATGGTACTGGTGAGGGCGTGATGCCACAGTGAGGCTGTGGAGTTACTGATGAGCCTATCATGTGACTGTGATCCTGACATATCAGTGATGAGGCTGTGGTGTCTTAGCAAAGCTAGGCAGGAAGCCTGTGGCATCACTTATGCTATGATTTCAGAGATTAGCCTGTTATATGACAGTGAGGCTGTGATGTAAGAGGTGAGGCTGTGATATGACAGTGAGGCTGTGATGTCAGAAATGAGGCTATAATGCCACAGTAAAGCTGTGATGTCGATAAGAAGCTATGGTGTGGCTGGTGAGGTTGTGATATCATGGTGAACCTCTCCTATCAGTGGTGAGGCTATGATGTCACAGTAAGGCTAAGCTGGCACAGTGTGGCTGTGATGTCACAGTGAGGCTGTATGTTACAGTGAGGTTGTGATGTCAGTAGTCACTGTGCTTTCACAGGGAGACTATGTCATTGATGAGGCTGTACTGTCACTGGTGAGGGTCTAATGTCACAGTGAGTTTATTTTGTCAAACTGAGGCTGTGATATCACAGTGAGACTATGATGTTAGAGGTGAAGTTTTACATCACAGCCATTCTTTGATGGCATGCTATGGCAGTGATGTCACAATGAGGCTGTGATATCACTGTGACATTTTAATGTCACAGGGAAAGTTGTGATGTCTCAGTGAGGTTGTGATGTCAATAGTGACAGTGTGGTGTTACAGGGAGGCTGTCAAGTCTCCTATGAGCCTGTGAAGTTAGTGGTGAGGTTGTGGTGCCATAGTAAGTCTAAGTAAGATGTCAGTGATGAGGGTGTGATGTCCTATTGAGGCTATGATTTTAGAGGTGAGCATGTGATGTCATTGTGAGGCTGTGATGTTACAGTGAATCTATAAAATCAGAGGTGAGGCTGTGGTGTCACAATGAGTCTGTGTTGTCACCACTGATGCCATGATATGACAGTGAGTCTGAGATGCCAGTGGAGTGATTCTATGACATCACAGTGAGGATGTGATTTCAGTGATTAGGCTGTGATATCAGAATTAGGCTAGTGTGAGTGATGAGGTTATGACGTCACTTTGAGTCTGGCATGTCACTGTTGAGGCTATAATGCCACCATGAGAATTTGATATTACTGTGTAGTTGTGGTGATACTGTAAGACCATGTTATAAGAGGGAGTTGGTGATGTCATGGTGGAGGCTGTGAGGTCACAGTGAGACTGTCATGTCAGTGGCAACGCTGATATCACAATGATGTTATGATGTTATGGTCATGCTGTGGTGTCTCATTGAGGCTGTAATATCACAGTAAGGTTATGTCAGAGGCGTGTATGTGATGTCACCAGAAGGCTATTATGTCAGTGGCAAGGCTTTTGTCACAGTGAGTTTGTGATGTCACAGTGAGGGTGTGATTTCCCTGTCACGTTGTAATCTTACAGTGGGGCTGTCTATTACAGTGAGGCTCTGCCAACACAACGATGTTGTGATGTCACAGGAAAGGTTTGGATGGCACAGTGAGGCTGTGATATTAGTGGTGAGGCTGATGTCATATGAGGCTGTGATGTTACTGGTGAAGGTATGATGTCACAATAAGGCTTGAATGTCAGTGGTGAGAAAGATGTCATATTGAGTCTATGATGTTACTTGTGAGGCTATGATGTCAGTGGCGAACCTATTACATAATAGTTACACTAGTCCCCCTTCCCCTCCACTCCGCCGCCCGGGATGCGCGCGCCCGGTACAGCCGGGCCTCACCGCGCCGCGACTCAGGTAAGATCGGTCCCCGCGCGCTCCCAGAGTTCCAGACCGCCCAAGTGGACCCAGCTCCCCCCGCCATCCAGTCGGAGTCGTGCGCGCAGGGCCGGGAGGAGGAGAGGGCACCCCCTCTGCCCCCGGCCCCGCCCTCGGGTGGCCCGGGTTTAAATAGCGCCCTGCCGACGCCCCATCCCCCCTTCCCCTCCATTCCGCCGCCTGGGACGCGCCCGCGCGGTCCAGCCAGGCCTCACTGCACCACGACCCAGGTAAGATCGATCCCCGCCCACCCCCAGAGCCCCAGGCCAAATAATTCAGTTTAGTGAAAAACGCACAGAAATTAAAAGATCTTAAGAGTTAAAACGACAATGCCAAAGTCTAAGTGCAAATCCATGAGACACACACTCAAGTAAACAAATCTCCCACTGAAGGAATTAATCCCATAATGTTAGACTCCAACCAGAACAAACCCATGGAAAATAGCCAAGAAAACCTGACCTAGGATACCGACTTTAAAAATATGATCATTACCATGATCAATACTATGAAAGAGGAAATCAGGGAGGAACTAAATAATCGAATCAATCGCTTTGAGGAGGAACACAACAGACACATGGAGGAGTTGAGAAAAACAGTGCAAGAATCAAAAACTGGCATAGAGCAGTTAAAGCAGACTCAAGCAGAGTTTAAAACTGAGCTAAAAGACAAGTTATCTTCAACCCATAACTCCACAGAGAGTCTTATCAGCAGAACTAACGAAGCAGAAAACAGAATTTCAGATCTTGAAGATAAAGTGGGAGTATTAACCAGCTCAATGGAAGAGATTGTTAAAGCCAAAAAGATGCTTAAGAGAAATATCCAGGAGATATGGGACACCCTGAAGAAGCCCAACATGCGTATTCATGGAATACCAGAGCAAGAATCTAAAAATACCACCCCTGAGGAAATTTTCCAAATGATCATCAAGGTAAACTTTCCTCATCTAAAAAAAGGGAAGCCCATCCATATACAAGAGGCATTCCGCACCCCAAACATTCTTCCTAATATTTTTAAGTTATAAGAAAAAACAAAAAATTAATATAAAAACCTAATATCCTAAAATTAATTCAAGTCTTTTTGAGATCCATAAAAACACTTTCAAAACTGCAGCTTTTACAAGCTGTGGCAAGAGGATCTCAGCTTGGGAAACAATAAGATAAATATTTGTCCTTTAAAAAGGAAATGACACTTTGGGAAATGCTAAGAAATTTTCAGAAAAAGAAAAAAATAGACAAATATATTCAGTTTCTTAAATAATAATTGGCTTTTGATATTAAATTTTAAAGTTTAATCTGCTTTTAATGTTTTTCATAATTTAACTAAATTTTTGGACTTAACTGATATGAGATTTTGTTTTCAATGGTAAGGCTTACATAAATGTTAATCTGCTTTTGATGATGTTTTTAAAGGTAACTTTTAGGCTGCTGTCAGTGAATTGTATGTTATTAATGTTTTTGTATGTTTATGTGTTCTGTGGGAAGATTGATGTCACAGTGATGCAGTGATATAATATGTGAGGCTTTGATGTCACTGTTTATGATGTCAAAGGCTATAGTGTCATTGCTGAGGCTGTCATGTCACTGGTGAAGCTGTGTTGTCATAGTAAGTCTAGGTAGATACTGGGGGTGAGGCTGTGATGTCACAGTGTAACTGTGATGTCACAGAGAGGCTGTGATATCAAAGTGAGGCTGTGAGGTAACTGTGGAAAATATGAGGGCAGTGGTTAGGCTGTAATTTCAGAAGTGACACTGATGTAAGTATGAGGCTGAGATGTCGCATTGACGATGTGATATAACTGGTAAGGCTATGAAACCACAATAAGGTTATTATGTTACCATGAAGCTGTGGTGTTCCTGGTGAGACTGTAATATCACAGTGAGCCCGTCTTATCAGTGGTGAGGCTGTAATGTCACAGTGAAGCTGGGATGTCAGAGTGAAGCTATGTCAGAAGTGTGTATGTGATGTCACCATGAGGCTATTATGTCAGTGGCAAGGCTGATATCACAGAGAGATTGTGATGTCACATTGAGGCTATGATGTCATTATCAGGTTGTAATGTCACAGCGAGGCTCTCATGTTGTGATGTCACGGGAGAGTTTTGGATGGCAGAGTGAGTCTGTGATGTTAGTTTTGAGGTTGATGTAACAATGAGGTTTTGATGTCACTGGTGAAGGTGTGATGTCACAATAATGCTGGAATGTCAGTGGTGACAGACATGTCATAGTGAGTCTATGACACTGGTGAGGCTGTGATGTCAGTGCTGAACCTATCTGCTGAGGCTGTCTCCTCACTGTAAGCCTATGCTATCTGTGGTAAGGCTCCTGTGTCATAGCAAGGCTAGGTAGGAAATTATAGGTGAGGTTGTGATGTAACAGCATGACCTTGATGTCACCATGAGGCTGTGATGTCACAGTGAGACTGTGTTGACACCGTGTGGCTATGATGTCAGAGTGAGGTTGTGATGTCACAGTGAGATTGCAATGTCAGTAGGGACTGTGCTTTCACAGGGAGACTATGTCATTGGTGAGGCTGTATTGTCACGGTTGAGGCTCTAATGTCACAGTGAGTTTATTTTGTCCAACTTAGGGTGTGATGTCACAGTGAAGCCATGATGTCAGAGGTGAAGCTTTATATCACAATCATTCTTTGATGGCACAGTATAGCTGGGCAATCAACTGAGGCTGTGATGTCTGAGGAGAGACTGTGATGTCACTGTGTGTGATGTTACTGAGAGGTTGTGATATCACAATGAGGCTGTGATATCAGTGGTGATAGACTATGACATCACACTTCAGCTGAAATTTCAGTAGTTATATTATGATGTCAGAAGTGAGGCTGATGTCAATGGTGAGGCTGGAATGTTACTGGTGTGGTTGTGATGCCACAGCGAGGCTGTGGAGTCACTGCTGAGGCTGTCATGTGACTGTGAACCTAAGATGTCAGTGATGAGGTTGTTTTGTCTTAGCAAGGCTAGGCAAGATGACCATGGTATCACTGATGCTATGATTTCAGAGGTCAGCCTGTTATGTCAGAGTGAGGCTGTGATGTTAGACATGAGGCCATGATGTCATAATGAGGCTGTACTGTCAGGAATGAAAGTATAATACCACAGTGAGGCTGTGACATCACAGAGAGGATAATATGTCACAATGAGGATGTGAGGTCACTGTGGAAGATGTGATGTCAGTGGTAAGGCTGATTTCACCATGAGGCTGTGATGTAACAGGAGAGACTATGATGTAAAAGGTTAGACTGTGAGGCTACAGTGAATCTGTAAGGTCATGTGATATCTGTGTGAAGATTGATGTCACAATGAGCCAGTGATGTAATATGTGAGGCTCTCGTGTCATTGTTTATGATGTCAAAGGGTATGATGTCACTGCTGAGGCTGTCATGTCACTGAGAGTATGTGCTGTCTGTGGTGAGGTTGTGGTGTCATGGTAAGCCTAGGTAGGATACCAGTGGTGAGGCTCTGATGTCACAGTGAGGCTGGGATGTCACAGTGAGGCTGGGATGTCACAATGAGGCTGTGAGGTCACAGTGCAGCGTGAGGTCAGTGGATATCAGAAGTGAGATTGATGTGAAAGATGCTGAGATGTCATATTTGATATGATATTACTGGTGAAGTTGTGATGCCATAGTGATGATATGATGTCACCATGAGGCTGTGGTGCTACTGGTGAGGCTGTAATATCACAGTGAGCCTGTCCTACACAGTAGTGAGACTCTAATGTCACAGTGAGTTTATTGTGTCAAACTAAGACCGTGATGTCACAGTGAGGCTATGATATCAGAGGTGAAACTTTATGTCACAGTGATGCTTTGATGGCACAGTATGGCTGTTCTGTCACAATGAGGTTGTGATGTCACTATGAAGTTGTGATGTCACTGGTGAAATTGTGATGGCACAGTGAGGTTGTGATGTCACTGTAGAATATGTGGTGTCAGTGATAAGGCTGATTTCACCAAGAGAGTCTGATATAACAGGTGAATCTATGATGTAACAAGTTAGACTGTGGGTCCCAGTGAGGTTGTGAGGTCACTGTGAGGCTGTGATGTTACTGGGATAGCTGTGGTGTCACTTGGGAAGTTGTTGTGTCACAGGAGTTTGTGATGTCAATAGCGACACCATGCTGTCATAGGGAGGCTGTCATGTTTCAGTGAGCCTGTCAGGTCAGTGGTGAGGCTGTGGTGCCATAGTGAGGCCAAGTAGGGGTCAGTGATGAGGGTGCAATGTCACATTGAGGCTATGATTTCAGAGGAGAGCCTGTGATATCATAGTGAGGCTGTGCTGAAACAGTAAAGTTATAATGTCAGAGTTGATGCTGGGGTTTCACAGTTGGGCAATGAATTCTGAGGTGAGCCTGTGATTTCATAGTGAGGCTATAACCTCTGTGTTGAGGCTATGATGGAACAGTGAGATCATGAAGCCACTGTGAGGCTTTGATGTCACCGTGTACCTGTGGTGTCACTGTGAACTTGTGATGTCATGAATTGGTGGTGTCTCGGTGGAGGCTGTGAGGTCACAGTGAGACTGTAATGTTGGTGCCAAGTGGATATCACAGTGAGGCTATGATGTCACTGGTGATGCTATGATATCACATTGAGGCTGTGATGTGACTGGAAGGATGTGATGTTACCATGAGGTTGTGATATCAGTGGATTAAGACTATGATATCACAGTGAAGATGTTATTTCAGTGGCTAGGGTCTGATATCAGAATTAGGCTGATGTGAGTGATGAGAATATGATGTCAAAGTGAGACTATGTCAGAGTGTGTATGTCATGTCAACATGAAGCTATTATGTCGGTGGCAATGCAGATGTCATAGTGATGTTGTGATGTCATAGTGAGGCTGTGAGGTCACTGTTTTGTTGTAATATCACACTGAATCTTTGAGGACACAGTGTTCCTATGATGCTACAGTGAGGCTCTAAGACACAGTAATGTTGTGATGTCACTGGAGAGCTTTAGATGGCACAGTGAGGCTGAGAAGTTAATGGTGAGGCTGATGTCACAATGATGTTCACATTAGCCTGTGGGGTCACAGTGAGGCGGTGAGGTCATTGTGAGACTGTGATATCTATGGGAAGATTGATGTCACAATGAGGCAGAGATGTAACATGTGAAGTTGTGGTGTCACTGTTAATGATGTCAAAGTCTATGATGTCACTTCTGTGGCTGTCATGTCACTAGGAGACTGTGCTGTGTGTGGTGAGGCTGTGGTGTCTTAGTAAGGCTAGGTAGGATTCCAGTGCTGAGGCTGTGAAGTTACAGTGAGGCTGTGATGTCATAGTGCAGCTGTAAGGTCATTTCTTAGGCTGTGATTTCAGAAGTGATTCTGATTTGAGTGATGAGGCCGAGATGTCGCATTGATGATGTGATATAACTGGTGAGGCTGTGATGCCACAGTGAGGTTATGATGTCATCATGAGGCTGTGGTGTCAGTGGTGACGCAGTTATATCATGGTGTCATAGTTAACTACAGGTTTCAACATGACTGTTGAGGGTTTGAGCTCAGGGCACAGTTGTAGAGAGTTGATGATTGAATTAAGCCTAGAGCAAAATTGAAGGAGATTTTCTAGCTGATGGGGAAGACCCAGCCCATGGTTGATGGGATTAGGCACTGGATAAATCACAGAGAACTGGTTGAGAGACTTGGCATCCTTCTGTTCACTTGGCCAGACATACTGGTCTGGCAAGTAAGGATTGTCTATCTCTCAGCCATGAAGTGATGGTATGTCTAGTTTCCTAGGCCCGCTTATTGATGCATGCTCTCCTGTCAAGCTGGACTGAGAACTGCAACCAGTAATCATAAGGAAATAAACCTCTTGTTCCCTTAAGCTGTGTGATGGTCATTTTTTCAGTAACCATGCAGCTGGACTGCAACAGAATTTGGTAACCAGGAAGTGTGGTGTTAGTGACTATGTGAATTTGGAGGCTTTTGAACGGTTCTGCTGGACAAAGTTGGAAATGCTTGAGAATTTTCACTTTGTGGAATTACAAGTAACTGTTCTTCAGAGTTTAGTGGCCAATTGCTGAGAGAGATTGTTTGGGCCCAATTTGTGATGAGAGGACAAAGACTTTGGTAAAGCTAAATTTAAAGACGATGGACTGGTTTGCCTGACAGAGGCTAAAAGTCTAAGTTAAAGATATTTCTTTCCTTTTGAATTTTGGCTGCATAAAAGAGGCTTTTCCAGTATCAGTACATTAAAGTTGGTACAGCTGTAGCTCCAGTGGATTAAGCTGTTTCAACCTTACTTTGGAATGGCAGCATCCCTAGGGGTTACTGGTTTTGGTGAATGACTTCAGGGGTTTATGGAAAAAAGTAAAAGCTTGGCACCAAGTGGCAGGCATACAGTTTCTGTGAGAGAAGGTGAAGCTTACAGCTGTAGAGGCGAACCCAGAGTGTTGGAGATGCCAGAATTATGGGATGTATGCTGAAGACTGTTGCGAGTGGAGATTCAGCCCAGTTCAAAGTAACTCTGCTTTTACACCTTTGATCTGCAAACAGGGACTGGGAATCTTTGAGCCACAGTGATTACATGATGAAAAACAGAAGATGGACTTTGAAGTACAGTATGCAGTTATATGCTGGACTTAGATCTTAATTTAAATGTTTTCTTATTGTGTTAAGATCCTTCTGTTTTATTTGTTTTGAAGTATTTTAACTTGTTCTGATTTAATACCCTTTTAAAGTAAAAAAAACTTTGAACTTTAAAATATGAAACTGAAATTTTAGTGAGAACATTTAAAATTTGTCCATGGATTATATTTAAATTTTTTAATATCTATGGGGACAAAGAAAGGATACAGTTTAAAAGTGCTATTGTTTTTGTGTCAAGTCGATAAGGGGTGGAGTGTCATAGTTGGACACAGGTGTCAACTTGATCGTTGAAGGTTTGAGCTCTGGGCACAATTGTAGAAAGTTGATTGTTGAGTTAAGCCCAGAACAAACCTGAAAGAGATTGTCTAGCTGATGGTGAAGACCCAGACTATGGTGGGTAGGATTGGCACTGGATAAATCACAGAGAGCTGTTTGAGAGGGTGTGATGGTCATTTATCAGCAACTATGCAGGCAAACTGCAACTGTGATGTCAGAGTTGAAGCTGTGATGTCCAAAATGAGGGAATAATGCCAGTGAGGCTGTGATAGCACTGTGAAGCTGTGATGTCACTACAATGCTGTGACATCACAGAGAGTTTGTGATGTCACAGGCTGTGAGGACACTGTGGAAGATGTGAAGTCAGTGGCAAAGCTGATTTCACCAGGAGGCTATGGTGTAACAGGTGAGTTTATGATGTTAAAGAGTAGACTGTGAGGTCACAGTGAGGCTATGATATCACTATGAGGCAGTGATATTTGTGGGAAGATTGATGTCACAATGAAGGAGTGATGTAACATGTGAGACTGTAGTGTCATTGTTTATGATTTCAATGGCTATGATGCCACTGCTAGACTGTCACGATGGTGTGAGTCCTGCTATCTATAGTAAGGCTAGGTAGGATACCAGTGGTGAGACTGTGATGTTACAGTAATGCTGCGAGGTCATATTGAAGCTATGATGTCACAGTGAGGCTGTGATTTTACAGTTCAGCTATGATTTTAGAAGTGAGACTGATGTGAAAAATGAGATAGAGATGTCATATTGATGATTTGATGTAACTGACCAAAATGTGATGCCACAATGAGGTTATTATGTCACCATGAGGCTGTGGTGCCTCTACTGAGGCGGTAATATTATGGTGAGTCTGTCCTGTCAGTAGTGGGGTTGTGATATCACAGTGAGAATGTGCTGACACAGTGTGGCTGTGATGTCACTGTGAGGTTGTGATGACACAGTGAGTTTGTGATGTTAATAGTGACTGTACTTTCACACGGAGACCATGTCATTGGTGAGGCTGTATTATCACTGTGAGGCACTAAGAGTGAGTTTATTGTGTCAATCTCAGGCTGTGATGTCACAGTGGAGCTAAGATGTCAAAAATGAAGCCTTATGTCACAGTGATGCATTGATGGCACAGTATGGCTGTGATGTCACAATGAGGCTGTGATATCACTGTGAGGTTGTGATGTCAATAGCAATACTGTGATGTCACAGAGAGCCTGTCAAGTTTCAGTGAGCCTGTGAGGTCAGTGGTAAGGTTGTAGTGCCATAGTGAGGCTAGGTAAGATGTCAGTGAGGAGGGTGTTTTGTCACACTGAGGCTAGGATATCAGAGGTGAGCCTGTGATGTCACAGTGAGGCTGTGAGGAAACAGTGAGGCTATAATGTCAGAGTCGATGCTGTGATGGGCAATGATTTCAGAAGTGAGCCTGTGATACCATAGTGAGGCTTTCATGCCACAATGAAACTATAACATCTGAAATGAGACTGTGATGTTAGTGGTAATGCTGATGTCATAATGAGGCTGTAAGGTTACTGTTGAAGGTGTGATGTTTCAATAAGGCTGGAAAGTCAGTGGTGAAAAAGATGTCATCGTGAGTCTACGATGAGGTGGTAAACCTATTATGTGACACTTAGTATGGGGAGGATGTGATGTCAAAGGCTGTGTTGTCACTGGTGTGGCAGTGATATCAGTGTTCTGACTAATGTCAGTGATGGTGCTGATGTCACAGGTGAGGTTGTGCTGTGACGTTTGAGGCTGTGATGTACTGTGAGGCTATGTCAGAGGTATGTATGTGATATTACTATTAGGCATTATGTCAGTGGCATGACTGATTTCACAGTGAGTTTGTGAAGTCACAGTGTGGCTGTGATGTCACTGTCAGGTTGTAATGTCACAGTGAAGCTGTGAGTACACAGTATGGCTAAGATGTCACAGTGAGGCTCTGAAGATAGAATGATGTTTTGATGTCACTGGAGAGATTTTGATGGCACGGTGATGCTATGTCAGAGGTATGTGTGATGTTACTATTAGGCAATTATGTCAGTTGCAAGGCTGATGTCACAGTGAGTTTGTGATGTCACAATGAGGTTGTGATATCAGGAGTGATTCTCTGAGATGTCAGTGAGGCTGTTACATCAGGGATGATGCTTATATTTCAGTTAGGTTAGGATGTCAGTGGTGAGGCTGTGCAATCACACTGTGGCTGCGATGTCATAGTGAGGTTGTGATGAAACGGTAAGGCTATAATATCAGAGGTGAGGCTATGATGTCACAGTGAGGCCATCATGTAACTGTGAGGCTATAACCTCAGAAGTGAAGCTGTGATGATAGTGAGGCTGTTTTCTTTTTTTTTTATGATGTCACAATGAGGCTGCAATGACACAGTGATGTTGTGATGTTACTGTAAGGCTGTGATGTTAGTGGTGAGGCTGATGTCACAATGAGGCTGTAATGTCATTGGTGAATCTGTGATGTTGCAATGCGGGTGGAATATCAGTGGTGAGAAAGATGTCATAGTGAGTCTATGATGTCACTGGTGATGATATGTGACAGTGACTGTCCTGTCCAGCAGGACCAGTTATTTGTGGGTCCGAGGAGTATCGAGCCTGCAGGGAACGATGGGCGAGAAAGAAAGAGGGAGACCAAGCAAAGAGTTGTCAAGGTCCCGTTTATTTAGGGTTAGGGTACAGCTTATATGCTCAGGCGGGAGGGGGAAAAGGGGCAAGGGAAAAGAGATAAGCATGGTGGAGGCGCCTGGTGGTGAGGCGCCTGGTGGTCGTGCAGTTGCGATATCTGTTATCTGGATCCAGGGCGTTTTACAGCTCTTCTGGAATGTCCTGGTAGCTGGATCCCGGAGGCACATATCAAACATGTTTTTTGAGTTCCTTTTAGCCTTTTAGTGACTCTGGCCTCTAACATATCCCCCTTTTCTATATAGTAAAGGTGGGGGGCAGCTAGGCAGCTATTGGGCTGAGGCAGGCTTGGGAAGAATATTGTCTGTGTGTCCCAGAGCCGTTTTCGTGGCCGTTCCTGTCTTAGGTCCGACCTCACTGCTCCTAGCCTCACCCGTCATGGGGTGGCTCTGTCATCCTCAGAGTCCCTGTCTTAGGTTGGTCTAGGAGCTGAGGAAGTTGCCCGTCTTTGAAGCGGCCACCTGGGCTCAAAACCTCCTCTTAAAGGCCCAATGGTGATATAGCTGTAGCTGAACAAGGTCTCAGAGGTCACATATGGGGTCGAAGCTGTTGATGACGGTCGACGGGACCAGTGTGTTGAAGAGGCGGTGGGCAGGATCTATATCATGAAGTAATCTCAAGAGAAGGATGATTAATAACATTTCCACCATGAGGTTTTATCAGTAGTAAGGGCAGAGAAATTAAGCCTCTCAGTAGTTATATCTAGGGATGTTTCATTGTCATCAGTATTTTCTGTACAGACCCGGTGATATTGGGCCGTAATGGAGGGTGGAGAGAGGGCAGAGTCAACTTGAGATTTTATAAAATGAGTTAATTTTTGAAAAGCCCATGGGCCGAAAAAAAGAAGCAAAAGTAATCCAATAAGAGGTCCTAAAAACTAGGGAGGAGGGTAGATAGCCAAGGGGAGGTGGAAAACCAATTTTGATACCAAGATTCTTGTTTTACTCTTTCTCTTTTTCTTTTTTCTAGGCTCTCAGTGATTTTTTGTAAGCTATCTTCTTCAAGACCGGTTTTGTCTATATAGACACAGCATTATTCTTTTAAGGCTGCACAGAGGCCTCCTTGTTGAAGGAATACTAGATCTAATCCTCTTCAATTTTGTAGAACTACTTCAGAGAGGGATGCCAGTGAGTCTTTGAGATTTCAGAGACTGTCTCTTATTTCTCTAATGTCATTATCAATGACCATGCTAGGTTGGTTATATTGATGTTGGGAGGTGGCAAGGGATGTTATGCCAGTGCCTGCTCCAGTAAGGCCGAGACCGATAAGGACAGCTAGAGTTACAGCAGATATAGGCTCTCTCTTATGGCGAGAATAGGGGGTACAAACCCCTTTGCCAGAATGTAAGGAACTCATTAGGGTCATAAATGGTGAGTTTGGGAAACAGTCGCACCAACACACAATAGTCACATACCTGTAGAAACTTGGAAGTCTCAATATAAGTGGTTAAGCCTGTAGAGCAGGCCAAGTAACTATGAGCAGGGGCTTGTAAGTACATGAACTGAGAATTGACAACCAAAGTGTCATTACATATATCTGTCAACTGAACGGGGGGAATCATATTTTTGCCCAGGAGACAGGTTCCTATTCCAGAGACATCAGTGACAGTGAGTTCGAAAATGTCCCAGGATAATTGGTTGCTGTCATTTGTATAAGTGAGGTCGCCAAAAAAGGCTATTCCTTCATAAAAAGGAGGGTTTGCTGAGAGGCACATCCAACATTCTTTATAGGTGGAATCATTGTGATGCATTAAGATAACGGCCGAAGCATTAAGAACAGACAGGATGAGGTTTGTGGAGGACATAGGACCATTAGGAATGGTAGGCTGGAAATAGGAATGCGTAAGGGAAGGGGTGTTGGGAGTGGGGGTGTACCTATTGGGTGGAGTTCGTGTGGGGTGTTGGTGTAGTTGGGCATTTGGTCCAATGGATGCCTTGTGTTGATTAGAGAGCTCTTGTAATAGTTTGATTCTAAAAGTTAGGCCAGGGTCTCTGCCAGAAATATACAGACGGAGGCCCCATTCGAATCCTCTGTCAGTCCATAATTGTTTTTTGCCAGAGGGGATGAAGGTAATGAGGAGGATGTTACACCATTGTTGACAAGCAAAGTTAACGGGAACTGGTCCGGAATTTAATTTGTATGGAGAAGGGTTTTTCTTTTAACAGTTATATAGTCCCAAGAGGAACTAGGCTTCCAATAAGTATCTCCAGTGGTTTCACAGGACCAGGAAGCACAGTAATAATCAGTGGAATAACCGCACCGAGTATTCCAGGAGCGATCTCGGTGGGTGCCTGGGCAGACATAGATGGGGGCCATGGTTAGAAAAGATCAAGCCCAGAGGTTATAACACCCAGGAACCGAACTGTAGCGGGCTTGAGTATTGACAGGCTTTGGTTGAGGTAGGTAGTGGTCTGGAGTTCCCCAGGAGGGGTCAGCTCCTAAAGCTAACTTGCAGAGATCTACTTCAAGATTGGGCTAAGGTGGGGAGGATGCAATCTGAGAATAGGAGCAAGCTACGTCACCTGCTTGGTTGGTCATTACCCATGTATAGTTCCATAGTTGATAGGGGCCAGATTCTCCAACAGGTAGGATAAGCAGAACGGCGAACAGGATCCAAGGTGGCTGAAGATAGGTGTTCATTTTTTCTGTGGAGACAAAAGAAGAGAGTCTTCTCAGGCGCCACCCTGGGATTGATTTATAGGTGTTGTGATGATTTTGGAAGATTGAGGGGGCTTGTTAGGGGTATAAGGTTTAATAAAGTGTTCTGGAAGCCATCGAGCGCTATTGGCCTGTCTGTTATATATACAGGCGTGGCCCTTTCCCCATATGAGCACAGGATCAGGCCCATGCCATTTGTTATCAATGGGGTCTTTCCATATTGCCTGAGCATAGTCATCAGCCGTGGAGGGATGTCAGAGCCTGTCAGCTGCAGATTGTTGTTGTTCATCAAGGGTAAGGAAGTTTAAAACAAATAATGCATGGTTTAGCAGGGTTCTGTGGTTATGGGGGGAGTAAAGAATTCCCCCATTAGATAGTAATTTTTGGAGCATATTTTTTAAGGTTTGATTGGCTCTTTAAACTATGCCTTGGCCTTGGGGGTTGTATGGGATGCCCGTGATGTGTTTAATGTTGAATTGAATACAGAAGGCTCTAAATTGAGTACTAGAGTATCCTGGGCCATTGTCAGTTTTGATGACTCTAGGACAGTTCATGACTGAAAAACAGGCTATAAGGTGGTTAATAACATGTTTTGTGGCCTCTCCCGTTTGGGGAGTTGCATAAATAAAACCGCTAAAGGTGTCAATGGTGACATGAATATATTTATTTTTTCCGAATGTTTTAAAATGGGTGACATCCATTTGCCAAAGTTCACCTGGCACAAGTCCCCTAGGATTAACTCCCATATGGGGTTCAGGGAGAAAAGACAGGCAGGCTTTGCAATTACGAACAATTTCTCTGGCCTGTTCTTTAGATATTTTGTATCTTAAGCGAAGGGTGCGGGAATTGAGATGATGGAGGTTATGAGCCTGTTGTGCCTGTTGAAGAGGGGTGAGCGCTGTAGTAAATGTTTGTTGTTTAAAGGCAAGCGCAGTTAGGGAGGATGTCAGGGAAGGTTGCTGTGTGGCCTGGTCGACAAGGTCATTTCCCTGTCATAGGGGTCCGGGAAGACCAGAATGAGCCCTAATGTGCCCAATAAAAAAGGGTTGTATGCGTTTGTGAATGAGTTGTTGTAATAACGAAAAAAGGGGGGAAGCATTAGTAGAGGGGCGAATAAAGGGAACAGTCTCTAATAGAGGTATAGACTGAGCAACATATGAACTATCAGTATATAAATTAAAAGGTTGTTGTGATAGAGTAGTGAAAACCTGAACAATAGCGGTAGGTTCAACAAGTTGAGCGGAGGAGTGGGTGGTGGGAGATTGATACATAACTCCATTTATGGAGTAGGCAGCCATTCCATTTGAAGACCCATCAGTGAAAACAAGGGTAGCATTAGGGATGGGGGAGGCATGTGCAAGTTTAGGAAAAATGAAAGGAGTTTTTTGAAGGAACTGTAACAGGCGATGAGCTGGATAATGATTATCAATGTTTCCCTGAAAGGAAACACAGCTTATGGCCCATTCTGAATCTTTTTGAGTGAGCCACTGGATCTGATGTGGGCTATAGGGAACAATTAAATGGTCAGGCTCTTTGCCAAACAGTTTTATGGAATGTTCTCGCCCGAGTTTAATTATTTGGGACACTAAGGTGAGATAGGTTGTTAGAACCCTAGAGGGTGAAGCTGAAAGGTGGACCCAGTATAGGGGACGAGTTTGCCAGAATAATCCTGTAGGTGAAAAGGGTGTAGATAATATAAGAAAGTATAAAGGAAGGGTGGGGTTATAGTAGGAAGAGAATTGGTCATTAATAGATTGTTCTACCAAGGAGAGAGCCTGTAGGGCTTCAGGGGTGAGATGTCTGGGGGATAGAGGGTCAGAGTCTCCTTTTAATATATCAAAAAGTGGCTTCAATTCCCCTGTAGTAATTTTTAAATAAGGTCTTAGCCAATTAATATCACCCAATAGTCGTTGAAAATCATTAAGGGTTAGTAATTTGTCTTTTCTTAATTGAAGCTTTTGAGAAATAACTTTATGAGGGAATAATTCAAACCCTAGGAATAAAAAGGGATGTTGAGTTTGTATTTTTTCTGGGGCGATTTGAAGGCCAAGATCTTTAAGAGCTCTGACTAATTTTTGTGAGAGGTCGGCCAGGATTGACTTAGAAGGACCTGCCAACAAAATGTCATCCATATAGTGAATAATATAGTGGTCAGGATGGGACAATCTAAAAGGATCAATAGCCCGGGCAACATATTCTTGGCAGAGGGTGGGACTGTTTGCCATGCCTTGAGGTAGGACTCGCCATTGGAAGTGAGGGGAGGGCCCGGTACAATTAGTGATGGGAAGGATAAAGGCAAAGCTTTTACAATCATCAGGGTGTAATGGAATAGAGAAAAAACAATCTTTTAGATCAATAACTATTTTGTGAAAACCTTTAGGTATAGCAACTGGGGATGGGAGGCCAGGTTGTAGAGCACCCATGGGTACCATTGTTTTATTAATGGCTCGGAGATCTTGGAGCAATTGCCATTTCTCTGTCATTCTTTTTTGGATGTCAAATATGGGGGTGTTCCATGGAGAAGTGGAGGGCTCAATATGTCCAGCGGCTAACTGTTTCTGCACCAACATGAATGCCGCCTGTAATTTATGGGAGGGGAGGGCCCATTGGTCAATCCAGACAGGCAAATCTGACTTCCATGTAATTTTATCTGCCTGGAGTGCAGGAGGAACAAGGGCCCTTATGAAAAGTTTTTATATCCTAAACCAAAAGTGTGAGTTTTAACAGGAGGAAGAATGGGTAAGGGGTTGCCTTGGCCGTTTTTTCCAAGGCCCTGTCCAGGAAGATATCCTTGTGAGAGCATTTGTCGGGTAATTACCTCACTGGGGCTACACATTATTAGTTGCATTTGAGAGAGGACATCCCTCCCTCAAAGATTACAGGGAGTCCCTGAACTATGTAAGGCTGTACTGTGCCTGTGTTGCCTTCTGAATCTTCCCAAGTAAGTAATTTAGAGCTTTGGAGTGTATGTTTGGACTGACCGATACCTTGGAGATGAGTCATGGAGGGGTGGAGGGGCCAAGCAGAGGGCCAGGAATGTGAGCTCAAAACAGTGGCATCTGCCTTGGTATCAATAATCCCCTCGAACCAGTGCCCATCTAGTTTAAGCTTTAAGGTGGGGTGGACGGTGGTTATTTGTTGTACCCAATATGCGTCTGAAGAGCCGGGGTGTGAATTCCCTCTAGCTATGGCGATGTAAGGATTTGACCTGTTAAGAGGTAGAGGGAGAGCCTGAGCTATTCTTTGGCCAGGGTAAATGGCCAAGGGTCCTTGTGTAGCCGTAGCTATGATTTTTATCTCACCCGTATAATCATTGTCTACGAGAGACGGGAAAACATTGAGTCCCTGTAAGCTGGAGGAGGCTCTTCTAATTATTAAGAAGAAGGTATCTTTGGGAGGGGGCCCAAATATCCCAGTGGAGAGAACTTGTACGCCATCTAGAGGATCTAAAATTGTGTAGGCGGAGGCACACAAGTCCAGTCCTGCGCTTCCTGAAGAAGCCCTGAAGAGGGAAGCTGAGGTTTGTGCTGGCTGTTCCCCTTGGCCGGCTGAAACTGAATGGGTTTTGGGGCCCGGGGCTGGCCCCTCATCCTGTTTCCCGGAAACGAGGGCAATGGGTTTCCTCTGGCGTCAGTTTTAGAACGGCATTGAATAGCCCAATGTTTTCCACGTCTACAGTGTGGACATACAGTGAGAGGGGCCGGGGCTGTATTGGCCGCAGGGTGGGATTGAGTTAATTGGGGGCATTGTTTTGAAAAATGACCAGGTTGGCCACATTTAAAGCAATTGTATTGAAGAGTGGCTCCAATAGCTAAGTTAATTCCTTGAGTTAATTTATGGGTTATGGGATCGACTATTTGTCCTCTAAGTACAGCACAGCAGAAGAATTAGCATTTTCGTATGCCAATTGTTTAATAATTTTGTTATCAGTTTCTCCAGGTCCTAGAATTTTTTCTGCTGCTTCGGTGAGTCTGGCCACAAATTCATTATAAGCTTCATTACTCCCTTGTACGATTTTTGTAAGGGGGGTAGTAACAGAGTCTTTTATGGGGGCAGATCGCCAAGCCCCTAGGGCAGCTTCAGCTACTTGAGTGAGGAGAACGATAGGGAGAGCTATTTGTTTTTGTTCAGAGACATATTTGCCTTGCCCTGTCAGTTTTTCAAAGGTCCAGCAAGCGGCAGGATCATTAGATTTAGACTGATTTTTAAGGGCAGTAGAATGACAGCGGTTGGTAAAATCAGCCTTCCAAGACAAAAATTGGCCGCGTGAGAGGACTGCTTGGGCTACTCGATACCATTCTCTAGGAGTAAGATATCCGTCTCCGGGAAGACCCTCAAGGAGGGAAATAGTGACAGGAGCGGTGTGGCCATAATTTTTGACCGTGGAGTTGAGTTCTTTAAGGGTCTTAAATTTTAGCCGTTTGAAGTTTGAGTGTGTGGCCTGGGTGGCAGGATTTTGTAGACCCTGAGCGGCAGGGGCTTGGACATCATCGCCGCTATTTTCACCCTCACTTTCGTTTTGTGAGCCTTCAGGTTCCTCGGTGGAGGTCGGCTCTTCAAGGGACGGCATATTATTGGCGTTTTTGCAAGTGATAACAGGGAAAATATGGGTTAAATTTTTTATTTTTTGTTTAGGATTTATTTTTGTGGACTGTCTAGGGATTTTTGGGAAAAGAGTTTCTCCCACAGTTTTTTGTAGAGAGGATAGTTGAAGGGAGAGATCGGAGAACTCTTTTTGGAGCGTAAGGACCTGTTTTAAATCATTAATTAGTTGGGTGAGTTGTTGTTTTGTGTGAAGCAGAGACTGGGTGTGAATGGGAGGGGGGAGTACAGGAGAGTAGAGAGAGGAGGACCCGAGAAGAGGGGTGCGGTAAGGCGGAGGGGCAGAGGCTGAGGTGGCAGCGGTGCTTGCGGCTTGTCCTGGCCAATCAGGAGCATGATAGCGGGCATTTTGTTCTTCCAGCTCTGATTCTTCAGAGGAGGAGAGAGAATTATTAGGTGGCTGGGGGATGATGGGGAACGCAAGCTTGGGAGGTTGAGGAGTTGTATTGGGTTCGGGAGGGCAATCATGAATGGAGGGGAGAGAAGGATAAAGGGAAGGATGTGTGGGTGGAGGAGGTATGTCGACTACAACAGATGGACAAGGAAAGGAACGTTTGAGGTCAGGGTTTTTAGGTGGAATAGATGTTTGAGAAGGCGTGCACGAAAGGGGTCTAAGAAACTCTTTGGCTAAGGACAGAAGTCTTTTGCCGCCATTAGATTCCTGAATTATATCATTAATTAAGTTCCAGTAACTAAAGGTTTGAATGGGAACTGCCTCAGGCCCTTGTTCCAGAAGGAGCCAATTTAAATCATGACCTACTTTAGTCCAAGTCCGGGGGTGAATCTCCAGACCCGTAATAACAATCCAAGGACAAGCTTCAGAAATGAAAGAAAAAAATCCTACTAAATCTTTTCTTTTAACTCTAACTCCCCTTTCTCTGAGAGAGGACTTAATGTCCTTAATAAAGACAGCCTCTTTAGAAACATTTTGGCCCATCGCTGAAAATAATGAGACGAAGACTGATCACTTACCGGAGTGATCAAGGGTGTGAGTGGCAAAGGCGATCTCTACGAGTTGCACTGGAGACAGCTTTCCCTTGTGAGCGGTAAGGGCGGTCTCCTCTATGAGTTGCACTGGAGATGACTTTCCCTCGTACGTGACAAGGGCGATCTCCTCTACGAGCCTCTGATCCGCGCGGCTGGGTCTTCGTCCGACTTGGGGTCCGTGCCTCGAGCCCCACGCTTGGGCGCCACTTGTCCTGTCCAGCAGGATCAGTTATTTGTGGGTCCAAGGAGAATCGAGCTTGCAGGGAACGATGGGCGAGAAAGAAAGAGGGAGACCAAGCAAAGAGTTGTCAAGGTCCCGTTTATTTAGGGTTAGGGTACAGCTTATATGCTCAGGCAGGAGGGGGAAAAGGGGCAAGGGAAAAGAGATAAGCATGGTGGAGGCGCCTGGTGGTGAGGCGCCTGGTGGTCGCGCAGTTGCGATATCTGTTATCTGGATCCGGGGCGTTTTTACAGCTCTTCTGGAATGTCCTGGTAGCTGGATCCTGGGGGCACATATCAAACAAGTTTTTTGAGTTCCTTTTGGCCTTTTAGTGACTCTGGACTCTAACATAAACAAGTTTTATGAGTTCCTTTTGGCCTTTTAGTGACTCTGGCCTCTAACAAGTGACATTGGTGAGGTTGTGATGTCAAAGCCTGTGTTGTCACTGGTGTGGCATTGATGTCAGTGTTCTGACTAATGACAGTGGTGATGTGGATTTCAAAGGTGAGGCTATAATAAAACAAGTGAGTCTATGATGTATAAGGTCAGACTGTGAGGTCACAGTGAATCTATGAAGTCACTGTAAGACTGATATCGCAGTGAGGCTCTGATGTCAGGCCTGATTCTGTGAGATGTCAGTGAGGCTGTGACATCAGGGGTGATGCTTAGATTTCACAGTGTGGTTAAGACATCATTGATGAGGTTTTGCAGTCACACTGAAGCCATGATGTCAGAGGAGAGGCTGTGATGTGACTGTGAGGCTGTGATGTTACCATGAGGTTGTGATATCACAGTGAGGCTGTGATATCAGTGGTGATAGAGCATGACATCACAGTTTGACTGAGATTTCAGTGGTTAGACTGTGATGTCAGAGGTGAGGCTGATGTCAGTGATGAGGCTGAGATGTCATAATGAGGCTAGCATGTTACTGGTGAGGCTTGGATGCAACAACGAGGCTCTGGTGTCACTGTTGAGGTTATCATATTATTGTGAGCCTGATATGTCAGTGGTGAGGCTGTGGTGTCATCGTAAGGGTAGGTAGAATATTATTGGTAAGGCTGTGATGTCACAGTGTGGCAGTGATGTCACCATGAAGCTATGATGTCACTATGAAGCTGTGATATCACTGTGAGGCTTTGATGTCACAGTTCATCTGTGAGGTAAGTGGTTTTAGGCTGTGATTTCTGAAGTGAGACCGATGTGAGCGATGAGGCAGGGATTTTGCATTGACAATGTGATATAAATGGTGAGCCTATTATGTCATCACAAAATTATGATGTCACCATGAGGCTGGGATGTCTCTGGTAAGGCTGTGATATCACCATTAACCTATCCTATCAGTGGTGAGGCTGTGCTGGCAGTGTGTGACTGTGATGTGACAGTGAGGTTGACATGTCACAGTTTGGTTTTGCTGCCAGTAGTGACTGTATTTTCACAGTGAGAATGTGTCATTGTTGAGGTTGTATTATCATCGTGAGGCTCTAATGTCACAGTGATTTTATTGTGTCAAACTAAGGCTATGGTGTCATTGGGAGACTATGATGTCAGAGGTGAATATTTATGTGACAAGCTTTGATAGCATTGTATGGCTGTGAATTCACTGTGAGGTTGTGATGTCACGGGGAAGTTATGAAATCACAGTGAGTTTGATGTCACATTGAGGCTGTGAGTACACCTCTGTCTATGATGTCACAGTGAGGCTGTGATGTCACAGTGCAGGTGTGTGGTCAGTAGTTAGGCGGTGATTTCAGAAGTGAGACAGATTTGTTGATGTCACAGTGGAGGTCATAGTGAGACTATGATATCAATGGCAAGGCTGAGAATACAGTGAGTCCATGATGTCATTGTGAGGTTTGTATATCACTCTGGGCTGTTATGTTACCACGAGGTGATATCACTCTGGAAGCTTTGTTGTTATAGTGAGGCTGTGATGTAAGTGGCAAAAGTGATGTCACAATGAGGCTATGATGTAACAGGTGAGCCTGTGGTGTCAGTGGGCAGATTGTTATAACTGTGAAGCTGTGATGTTGCAGTGAGTCTCTGATGTCAGGGCTGATTCTGTGAGAAGTTGTTGAGGCTGGG
The DNA here is from genome assembly GCA_023101885.1 of Typhlomys cinereus. Lineage (NCBI taxonomy): Eukaryota > Metazoa > Chordata > Mammalia > Rodentia > Platacanthomyidae > Typhlomys > Typhlomys cinereus. The sequence goes on along the minus strand of JALPQD010000204.1, from coordinate 3,169,367 downwards.
ACATCAGGGGTGATGCTTGGATTTTTCACAGTGAGTTTAGGATATCAGTGCTGAGGCTATGAATTCACACTGAGATTGTGATATCAGAGGAGAGGTTGTGCTGTCACTGGTGAGGCTCTGATATCAGAAATGAGGCTATAGTGCCACAGTTAGGCTATGATATCACTGTGAAGCTCTGATGTCACTATGAGGCTGTGACTTCACAGACAGGTTGTGTTGTCACAGTGAATCTGTGAAGTCAATGTGAGGCTGTAATATCTTTGGGAAGATTTATGTCACAATGAAGCATTGATGTAACATGTGAGGCTGTAATGTCACTGTTTATGACGTCAAAGGCTGTGATATCACTGCTGAGGCTGTCATGTCACTGTGAACCTGTGCAATCTATTGTGAGGTTGTGGTGTCATGGTTAGGCTAGGTAAGATACCAGGGGTGAGAATGTGAGGTCACTGTGTGGCTATGATGTCACCATGAGGCTGTGATGTCACAGTAAGGTTGTGTTGATACAGTGTGGCTGTGAGGTCACTGGGAGGCTGTAATATTACCATGAAGTTGTGATAATCACAGTAAGGCTATGATACCAGTGTTGATAGACGATGGCAACACAGTCCATGGAGATTTCAGTAGTTAGTCTGTGATGTCAAGAGTGAGGCTGATGTCAGTGATGTGGCTGAGATGTCACAGTGAGCCTGGGATATTACTGGTGAGGCTGTGATGCCACAGTGGGCCTGTGATGTCAGAGGTGATGCAATAATGTTACAGTGAGGATGTGACATCACCGTGAGGCTATGATGTCACAGTGAGGATGTGATGTCACAGTGCAGCTGAGAGGTCAAGGGTTTGGCTGTGATTTCAGAAGTGAGACTGATGTGACAGATGAGGCTGAGATGTCTCATCAGTGATGTAATATAATGTGAGGCTGTGATGCCACAGTGAGGTTATGATGATACCATACGGTTGTGGTGTCACTGATGAGGCTCTAATATCATGGTAGCCTATCATCGGTAGTGAGGTTGTGATGTCACAGTGAGGCTGTGTTGTCACAGTGAGTTTGTGATGTCAGCAGTGACTGTGCTGTCACAGGGAGACTATGTCACTGGTGAGGCTGTATTGTCACTGGTGAGGCTCTAATGTCACAGTGTGTTTATTGTGTGAAATTTACTGTGATGTCACAGTAAGGCTACGATATCTGAGGTGAAGCTTTATGTCATTCTGTTTTTGATGGCATGGTATAGCTGTGATGTCACAATGAGGCTGTGATGTCACTGGGGAAGTTGTGATGTCACAGTGAGTTTGTGATGTCACAATGAGGCTGTGATTCACTGTGAATCTGTGGTGTTACAGAGAGGTTATCATGTTTCAGTGAGCCTGTGAGGTCAGTTGTATGGTTGGTGAGCCATAGTGAAGCTAGGTAGGATGTCAAGGATGAGGGTGTGATGTCACATTGAAGCTATGATTTGAGAGGTGTGCCTGTGATGTCATAGTGAGGCTGTGATGAAACAGGGAGGCTATAATGTTAGAGTCAATGTTGTGATGCCACAGTTGAGCAAAGATTTCAGAGGTGAGCCTGTGATGTCATACTGAGGCACTGATGATACAGAGAGGCTGTAACCTTATAGCTAGTGCTGTGTTGTCACAGTGAGTCTTTGGTGTCGCAATGACACTGTGATGATGCCAAGGTTGAGCAAAGATTTCAGAAGTGAGCCTGTGATGTCATACTGAGGCACTGATGATACAGAGAGGCTGTAACCTTATAGCTAGTGCTGTGATGTCACAGTGAGTCTTTGGTGTCACAATGACACTGTGATGTCATAGGGAGTTATTGATGTCCCTGTGGAGGCTGTGTGGTCACAGTGAAGCTGTGATGTTGGTGGCGAAGCTGATGTGACAGTGAGGCTATGATGTCAATGATGATGCTGTGATATCACATTGAGGCTGTGATGTCACAGTGAGACTATGTCAAAGTTGTGTGTGTGATGTCATCATGAGGCTATTATGTCAGTGGCAAGGCTGATGTCACAGTGAGTTTATGATGTCACAAGGAGGCGGTGATGGTACTGTCAGTTTGTAATGTCACAGTGAGGTTGTGAGGATACAGTGTGGCTATGATGTAACAGCGAGGCTCTGACGACACAGTGTTTTTATGTCATTGTAAAGGTTTGGATGGCACAGTGACGCTGTAATGTTAATGGTGTTGCTGATGTCACAAAGAGGCTGTGATGTCACTGATGAATGTGTGATGCTGCAATAAGGCTGGAATGTCAGTTGTGAGAAAAATGTCATAGTTAGTCTATGTAAGAGTTACTCTTAACTATTGCTGTGAAAGAGCACTCAAAGTCAATCAACTTAAGGGAGAAAGGGAGATTTATTCAGCTTACGGTTCCAGAGGGAAGGTATAGCTTCTCATAATGGAGGTGACATTGCTAGCTGGCCAAAGTTGAGAAGGCTAAGTCACCACAGACCCACTACTAACACAACATCGACTCTAACATTACAGCCTTTCTGTGACACCGCAGTGTCACTATTGACAACACAAACTCACTGTGACATCACAACTTCCCCAGTGACATCACAGCCTCACAGTGAATCACAGCCTCATTGTGACATCACAGCCAGACCATGCCATCAAAGCTTCAGGGTGACATAAAGCTTCACCTTAGACATCATAGCCTTACTGTGACATCACAGACTCAGTTTCACACATTAAAGTCACTGTGACATTAGAGCCGCACCAGTGACAATACAGTCTCATCAGTGACATAGTTTACTGTGACAGCACAGTCACTGCTGACATCACAAACTCACTGTGACAACACAGCCTCACTGTGACATCACAAGCTCACCACCGATGATAGGCTCACCATGATATTAGAACCTCATCAGTGACACCACAGTCTTATGGTGTCATCATAACCTCATTGTGGCATCACAGCCTCACCAGTTATATTACATCATCGATGAGACATCTCAGCCTCATGTGTCACATCAGTCTCACTTCTGAAATCACAGCCAAACCCTTGACCTCTCAGCTGCACTGTGACATCACAGCCTCACTGTGACATCACAGTCTCACTGAGACAACAAAGCCTCTCCTCTGACATAACAGCCTCACTGTAACATAACAGACCTCTGATATCATAGCATCAGTGACACCACGGATATCCTGCTTATCCACCCTATGACACTACAGTCTCATCACTGACATCTCAGGCTCACAGTCACGTGACAGCGTCAATAGTGATACCACAGCCACGCTGTGGCATCAGAGCGTCACCAGAAATATCCCAGCCTCACTGTGATATCTCAACCTCATCACTGGCATCAGGCTCACTTCTGCCATCACAGCCGAACCACTGAAGTCTCAGCTGAACAGTGAATTCATAGTTTATCACCACTGATATCACAGCCTCACTGTGATATCACAACCTCACACTAATATCACAGCCTCTCCTTTGACATCACAGCTTTGTTGTGACTGCACAGCCTCACCACTGAAGTCCTAAGCTCACTGTGAAATCTAAACATCACCTCTGATATCACAGCCAACATAATAGGCTAACCTGTTGTAGTCCAAGGTCTCCTCTCAACAATGGTTAAGCAAATGAGTAATGATTAAGTAAATGGAGGACAGACAGACAGCTCTCTGGGCTGAGTGAATCTGAACTCTTCATTGAAATTATTAGAAGATTTTATATGCTTTAGAAAATCCTGAGTAAAGGCCAGGGGATGTGTCACCAAGCTCATAGGGAAAACATCAAAGAAAACAAGGACCAAATTCTTTACAGGATTATGTAAAATATATTCATTCCAGATAAAAAGGAAGAGCAGAGGTGACGTATATTTTCTGTGTTGGAACAGACATGATGTCTTCATGTAAAGTTAGAACATGCATGATACTCAGTTGCTAAAAGCAAAGTGCCAATGAATGTTTCAAAGTGGATTTTTCCCTGGTTTATGTATAAACATCAAATGTGTGTGGGAGGGACTGTAAACTAGCTAGACATGAAAACAACAACAAAAGATCTAAGAACATACAAGAGGTAGACTCAAATTCCAGAGGGAGGAATTCTCCTGCCAGAGGAAAAAATTTACATACGAAGAGCCCCTAGGACATAACAATTTCCAATTAGATGTTAATATGCCTTTCCCCAGCCAGCAGGCTTTAGGCCAGAACCAGGCTATAAGACAGTAAGACTAAGGCAGGCAATAACACTAAGGCGTTACTACCCCTTATTTTCCTTATTTCTCTGATTTATATCAAATAATGTGATGTCCTTTATCCAGAAACTGTTTCCTTGAAACAATATTCTGTCATGCTGGACCATGTTAAAACACCATGGTTGATAAGACATGGCATTTCCCTGTCTCTTTCTTTTTTAAAAAATGAGATTAATCTGAAAATGATTGGAAGGAGAATTATAACAATGACTATGATAAGAATTGTCATGCCAATATGAATTTACATGGTAAACAAGGTGGTAGGAAAACATTAAAACTCATATGAGTATTTACATAAGGGTGTAGACCCTTAAGTTGGTAAAATGGCTAAGGAGTACAATTGTAGTAGCCAGCAATTTGTATAAACTTAAATATAGAGTAGTGTTAAAATGTCTAACAGACTAGTTTTGATAGGTAAGAATAACTTATCTAGGCACTAAGTGTCAAGCCAACCAGATCTATTCTGGAGTTGAAATTTGTCTGAATTTTGTCCCAAATAAAAATTTTATCTTAGTGTCTAAGTTAAGAGAAATATAATTAGCCATTAAAGAGTAGATACAATTGGTGGTATAAATGTCAGCAAAAGTCAACAGAAAATTATACATTTTAGGAACCAAAAGCAAAACATGTGGCGAGTACACAATAGTGAATTTTAAATTGAAAATTTAAATGGTGAGTAGCAGTTAACTTTTAAAGTCTAGTTTGTAAAAGACTTTCAGAGTCAGTCCAAACAGGGGTCAGGAATCCACCTAGAAGGAAACATTTCTGGCTCCTTCAAGTCAGGATCTGGCTCTTTGACTTGTTCTGTATCGATGTCAACTCCTTTTTTCCTGTAGGCTGAAAGCTGTCATCTTCTCAGAGAGACTGTCTATGATTTTCCACTGGGAAGAATGAACTTTTGGGAATCCACAGGGATGAGCCTACTGATGAAGAAACACAAGACATCCTAGACTCCAGGGAACCCTGGGTCTGGTTAAGACAGGTGTGTGTCAAAGGCATTCTTTCCTCTAACCATCATCTCTAGTTTTTAATCTTTTATAAACCTAACATCCCAAAAACCTTTATAACATACTTTAACATTCTTTTAAGTAACCAATTCATATACTATACATATATATGGATAGTATATTAATATATAGTATATGTATAGTATATATGAATATGTATATTGTTTTACTTGATGGTTTCCTGCTGTTTTTACATTAAATTATCCCTCAAGAAATGTCTTTTAAAGAGGTGATAACAGATAACAAACCTCATCTTTAAAAGAAATTAAGAGTTGAGTCTGATATGGCAATTGTGTAGACAATATATATTTATATATAACATATACTTTGAAATCTAAGACATAATAGCTCTCAATTTATTTATTTACTTTAGCATGAAGGAACCATAAGTTTTTTATCTTTAAAGTATATGAAACTTATAAACATAAAGAAAACTTTTGAAAGGTAACAGCCTTATTTTTGAAATGAAAATGTTAAATAAATTGTAGTACTTTAATATCATTTGGAGCCAAATTAATTATAACACAAGTCAGTAAAAGTTCTTCAAATTTTGTAGAGACTGACACATTAAATATGGAATAATCAGGTAGCACATGATCACAAGTGAATACCTGTATGACTCTGTTTAGATAAGCATTTTTCTAGCAATAGAAACATTCATATATTATTATATCTTATCATAAGGAGAATGAAGAAAATTAATTGAATTTTTTAGAAGACATTTGTATTTTCTGATCGCTAGATTTCATGGAATAAAATGTTATGAAAGAAGTCAAGAAGAATGAGGAAGTTTAACTGCTCAGTATTATATTGGCTTTGTTATTTTGAGAATAAAGGGAAAAACCTTTAAGAACACAATGGCATTTTCATTTGTAGTTAAAGATCAAAACCAATCAAGATAACTTTTTATGAAAGAAAACACAAGCCATCAGAAAAACAGTTGTAATTGACTCAACATGTAAGGCCTTACTAGTTAAGGCCTTAGATGTTATTAAAATTATTTGTCCTTATTTTAAGTATGCATACATGTAATTAAAAATAGCATGCCAAAATTTTAATAATAGTGCACAACATGAATAAAAACGATCGAATTGTCTATAGACACTTTTTTATTTTGAAACACAAGACACACAACATATAAACACAGAACACATAAACATACAAACACATTAATAACATACAATTCACTGACAACCTTAAAATTACCTCAGAAACATCATCAAAAGCAGATAAACATTTATGAAAGCCTTATAATTGAAAACAAAATCTCATAGTAGTTAAGTTCAGCAGTTTAGTCTAATTATGAAAAATAGTAAAAGCAGTTTAAACTTTAACATTTAGTACCAAAAACAAATTATTATTTAAGAAACTTTATATTTAATAGATGAATATATTTGTCTAATTTTTTCATTTTCTGAAAATCTGTTAGCATTTCCCAAAGGGTCATTTGCATTTTTAAGGCCAAATATTTATATTATTGTTTCCCAAGCTGAGATCCTTTTGCCACAGCCTGCAAAAGCAGCAGTTTTGCAAGATTTTTCATGGATCTCAAAAACATTTGAATTAATTTTAAAATATTAGGTTTTTATACTAATTTTTTGTTTTTCTTTTTTTTTTTGTTTGAGAAAAACAAAACATTTTATTGTGTGTTGTGAAGGTCATAATTCATCTTATTGTCTTTTAATTTATTTTAAATTTTTAAAAAATTTTTATTACTATTTCCGCTCATACAAACTTAATAGGTAGACCAGTTCCCTCCCCCCCTCCTCCCCCCGAACCCCTTGCTTCCCCTCCTTCCCTCCCCATCTCCCAGTGCCTCCCCCCAATTCCCAGAGAGTCCTTTATTGTGTATGCCTAACTCTCCTCTTGGTCCTCCTTCCTGATGACATAAAAGGACCCAGTGGCATTTCCCTGAACCCTTTCTCGTGTTCCCCTTAAGCATAGGAACACTTCTATGGCCATCAATCCCTTGCCTCCAAGGATCTTGGTGCCTTTAGCCGATGTTAGACTTTGTGAGGTCAGTAGTATGACGGACATGGCGCAGGGCATGCAAAGTCCTATTATGATTGCTTCAGCCCTATCTAGTGTGGAGACTCTTCAAATCATTGCTCCCCCCATCCTTTTGCTCTTACAATCTTACCGCCCCCTCTTCCGCAGATGTCCCTGAGTTTCAGGATGGGGGGAGATTAGGCTGGCTTAGTTCTATGTGGATGATATAGAGTCTCTGAAGTTCTGGATTGTGGGTTGTTGATTTTCTTTTGCAGTTTTGCTGCTCCTGCAATGCCCTTCACTCCATCCTGATGGGGACTGTATGTCACCCCCTGGTCAGAGACAAAAAATTGTTAAACTGGAGTCTTGTTATAATAGCACATTCAAGGGTAGATGTAATAAAAGCAGGAAACCTCAGTGAGGGAGGGATCAGTCACCCATTTGCAAAATGATCTCTTTTCATCTGCCAGACTATATGCCCTCCACTTCTGGTGAGATCACACCCCCTCAGTTGTACATGATCAGGAACGAACGTCTGTGAACTTAACCAGGTGTCACATTACTTACTTGCATTCCTTGGAGGTCGATTTTCTCTGCTGTAACATGGTCCCCTCTCTCCTTGTGTCTGGTGTGGCCCTCCAACCCCATCCCTCCTGTTCACAATCTTTGCAATTACCGTATTACATACGTTTACCCTTGAGTGTCTCAATGTGGGCTGGGTGAGTTTGGTACTAGGAGCCACCTATTAGGGAGTACATACGGCGCTTAATTTTCTGGGTCTGGAATACTTCACTTAATATAATTGTTTCTAATGACATCCATTTCCCAGCAAATTCCAGTAATTCATCATTTTTGATGGCTGAGTAGTACTCCATTGTATAGATGTACCACAGTTTCCTTATCCACTCGTCAACTGTTGGACATTTAGGTTGATTCCATGACTTTGCTATTGTAAACAGTGCTGCTATGAACATAGTCGTGCTTGTGCTATCAAGGTGAACCTCTGCTGCATGGGGGGTTATTCCCAAAAGTGGAATCGCAGGGTCATATGGCATTTCAATCTTTAATTTCTTTAAGAATCTCCAGACGGCTCGCCAGAATGGCTGTATGAGCCTGCATTCCCACCAGCAATGTAGCAGAGTTCCCCTCTCTCCACATCCTCTCCAGCATTTGTTGTTGTTTGTATTGTGGATTTTTGCCATCCTGACCGGGGTGAGATGATATCTCAGGAAGGTTTTGATTTGCATTTCCCTGATGGCTAAAGAAGTGGAGCATTTTATAAGATATTTGTTAGACATTTTAATTTCATCCCTGGTAAAATTTCTTTAAAGTTCCAGGGCCCATTTTTTAATTGGGCCATTGGTTTCCTTGGTGTTTAATTTTCTAAGTTCTTTGTGCACTCTGGATAGTAGAGCTCTATCAGATATGTGGTTAGTGAAGATATTCTCCCATTCTGTGGGTTGCCTTTGAGCTCGCGTTATAATCTCTTTATCTGAACAGAAGCTCTTTAATTTCACAAGATCCCAACTGTTGAGAGTTGGTAGCAGTGACTGTGCCATTGGATGTCTGTTTAGGAAATGTTGGCCTAGCCCAATCAGCTCAAGGGAGTTCCCTATCCGTTCAGTTATGATTTTCATAGTCTCTGGCCTGATATCAAGGTCCTTCATCCATTTGGAATTAAGTCTTGTACATGGTGACAAGTACGGGTCCAGCTTTAATCTTCTGCATGTGGAAATCCAGTTTTGCCAGCACCATTTGTCGAAGGTGCAGTTCTTTTTCCATTGGATTCTTTGGGCCCCTTTGTCAAAGATCAAATGGCTGTATTTTTGTGGGCTTATATCTGGGTCCTCAACCCTTATCCATTGATGTGTGTGTCTATTTTGGAGCCAGTACCAGGCTCTTTTTATAACTATGGATTTGTAGTATAGACTAAGGTTCGGTATGGTAATACCTCCAGCAGTGTTTTTGTTACTCAGGATTGTCTTTGCTATCCTAGGTCTTTTGTGCCTCCATATGAATTTTGAGATTAATTGGTCAACTTCTTTAAAGAATTGCTTTGGGATTTTAATTGGTATAGCATTGAATTTGTTTATTGCCTTTGGTAGGATGATCATTTTTACAATGTTGATTCTGCCAATCCAGGACCATGGGAGGTCTTTCCACCTTCTGGTGTCTTCTGATATTTCTTTCTTTAGGGTTTTAAAGTTTTCATTGTAAAGGTCTTTTACCTCCTTGGTTAGGTTTATACCAAGGTATTTCATTTTTTTAGGGGCTATAGTAAATGGGAATGTTTCTCTCAGGGCTTTTTCACTTCTTTCATTCTGGGCATATAGGAAGGCCTCTGATTTTTGCACATTTATTTTGTATCCTGCCACCCTGCTGAACTTCTCAATTAGTTCCAGGAGCTTCCTGGTAGAGTTTTTGGGATCTCTCAGGTATAAGATCATGTCATCTGCAAATAGGGATAGCTTGAATTCTTCCTTGCCGATTTGAATCCCTTTTATGTCCCTTTCTTGTCTTATGGCTTCAGCTAAGACTTCAAGTACAATATTGAATAGAAGTGGTGAGAGTGGACAGCCTTGTCTCATTCCTGATCGAAGTGGGAATGCTTCAAGTTGTTCCCCATTGAGCATAATCCTTGCTGTGGGCTTGTTATATACAGCTTTTATTATATTAATAAAGGTTCCTTCCATTCCTATTGTCTCTAGCGTTTTGATCATAAAAGGATGTTGGATCTTGTCAAAAACTTTTTCTGCGTCTATCGAGAGTATCATGGGGTCTTGGACTTTGGACTGGTTTACATGATGAATTACATTTATTGATTTGCATATGTTGAACCAACTTTGTGTGCCGGGGATGAAGCCTACTTGGTCCCTGTGAATGATCTTTTTGATATGTTTTTGAATCCGATTCGCTAAGGCATTGTTGAGAATCTTTGCGTCTGCGTTCATCAGGGAGATCGGCCGATAGTTTTCTTTTTTAAGTGAATCTTTATTAGGTTTTGGGATTAAGACGATATTAGCTTCATAGAAGGAATTTGGTAGTGTTCCTTCCTTTGCTATTGATGGAACAGTTTAAGGAGTATTGGTGTTATTAACTCCTTAAATGTCTGGTAGAATTCTGTGCTGAATCCATCTGGTCCAGGACATTTTTTGGTGGGAAGATTCGAGATTACTTCTTCAATTTCCTTATATGTTATAGGGCCATTTAAGTAATTCACAACTTCCTTATCCAATTTAGGTAAGATGTGTTTACTTAGAAATTCATCCATCTCTTGTGTGTTGTCAAACTTCACAGAGTATAAATTTTTGAAATATGCTGTTATAATTCTCTGGATTTCTTGGGTATCAGTAGTGATTACTCCATGTTCATTTCTAATTTTGTTAATTTGGGTTTTCTCTCTCTCCTGATTTTGGTTAATTTAGCTAGGGGTGTATCTATCTCATTGATTTTTTCAAAGAACCAGCTTTTTGACTGGTTGATTTTTTCTATCGTTTTCTTAGTCTCAATTTCAGATATTTCTCTCCTTATTTTGCTAATCTCCTCTCTTCTACTACTTTTGGGATCAGATTGCTCAAGTTTCTCTAAAGCCTTAAGCTGCATCATTAAGTTATTTATTTCTGATGTTTCCATTTTTTTGATGTAGACATTAAGAGCTATGAACTTACCTCTTAGGACAGCTTTCATTGTGTCCCAGAGATTTTGGTAAGTTGTATTTTCATGGTCGTTCACTTTCAGGAAATCTTGAATTTCCTTTTTAATTTCTTCCTGAATCCAGTTCTCATTCCATATCATATTGTTAAGTTTCCAGAAGTTAGTGTATTTTCTCTTGTTTGTTGTGTTGTGGATGTCCAGCTTTAGGCCGTGATGGTCTGATAGGGCACAGGTTAGAATTTCAACTTTTTTGTATATGTGTAGATTCGTTTTGTGGCCCAATATGTGATCTATTTTGGAGAAAGTTTCGTGTGCTACTGAGAAAAATGTGTATTTTTTGGTGCGTGGGTGAAAATTTCTATAGAGATCTGTAAGGTCCATTTCTTTAAGGGTTTGATTAAGTTCCAAAGTGTCTCTGTTAAGCTTTTGACCTGTTGATCTATCCCATGTTGAGAGGGCAGTGTTGAAGTCCCCAAGAATTATCATTTGCGGTTTGATTTCTTGCTTTAGACGCTGTAGGGTTTTCTTAATGAATGTGGAGGGGCCCGTATTGGGTGCATAAATGTTCAGGATTGTGAATTTTTCCTAGGGAATTGTACCTGTGACTAAAATGTAGTACCCATCTGTGTCTCTTATCATTTTTTTGGTTTGAAGTCCACTTTGTCTGAAAGCATAATTGCTACCCCTGCCTGTTTCCTGGTTCCATTTGCTTGTAAGATTTTGGACCAGCCTTTCATTCTTAGGATGTGCCTATCTTTTGTGGTGAGATGAGTTTCCTGAAGGCAGCAGATTGTTGGATTGTGGTTTTTAATCCAAGTTTGTAATCTGTGTCTCTTAATCGGAGAATTAATACCATTGACATTTAATGTTATAATGGAGAAATTATTTTTAATTCTGGACATTTTTTATGTTTAGTAGATTTTGTAAGCATGTTGTTTGACATTTATGTTTTGGTGGTATTATACTACCCTTCTGTCTTCCTGGATACGCTTGTTCTTTTCTTCAAGCTTGAGTATCAGTTCTAGGATTTTTTGAAGGCCTGGTTTGGTAGACATGTATCCCTTCAAGTTGTCTTTGTGCTGGAAAACTTTTCTTGTTCCCTCAATCATGACAGATAGTTTTGCCGGGTATATCAGTCTGGGTTGGCATTTTTGCTCATTTAATACTTGACGTATGTCTCTCCAAGCTCTTCTTGCTTTTACTGTTTCCATTGAGTAGTCATTTGTTATTCTAATAGGTTTACCTTTAAAAGTGACTTGCTTTTTTTCTCTTGAAGCTCTCAGCACCTTTTCTTTGTCTTGAATGTGGAGTGTTTTGACTATTATTTGCCGTGGCGATTTTCTATTTTGGTCGTATCTGTTTGGAGTGTGAAATGCCTCCTGTATTGGGTAGGCCTCTCATTCTGTAATTGTGGGAAGTTTTCATTTATGATGAATTGAAATATTTCCTCAGGTGTGGTACTTTGGGATTCTTGTTCTGGTATTCCATGAATGCGCATGTTAGGCTTCTTCAGAGTGTCCCATATCTCTTGAATGTTCCTCTCCAGTATCTTTTTGGCTTTAACAATCTCTTCCATTGAACTGGGTAATTCTCCCACTTTTCTTCAAGATCTGAAATTCTATTTTCTGCCTCATTTTTTCTGCTGATAAGACTCTCTGTTGAGTTTTGGGTTGAAGATAACTTGTCTTTTAGTTCAATTTTAAACTCTGCCTGAGACTGTTTTAATTGCTGCATATCTATTTTTGTTTCTTGAACTGTTTTTCTCAACTCCTCCAAGTGCCTGTTGTGTTCCTGTTCAAAGTGGTTGATACGGTTGTTTAACTCTTCTCGGATTTCCTCTTTCATAGTATTAATCATGGTAAGGATCATACTCTGAAAGTCGTTATGTTGGGTCTGGCTTTCATGGCTATTTTCTGTGGATCTATTCTGGTTGGAATCCCTCATTATGGGATTGATTCTTTCGGCAGGAGATTGTTCTTCTTGGGTTTTGTTTCTCGTGGAGCTGCACTTTGACTCGTACATTGTTGTTTTGTTTTTTAGGACCTTTCAGTTTCTGTGTTTTTCACTGAATCGATGTAGTTAGTATTGTTACGCTTGCCAGTTATTACTAGTGCTTACCTTGGATTGGGTATGTTTGTGTATTGTTATTATTATATTCTAGATGACGCTACTAGGCTGTTAATACGTCAGTTAAGTCAGGCTATGTTACCAGGGGGTGAATATTAGTTTGGTAGTGCACTTTTACGATTTAATTTCTTGGTGAAATGTGGGGGTGAGTGCTGTACTCCCTGGAGTTGTATGTTGTGGGGTGGCTGTATGAGAAAGTTGATCTACAGCATTGATACTTTAAAGGATCAGTAAGGTGAAAAGAAAAAGTTTACTTATCTTTGGGGTGAATGAGAAGAAACTCGCCGACATGATATAATGATTGTAGTGGAGTCCAGATGTATGGCCTGTGCTCCCTTTGTTCCTTAGAATTTTGCTTGAGTTTCCTTTGGGCTCTATTGAATTCTGAGTAGCAGTGTGTTTTCCGTGGACCACGTCCGTAGGTCCCCGGTGGGCCAGAGAGGCAGAGGATCTGATGTTGATGGCAGAATTCTTCACCTGCGACCTGGGAAGGTAGACACGGAGAGGGGCAGGGCCCCGGGGGCAAAGCCGGGGGCTGCGCAGCATGGTGCTGCTGGCCCGGCGGCTCCAGGGTGGGGGGCGAGGCTGGGCTGGGCTCTTTCGTTCCCTGGCTCAATGGCAGAATTCTTCACCTGGGATCCAGGAGGGTGGCTAGGCGCACAGGGGGCAGGATGCGAGGTGCTTGGGTCCGGAGCGGGGCCCAGGCTAAGCCGCAGTCGGCCTGGGTGCTCGCCTCCACCAGGACGCGTGGGGCTCCGGGTTGGTTGGGGGCTGGGCTGTGTTCTCTCTCTCTCTCTCTCTCTCACTCAATCACCTTGGGCGAGGGCGGGGTGGCGCGGAGGGAGCTGGGGTCGGTCCGAGCCGGGGACACAGGCCAAGCCGCAGTCGGCCTGGGTACTCGCCGCCGCCAGGACACGTGGGGCTCCGGGTTGGTTGGGGGCTGGGTTGTGCTCTCTCTCTCTCTCTCTCTCACTTACTCACCTTCTGTTTTTCTTATAATTGAAAAATATTAGGAAAAACATGTTTTTGTTCATTTATTTAATTTTTTATTTATTTAATATTTACTTATTATTTTATTTATTTATTTATTCATTTTTATTTCTTTAATTTTTTAAATCCATATGAAACCAAATTCTGGGATTTACACTCCCTTCAATAAAAGAAAGATGTAAATTTACAACTTAATCTATAAAGCCAGCCAATTGTTTTTCACTGTTTCTACTCTTTTTGTTTTTTTAACATTTTTTATTATTATTTCCGCTCATACAAACTTAATAGGTACACCTGTTCACTCCCTCCCTCCTCCTCCCCTCCGAACCCCCTGCTCCCCCTCCCCTCACACTTCCTTCCCCATCCCCCAGTGCCTCCCGCCCCAATTCCCAGAGAGTTCTTTAATGTGCATCCCTGACTCTCCTCTGGGCCCTCCTCTCCGATGACGTACAAGGACCCAGTGGCATTTCCCTGAACCCTTTCCCGTGTTCCCCTTAAGCATAGGAACACTACTGTGGCTGCCAATCCCTTGCCTCCAAGGATCTTGGTGCCTTTAGCAGATGCTAGACTTTGTGGCGTCTATAGTGTGTTGGACATTGCGCAGGGCATGCAAAGTCCTATTATAATTGCTTCGGCCCTAACTTGTGTGGAGTATCTTGCATATCATTGCTCCTCCCATCCTTGTGCTCTTACACTCTTACCACCCCCTCTTCTGCAAATTTCCCTGAGCTTCAGGATGGGGAGAGATTAGGTTGGCCTAGTTCTAGGTGGTTGATATAGAATCTCTGAAGTTCTGGATTATGGTTTGTTGATTTTCTTTTGCAGTTTTGCTGCTCCTGCAATGCCCTTCACTCCATCCTGCTGGGCACTGTATGTCACCCCCTGGCCAGAGACAAGAAGCTGTTAAACTGGAGTCTTATTATAAGAGCACATTCAAGGGTAGATGTAATAAAAGTAGGAAACCTCAGTGAGGGAGGGGTCAATCACCCATTTGCAAAATGATTACTTTTTATCTGCCAGACTATATGCCCTCCCCTTCTGGTGAGATCATACCCCCTTAGTTGTAAATGATCAGGAACGAACGTCTGTGAACTTAACCAGGTGTCACATTACTTACTTGCAGTCCTTGATGGAGGCCTATTTTCTCTGCTATAACATGGTCCCCTCTCTCCTTGTTTCTGGTGGGGCTCTCCTTCCCCATCCCTCCTGTTTATAATCTTTGCAATTATTGTAGGTATTACAGAGATTTATTCTTGAGTGTCTCTATGTTTTCTGTGTGACGGTTCTGTATGCCCTAATTTTAACTGTTCTTGTACCAATTGTTCTATAACCTTTATTTTTTCCATTGATAGAGGCCACTGTTCAAGCCATATAGGCTCTTTTGATTTCCATTGTACTGTATCAGCATAATAAGTAACAGTGGCCTCAATTAAAAATTTTTGTTCCGGATTCTACAGGATCAGGAACTACTAACGCCATTTCCATTGAGGATGAAACATGTCTTCCCCATAAAGGATAAGGAAGAGGGGGAATGACACAAGGCTGAAAACTTTTTTATTTAATATCACCTGCCCATTTTAATATTTGTACTCTCTGCATATAGGCTGGTGAGGCATCCATACATACTTTGATGTACTACCTGAAAGACTCTTGTTTTCTGACTGATCTTAATAAAGTCTGGAACATTGTATTTGTATTCTTAAAGGCTAACTGCTTTATAACTATTTCTGTAGCTTCTAGATTTGGCTCCCATGTAGGATCTTCACTTTCCTTTCTTCTAGCCTGTTGTAGTGCTCCAAGAAAGCCTACCTCTGTGGGAGGCTTCCTAGGACTCTCAAGAGGAAATGGCGTTAGAAGTCTTTAGAAATACCCCATCATCCTCACTATGGTGAGTTACTGCCTTTTCCTCTAAATCAGTCGCATTAGAGTGGCAAAGGATAGCACTGTCTACTTCTTTTCCTAAATCAGTTTCCTCAGATGGAGACAGGACTTCATTGTCTTCCTCCTCTAAACTTACTGTTATGATATGTTGAGGCTTAATTAAGCCTTCCTAGTTTTTATCTTTATTTTTCTTTGGAGTCAGAGGAGTCTTCACCAACTTAGTTTCCTGTGATATGCTTATTGTTTCTTGACTAGGACTTAGAGAATCTATCATTAAACTCCATAAAGAAAATATAACAATTGGGTCCTTTTCTGGTCCATGAACATGATAATAGTTTTTTAAATCTCTTTTCCTATCTTTCTCCAAGTTTCTAGATCCAAGGTTCCTTCCTCTGGAAACCAAGGACAATATTTTTGTACAAAATGAAAAAATTTTTCTTAACTCCTTAGAAGAGACATGAACATCTCGTGCATTTATCATTTGCTTAGTTACGCCAATAAAGAGTCTTCCTTTTTTAGACTCAGTATGGCCCATGTTTCTTACCCGTATTCTTCATTCAGCTTGGCTCCACCCTGATGGAATCCTATCCTTACCGATCTTCTTAACTCAGCTTCACTTGGCCAAGGGGTCTTCTGCACCCTCACAGATGCTATCCCTGCCTGAAAGACTTAAAGAGAAAAAAAAGAGAAAAGGAAAGACTTCCCTGGCCAAGTGTCCCAGGTTCGGGACCAGATGTTGCAGTCCAAGCTGCAACCTCGAATCCAGGGCTCACCTCGATAAGGTTGGCAAGGCTTCTGTGAATGGAAGACAGACAGGCAGCTCTCTGGGCTGAGTGAATCTGAACTCTTTATTGAAATTTTTAGCAGAGTTTATATACTTTAGAAAATCCAGAGTATAGGCCAGGGGATATGTCACCATACCCATAGGGAAAACATCAAAGAAAACCAGGACCAAATTCCTTACAGGATTATGTAAAACATATTATTCCTGGTAACAAAGGAAGAGCAAAGATAACATCTATTTTCTGTGTTGGAAAAGACATGGTGTCTCCAGGTAGAGTTAAAGCATGTGTCATGGTTTGAAATGTGTCCCCCACAGTCTCATGTGTGTGGCAAGATCATGGCACCTTGAGAGGTGGAGTCTTGCTGGAGGAAGGCAGTCACAAGGGGTGGGCCACCCTACCTCCAGGAGAAGTCAGCCTTTGCTGCAAGCAGTCTGCTGCTCTCAGCTTCCAAGATGTCTGCTTTGACTTAGCCTCCTCCAGCTTTGGCTAGCCAGCTGCTTCATAAGCTGAATAAACCTCCTTTTCTCCCTTCAGTTGATTGATTTTGGGTGCTCTCTCACAGCAATAGTTAAGAGTAACCGTTATAGAAATTGGTACCAGGTAGTGGGGTATTGCTGTGAGATTAAAAACAGCTGGTACCACAATGTGAAATTGTTTGTGAAGCTGAGAGAAGCTGGCACCCAAAAGTATGCCAATGCTGTGATGTGGCGAGTGTGCCTTTGGAACTGTTTGTTGGGAGAAATGTGGAGAACTTTGGGACTTTGTGTTGGGAAAGTCTTTGCATCTGAACAATGGGGCCAAATGGGCCTTTCTTGTAAGAGCTCAGAGGAGAGCAATGCTGTGAGATACGCAGCAGTGGAAACCCAGCTTGTGATGGTCCAGAGTGGAACACAGACTGTGTTTGTAATTGGACAAATGACACATGGAACCATGTGTTGGCAGAGAGTTTAGTGAAGTTTTGCCCTCCTCCTGAAAATTTGCCTGAAATTAAGCTGGAGTGCTTGGAGGAGGAAATTTCAAAGCAATGTAGTCCTGACGATGTGATATGGCTACTTTTTAATTGTCTTCAGAGTTATGAAAAAGAGCAAAGAATCAGACAGGAAGAAGCAAAAACTTAAGATCCAATGATGAAAAATACAATGGCAAACTTAAAGAGTTGAACCGGGAAGAAGCAGAGAATAAAATGGCTGTTGAAGAGATTAGCTTCATTTGTAAATCAAAGCCTGCTCTCAATATGAATAATAGGGAAGCCCTAGCTTGAGGGCAAGATCCTTAGGGAAGGCTCCCACTCATAAGAATGCAAATCCTTTCAGAAGGCTGTAGCTAAAAGGTGGAGTTCCAAAGCAACTCTTACTAAGCAATTGCCCAGGAGTGAAAGACATGGCCACCATAGAGAAGCAGAATCAGCTGTGATTCAAGGAGGCCAGTCTTGGCAAAGTCATCCTCGTGGTTCTGGTTTTAGAGGCATCAGTGATGCAAGAGGGAGGGGATCATGGAGTCCTCCTCCAAGATTTCAAAAATTGGCAGATTCCAGGCATCATGTGGCAAGTTTAGAGGCCCAAGAAGGGCAGTTTGTGCTGTGGAGTTAAAGACTGGTTTGCCATTGAGAAGTAAAGATAGAGATTCCTGACATAATGTGGGATACCTGCTGTATTAGTTAGGGTTCTCTAGAGTCACAGAATTCACAGAACGAATATATATATATATATATATATATATATATATATATATATATATATATATATAAATATATGTAGGAAACTTATTGAGTTGGCTTAAAAATATGGCCAAGGTAGTCCAGCGAAGGCTGCCAGTAGCCGAGGTAGTCCAACGATGGCTGCCAGTAGCCAAGGTAGTTCCAAAGATGGTTGCCAATAGCTAGCTGCTAGTTCGGTAGTCACGTGGGTGATGGCTGAAGGCTGGGGAACTCTTAGTGTCTTAGTCTAGGTGGCCGGAAGGAAGAACGACTCCTAGCACAGCGGCAAGAAGGCATCTGTTCTCTTTGGTGGCTCCTTTTTATATGATGTAGTATTGGGAGAATCCTTTGATAGCTTTGGAGTTCTGATAGGATCTAGGGCGTGCACTATCCTTTCAAGTAGTCTCAGTTGATCCTTTCCAGAGGTGGTCTCAGCTCAGCTTAGTTAATACCCTGTGTGTCAAGTTGACACCCGGGCTTAACTCTCCCACCTGCCAAGGAATGTTGTATAGCCTGGGAGGAGTCAGCTCAAGAGACCAACATATTCTATGGGCAGCTGCATTGGAGGGGTGGAACTAAAGCCCTTTGGAACTGAGATGATTTCAACAAGAGGCTCACCTGTTGGACTTGGAGCTACAAGATTTGGAGTTTCTCCTGCTGGTTTTTGGTCTTGTTATGGACTAATCTTTCTTGGATATTCCCCCATTCCTTCCTTTTGGAATGGGAATGTTTATTCTGTGCCATTGTATGTTAGAAGTATGTAACTTGTATTTTGATTTTACAGGAGGCTTTGGACTTTGGACTTTTGGACTGTTGTAGTCTATGAAGACTTTTAAAGTTGGACTGAGTATGGTTTGCATAATGAGATAGCAATGAGCCTGTGGGGGCCAGGGATGGAATGTCATGATTTGAAATGTGTCTCCCACAGTCTCATGTGTGTGGCAAGGTCATGGCACCTTGAGAGGTGGAGTCTTGCTGGAGGAAGGCAGTCATAAGGGGCGGGCCTTGAGGTGGATAGTCCCACCCTACCTCCAGGAGAAGTCAGCCTTTGCTGCAAGCAGTCTGCAGCTCTCAGCTTCCAAGATGTCTACTTTGACTTAGCCTCCTCCAGCTTTGGCTAGCCAGTCATGCCGCCTCTGCTTTGAGAGACTGTCCCTTCCCTCTGGAACTGTAAGCTGAATAAACCTCCCTTTTTCCCTTAAGTTGATTGACTTTGGGTGCTCTCTTACAGCAATAATTAAGAGTAACCATTACAGCATGCACTCAGTTGCTAAAAGCAAAGGGACAATGAATGTTTCAAAGTAGATTTTCCCTGGTTTATGTATAAACATCAAATGTGTAGGGGAGGGACTGTAAACTAGGTAATCCTGAGAACAACAACAACAACAACAACAAAGATCTAAGAACATACAAGAAGTAGATTCAAATTCCAGAGGGAGGAATTATCCTGTCAGAATCAAAAATTAATTTCCATAGGGAGAGCCCCTAGGACCTAGCAATTTCCCATTTAGATGTTAATATGTTACCCCCCCACTCTCCTCCCCATGGCAGCAGGATTTTGGCCATAACCAGACAATAACAGTAAGGCACACAGTAACACTAAAGTATAACTATCCCCATATTTTCCTTTTTTCTCTTATTTATATAAAATAATGTCATGTTCTTTATCCAGAAAATGTTTCCTAGAAACAATATTCTGTCATGCTAGAACTTGTCAAAACAGCATGGTTGGATATAGATGCAGCACTAACCTCTGAAATCATAGCATCAGTGACATGATGAACATCCTGCCTAGCCTGGTTATGACATCACAACCTCATCACTGACACCTCAGCTTCATGGTCACATGACAGCCTCAACAGTAACACCACAGCCATGCTGTGGCATCAGAGTCTCAACAGTAACATCCCAGCCTCACTATGGCATCTCAGCTCATCACTTACATCAGTCTCACTTCTGACATCACAGACTAACAACAGTAATCACAGCTGAACCATGATGTCTTTGACTATCACCACTGATATCACAGCCTCACTGTAATATCACAACCTCACAGTAACATCACCACCTCACAATGACATCACAGCCACTCCTCTAATACCATAGCCCATAGCCTCAGTGTGACTGCACAGCCTCTCCACTGATGTCCTAAACTTACTGAAATAAAAGCATCACCCCTGACATCACAGCCTCACTGACATCTCATATAATCAGCCCTGACATCAGTACATCACTGTGACATCACAGCCTCATAGTGACCTCACAGCCTTCCCCAATGATACCACAGGCTCACCTGTTATATCATTACCTCATTGTACATCAGTATTACCACTGACATCACAGCCTCCCTGTGACATCACAGCTTCCAGAGTGATATCTCCTCATGGTGACATGACAGCCCGCAGTGAAATATAACCCTCACATTGACATCACTGCCTCACTGTGATATCATGGACTCAACTGTGACAGCACAGCCTTATCTGTGGCATCTGTGTTGCCCCTGACATTAGTCAGAAAACTGACACCACTGCTACAGCAGCCTAAGCCCTCAAATAGGTTTAGGAGGGAATGAGGCAGGATTAGAGCAGCCATGCTGGGATGGGTCTCTCAAGATCTTTGAAGGTCTTTAAAATTCCTGAAGGACATCCCCCAACTGCTGAAATCACCCTGAAGGAACACCCCTTCTGAGGAACTGACTCCAATCCACCCAGAAATAAGATAAAAAGATATGAAGATTAATTCTCCATATAGAACAAACAGCTTAACTCCTAGCCTCACCCAGGCCCAAAATCAACTGGGTTGGGTCCCAAGGTTATATTTACCCTAGCCCCATAATTAGGCCTAGAAATGATCCTGAGAAGAGGGAATGAAGGAACCCAATAGAGTCCTGACTAGAGTAGCTCCATCTTGTTAGGGACCTTCATCTTAAGACTGATCTCAGTAACTGGAAAAGCCACTAAGATATCCCTAGAAAGTCCTTGAGCCCTGACCAGTCTACTTGCTATACAATGGACAAACACCAGATGTCCACAGGAATTGTAAAAATATCAAGACAAATGACAAGTGTTCAGGATATGCCTCATGTGCTTATTTGAGCACATACCTCAGGATGTACCTCCATTTGTTTATGTACCTCAGGATGTGCCCCATATGTTTATCAAAAGACATGCCTCAAAATATGACATCATGCTAAGTACATGCTAAAAGTAACGCATCTGCTTTGCACCCCCTGCTTTCCTAACTATAAAAAATCTATAATTTCTAAACTTGGCATTCTCGTCACTAACCTGATGCATCAGGAAGGTATGGGGTCCACGCTTAGGCTTGTAATAAAGCCTCCTTGCTTTTGCATATGGACACGGACTCCTGGTGGTCTAGGGGACCCTAGACCTGGGTGCAACATTTTTGGGGGCTCGTCCTGGATCTGAGGTCCCTAAGCTCAGAACTCTTCATCCGTGGAGCTATCAACTGATCGGTGAGCATTCTGTGTTTGTGATCTGTCTTACAGAGGCTCATACATACCAGTAGCCTGTAGGCAGTCCCAGCAGATGTGCCATAGGACTCCAGGCTGTGGGTTGTGGGACAGGACCCCGATTATATCTCTCTGGTAACTCTGAATGGGAAAGATGGGTCACTTCTGCGGAACAGCATGAGGCCAGTATCCCATTTCTCTTTTTGTCTCCAAGGTCTGAGAGGAAAAGTTTTTGGTCTAATATCTGTGTTGTCCTTTGTTCTGTGTGTGACCTTACTGACAGAGTGACTATTGAGATGGGACAGATGCAGGTGACTCCTTTAAACTTATTTTTAGAAGATTTTAAGGACATTAGGGAAAGAACTCAAAATCTGAGTGTTGAGATTAAAAAAAAATGGAAATTTACCACCCTCTGTTCTGATGAATGGCCAAATTTCTAGGCCAGTAGATGTGTCTTAAATTGTCTCCTGCTTGATTTAAGAAAGCCTTTGTATGCACCTCCTACTGCACTAGAGGGACCAGAAAAACTATCTGTTGTTCTTTGTATTTTTCCTGTGATGATAAAAGGTTACTTTAAAAAATGTTCTGACTTGCTTGTTTACCTGGATTTCCTATAATATGTGCGTTTTATGTCTCAAAATAACAATGCTGTGGCTACTTCTTATTCTTTTTTTTTAAACATTTTTTATTATCTCCGCTCATACAAACTTAATAGGTACACCGGTTCCCTCCCTCCCTCCTCCTCCACCCGACCCCTTTGCTCACCCCTTCCTATCCCTTCCCTCCCCATCCCCCAGTGCCTCCCCTCCCCCAATCTCCGGAGAATCCTTTAATGTGCATGCCAAACTCTCCTCTGGGTCCTCCTCTCCGATGACATACAAGGACCCAGTGGCATTTCCCTGAACCCTTTCCTTTGTTTCCCTTAAGAATAGGAACACTATTTTGGCTGTCAATCCCTTGCCTCCAAGGATCTTGGTGCTTTTAGCAAATGCTAGACTTTGTGGCGTCTATAGTGTGTTGGACATTGTGCAGGACATGCAAAGTCCAGTTATGATTGCATGAGCCCTAACTTGTGTGGAGTATCTTGCATATCATTGCTTCTCCCATCCTTGTGCTCTTACACTCTTACCACCCCCTCTTCCACAAATTTCCCTGAGCTTCAGGATGGGGAGAGATTAGTCTGGCCTAGTTCTAGGTGGTTGATATAGAGTCTCTGAAGTTCTGGATTATGGTTTGTTGATTTTCTTTTGGGGTTTTGCTGCTCCTGAAATGCCCTTCACTCCATCCTGATGGGTATTGGATGTCACCCCCTGGCCAGAGATAAAAAGCTGTTAAACTAGAGTCTTGTTATAAGAGTATATTCAAAGGTAGATGTAATAAAAGTAGGAAACCACAGTGAGGGAGGCATTGATCACCCATTTGCAAAATGGTTACTTATTACCTGCCAGACTATATGCCCTCCCCATCTGGTGACAACACACTCCCTCAGTTGAAAATAATCAGGAATGAAAAGTCTGTGAACTTAACCAGATGTCTCATTGCTTACTTGCAGTCCTTGATGGAGGCCTATTTTCTCTGCTGTAACATGGTCCCCTCTCTCCTTGTTTCTTGTGTGGCCCTCCTACTCCATCCCTCCTGTTCATACTCCTTGCAATTACTGTATTACATAGGTTTACCTTTGAGTGTCTCTAGGTGGACTGGTTGGGTTAGGAGCCACCTATTAGGGAGTACATATGGTGCTTAATTTTCTGGGTCTGGGATACTTCACTCAATATAATTGTTTCCAATGACATCCATTTCCTGGCAAATTCCAGTAATTCATCATTTTTGATGGCTGAGTAGTACTCCATTGTATAGATGTACCACAGTTTCCTTATCCACTCGTCAACTGTTGGACATTTGGGCTGATTCCACAACTTTGCTATTGTAAACAGTGCTGCTATGAACATGGTCGCACTTGTGCTATCAAGGTGAACCTCTGCTGCATGGGGGGTTATTCCCAAAAATGGAATAGCAGGATCATATGGCATTTCAATCTTTAATTTCTTCAAGAATCTCCAGACGGCTCACCAGAGTGGCTGTATGAGCCTGCATTCCCACCAGCAATGTAGCAGAGTTCCCCTCTCGCCACATCCTCTCCAGCATTTGATGTTGTTTATATTGTGGATTTTTGCCATCCTGACTGGGGTGAGATGATATCTCAGGGAAGTTTTGATTTGCATTTCCCTGATGGCTAAGGATGTGTAACCATTTTTAAGATATTTGTTAGACATTTTAATTTCATCCCTGGTAAAGTTTCTTTTAAGTTTCAGGGCCCATTTTTTAATTGGGCCATTGGTTTCCTTGGTGTTTAGTTTTTTAAGTTCTTTGTGCACTCTAGATAATAGAGCTCTATCAGATATGTTGTTAGTGAAGATTTTCTCCCATTCTGTGGGTTGCCTTTGAGCTCGTGTGACAATCTCTTTATCTGACAGAAGCTCTTTAATTTCACAAGATCCCAACTGTTGAGAGTTGGTAGCAGTGACTGTGCCATTGGATGTCTGTTTAGGAGATGTTGGCTTAGCCCAATCAGCTGGAGGGAATTCCCTACCCTTTCAACTATGGTTTTTTTAGTCCCTGGCCTTAAATCAAGGTCCTTGATCCATTTGGAATTAAGTCTTGTACATGGTGACAAGTAGGGGTCCAGTTTTAATCTTCTACATGTGGAGATCCAGTTTTGGCAGCACCATTTGTTGAAGATACTGTTCTTTTTCATTGGATTTTTTGGGCCCCTTTGTCAAAGACCAAATGGCTGTAATTTTATGGCTCAGACTTATATCTGAGTCTTCAACCCTTATCCATTGATCTGTATGTCTATTTTGGAGCCAGTGCCGAGCTGTTTTTATAACTATGGATTTGTAGTACAGACTAAGGTTTGGTATGGTGATACCTCCAGTGTGTTTTTGTTACTCAGGATTTTTTTTGCTATCCTGGGTCTTTTGTGCCTCTATATGAATTTTGAGATTGTTTGGTCAACTTCTTTAAAGAATTGCTTTGGGATTTTAATTGGTATAGCATTGAATTTGTATATTGCCTTTAGTAGGATGGTCATTTTTACGATGTTGATTCTGCCAATCCAGGAACAAGGGAGGTCTTTCCACCTTCTGTGTGTTCTGCTATTTCTTTCTTTAAGGTTTTAAAGTTTTCATTGTAAAGGTCTTTTACCTCCTTGGTTAGCTTTATACCAAGGTAGTTTATTTTTTTAGGGGCTATAGTAAATGGGATTGTTTCTCTCAGGGCTTTTTCACTTTTTTCATTCTGGGCATATAGGAAAGCCACTGATTTTTGTACGTTTATTTTGTATCCTGCTACCCTGCTGAACTTCTCAATTAGTTCCAGGAGCTTCCTGGTGGAGTTTTTGGGATCACTCAGGTATAAGATCATGTTATCTGCAAATAGAGATAACTTGACTTCTTCCTTGAATCCCTTTTATGCCCCTTTCTTTTTTTTTTTTTTTTTTTTTTTTTTCCGGTGCTGGGGACCGAACCCAGGGCCTCGCGCTTGCTAGGCAAGCGCTCTACCACTGAGCTAAATCCCCAACCCTCCCTTTCTTGTCTTATGGCTTCAGCTAAGACTTCAAGTACAATATTGAATAGAAGTGGTGAGAGTGGACAGCCATGTCTAGTTCCTGACTTCTTATTCTTATTATGCATTTATATTATTATTTTGCTTTTTGACTCTGTTTATTATTTGGCATGCTCAATTTTTTCCTTTTTTTATTTCCGCTCATACAAACTTAACAGGTACATTGGTCCCCTCCCTCCCTCCACCGTCCCCTGACCCCCCTGCTCCACCCTTCCTTTCCCCCTTCCCTCCCCATCCACCAGATCTCTCCCTCCTATCCCCAGACCATCCTTTAATGTGCATGCTAAACTCTCCTCTGGGTCCTCCTCTCAAATGAGGTGCAAGGATCCAGCGGCATTTTCCCAGAACCCTTTCCTGTGTTCCTCTTTAGTATAGGAACACTGCTGTTGCTGTCAATCTCTAAGCTCCAAGGATCCTAGTGCCTTTACTCGATGCTAGACTTTGTGGGGTCAATAATGTTTTGGATATTGCTCAGGGCATGCAAAGTCCTATTATGATTGCTTTAACCCTAACCTGTGTGGAATATCTTGCATATCATTACTCCTCCCATCCTTGTGCTCTTACTATTTTACCACCCCCTCTTCCACAAATTTCCCTGAGCTTCAGGATGGGGAGAGATTATACTGGCCTAGTTCCAGGTGATTGATATAGAGGCTCTAATGTTCTGAATTACAGTTTGTTGATTTTTTTTTTTTTTTTAGTTTTGCTGCTCCTGCAATGCCCTTGGCTCCATCCTTATGGGTTTTGGATGTTATCCCCTAGCCAGAGATAAAAACCTATTAAATTAGAATCTTCTTATAAGAGTATATTCAAAGATAGATGCAATAAATATAGGAGAACGTGGTGAGGGAGGGGTCAATCACCCATTTGCAAAATGGTTAGTTTTATCTGCCAGACTATATATATGCCCTTCCTTTCTGGTGAGATCATACCCCATCAGTTGCAAATGATCAGGAAGTGAACTTAACTAGCTGTCTCATTACTTACTTGCAGTCCTTGATGGTGGCCTATTTTATCTGCTGTAACATGGCCCCTCTCTCCTTGTTTCTGGTGGGGCTCTCCTTCCCCATCCCTCCTGTTTATAATCTTTGCAATTATTGTAGGTATTACAGAGATTTATCCTTGAGTGTCTCTACGTGGGTTTGGTACTGGATCCACCTATTAGGGAGTACATACATTGCTTAATTTTGTGTTTCTGGGACATTTCACTCAATATAATTGTTTCTAATTCCATCCACTTCTAGGCAAATTACATTAATTCATCATTTGTGATAGCTGAGTAGTATTCATTGTATAAATATACCACATTTTCCTTATCCACTTGTCAACTGTTGGACATTTGGGTTGATTCCATGACTTTGCTATTGTAAACAGTGCTGCTATGAACATAGTCATGCTTGTGCTATCGAGGTGAATTTTTACCGTATGGGGGTTATTCCCAAAAGTGGAATAGCAGGATCATATGGCATTTCAATCTTTAATTTTTTTAAGAACGCCAATGGCTTGCCAGAGTAGTTGTATGAGCTTGCATTCCCACCCACAATATAGGAGTTTCCCTCTGTCCACATCCTCTGTAGCATTTGGTATTGTTTGTATTGTGGATTTTTACCATCCAGACCTGCGTGCGATGATATCTCAGGGAAGTTTTTTTATTTGCATTTTCCTGATGGCTAAGGATGTGGAGCATTTTCTAAGATATTTGTTAGACATTTTAATTTCATCCCTGGTAAAGTTTCTTTTAAGTTCCAGGGCCCATTTTTTAATTGGCCCATTTGTTTCCTTGCTGTTTAGTTTTCTAAGTTCTCTGTGCATTCTGGATAATAGAGCTCTATTAGATATGTTGTTAGTGAAGACTTTTCCCCATTCTGTGTCTTTGTGCTCGAGTTACAATCTCCTTATCTCAACAAAAGCTCTTTAATTTCACAAGATCCCATCTGTGGAGTTTGGGTACCGTGACTGTGCTATTGGATGTCTGTATAGGAACTGTTAGCCTACCACAATCAGTCCGACCCTTTCAACTATGGTTTTTTATAATCTCTGGCCTTAAATCAAGGTCCTTGATCCATTTGGAATTAAGTCTTGTACATGGTGACAAGTAGGGGTCCAGCTTTAATCTTCTGCATGTGGAGATCCAGTTTTGCCAGCACCATTTGTGGAAGATACTGTTCTTTTTCCATTGGATTTTTTGGGCCCCTTTGGCAAAGATCAAATGGCTGTAGTTGTGTGGGTTTATATGTGGGTCTTCAACCCTTATCCATTGATCTGTGTATCTATTTTGGAGGCAATACCATGATGTTTTTACAACTATAGATTTGTAATACAGATTAAGGTTTGGTATATTTTTACCTCCAGCAGTTTTTTTGTTATTCAGGATTGTTTTTGCTATCCTAAGTCTTTTTTGCCTCCATATGAATTTGGAGATTGTTTGGTCAACTTCTTTAAAGAATTACTTTAGGATTTTGATTGGTATAACATTGAATCTGTATATTGCCTTTGCTAGGATGGTCATTTTTTATGATATTGATTCTGCCAATCCAAGAATATGGTGTCTTCTGCAATTTCTTTCTTTAGGGTTTTAAAGTTTTCATGAAACTGGTCTCTTACCTCCTTGGTTAAGTTTATACCAAGGTATTTCATTTTTTTTAGGGGCTGTAGTAAATGGGATTGTTACTCTCAGGCCTTTTTCACTTCTTTCATTCTGGGCATATAGGAAAGCCACTGATTTTTGTACATTTATTTTGTATCCTGCCACCCTGCTGAACTTATGTATTAGTTCCAAGAACTTCCTGGTGGAGTTTTTGGGATCACTCAGCTATAAGATCATGTCATCTGCAAATAGAAATAACTTGACTTCTTCCTTGCCGATTTAACTTTCTTTTATGTCCCTTTCTTGTCTGATAGCCTCAGCTAAGACTTCAAGTACAGTATTGAAATGAAGTGGTGAGAGAGGACAGCCTTGTCTAGTTCCTGATCAAAGCGGGAATGCTTCAAATTTTTCCCCATTGAGTATAATCCTTACTATTGTCTTGTATATAGCTTTTATTATATTGATAAAGGTTCCTTCCATTCCAACTATCTCTAGTGTTTTGATCATAAAGAGCTGTGGGATCTTGTCAAAAGCTTTTTCTGCATCTATCATGTGGTTTTGGACTTTGGGCTGGTTTATATGGTGAATTACATTTATTGACTTGTGTATGTTGAACCAACCTTGTGTGCGTGGGATAAAGCCTACTTGATCCTCATGAATGATCTTTTTGATATTTTTTATCCAATTTGCTAAGACTTTGTTGAGAATCTTTTCGTCTGTGTTCATGTAAGAAATTGGCCTATAGTTTTCTTTTTTAAGTGTGTCTTTATTAGGTTTTGGGATTAAGACGATATTAGGTTCATAGAAAGAATTAGGTAGTGTTCCTTCCTTTGCTATTTGATGCAACAATTTAAGGAGTGTTGGTGTTATTAACTCCTTAAATGTCTGGTAGAACTCTGTGCTGAATCCATCTTGTCCATGACATTTTTTGGTGGGAAGATTCGAGATTACTTCATCATTAAGAGCTATGAACTTACCTCTTAGAACAGTTTTCATTGTGTCCCAGAGATTTTGGTAAGTTGTTGTTTTTATTATCGTTTGCTTTCAGGAAATCTTGAATTTCCTTTGTAATTTCTTCCTAAATCCAATGCTCCTTCAGCATCATAGTGTTAAGTTTCCAGGAGTTAGTGTATTTACTGTTTTTTGTTGTGTTGTGGATGTCAAGCTTTAGGCCATGGTGGTCTCATAGGGTATAAGCTAGAATTTCAACTTTCCTGTATATGTGGAGATTCGTTTTTGTGCCCCAATATGTGACCTATTTTAGAGAAAGTTCTGTGTGCTGCTGAGAAAAATGTGTATTCTTTGGTGCGTGGATGAAAAGTTCTATAGAGATCTATAAGGTCCATTTCTTTAAGCATTTGATTAAGTTCCAAAGTGTCTCTGTTAAGCTTTTGACCTGTTGATCTATCCCATGTTGAGAGGGCAGTGTTGAAATCCCCAAGAATTATCGTTTGGGGGTTGATTTCTCGATTTAGATAGTGTAGGGTTTGCTTAATGAATGTGGAGGGGCCCGTATTAGGTGCATGTATGTTCAATATTGTGAAGTTTTCCTGATGAATTGTACCTGTGACTAAAATGTAGTATCCATCTCTGTCTCTTATCATTTTTTTGGTTTGAGGTCCACTTTGTCTGACAGCATAATGGCTCCCCCTGTGTGTTTCCTGGTTCCATTAGCTTGCAGAATTTTGTATCAGCCTTTTATTTTTAGGATGTGCCTATCTTTTGTGGTGAGATGAGTTTCCTGAAGGCAGCAGATTGATGGGTTGTGGATTTTAATCCAAGTTTGTAATCTGTGTCTCTTGATCAGTGAGTTTATACCATTGACATTTAATGTTATAATGGAGAAATTATTTTTAATTCTGGACATTTTTATGTTTAGTGGATTTGGTAAGTGTATTATTTGACATTTATGTTTTGGTGGTATTATACTTCCCTTCTGTCCTCCTGGATATGCTTATCTTTTTCTTCAAGCTTGAGTATCATTTCTAGCATTTTTTGAAGGCCTGGTCTGATAGACATGTATCCTTTCAAGTTGTCTTTGTGCTGGAAAACTTTTCTTGTTCCCTCAATCATAACAGATAGTTTTGCCGGGTATATCAATCTGGGTTGACATATTTGCTCATTTAATACTTGAAGTACGTCTCTCCAAGCTCTTCTTGCTTTTACTGTTTCCATTGAGAAGTCATTTGTTATTTTAATAAGTTTACCTTTAAAAGTGACTTGCTTTATTTCTCTTGAAGCTCTCAACACTTTTTCTTTGTCTTGAATGTTGAGTGTTTTGACTATTATTTGTCGTGGCAAGTTTCTATTTTGGTCATATCTATTTGGGGTGTGGGATGCCTCCTGTATTTGGATGGATCTCTCATTCTTTAGTTGAGGGAAGTTTTCATTTATGATCGTTTTTAAAACTTCCTCAGGTGTGGTAGTTTTGGATTTTTGCTCTGGTATTCCATGAATGCACATGTTAGGCTTCTTCAGGGTGTCCTGTTATCTCTTGAATATTCCTCTCAAGTATCTTTTTGGCTTTAACAATCTCTTCCATTGAGCGGGTTAATTCTCCCGCTTTGTCTTCTAGATCTGAAATTCTATTTTTTGCTTCCTTTGTTCTGATGATAAGACTCTTTGTTGAGTTTTGGGTTGCAGATAACTTGTCTTTTAATTCGATTTTAAACTCTGCCTGAGAATATTTTATCTGCTGTATGTCTATTTTTGTTTCTTGAACTGTTTTTTCCAACTCCTTCAAGTGCCTTTTGTGTTTCTGTTCAAAGTGGTTGATGCGGTTGTTTAAATCCTCCCAGATTTCCCCTTTCATAGTATTAATCATGGTTATGATCATACTTTGAAAGTCATTATCTTGGGTCTGGCTTTCTTGGCTATTATCTGTGAATTTGTTCTGCTTGGAATCCATCATTATGGGGTTAATTCTTTCGGTGGGAGATTGGTCTCCTTGGGTTTTGTTTCTCATGTATCTGCACTTTGAAAAGTTGTTTTGTCTTTTAAGACCTTTCAGTGTCTGTGTGTTTTTGACTGAACTGATTTAGTTGGTATTACCACTCTCGGGCAGTTATTACTAGTAGTTGCCTTGGAGTTGGGTACATTTGTCTGTTGTTATTGTTATTTCCTAGATGAGACTATTAGGGTGTTAGTACATCAGATAAGTCAGGTGAAGTAGACAGGGGGTGAATATTAGTATGGTAGTGCACTTTTACGATTTAGTGTCTTGGTGATATGTGAGGGTGAGTGGTATAATCCCTGGAGTTGTATATGTTTTTGTGGTGGCTGTGTGGAAAAGTTATTCCACAGTGATTAATGCTAGAAAGGAGCAGTATGGTTTAAAAAAAAGGTTTACTTATTTTTGGGCTGGATGTGAAGAATCTCTACCATGTGATAGGATGATTTTAGAGGACATCAGATGTATGGCCTTTGACTCTTAGAGCCTTGCATGAGTTTCCTTTGGACTCTATTGAATTCTGAGTAACAGTGTGTCTTCTGTAGACATAAGCAAGGGTCCCTGGTGGGCCAGAGGGGCAGAGGGGCTGAAGGTGATGGCAGAAATCTTTACTTGGGACCTGGAATTTGGCTTACTGGCCCACCCAAGCTCCAGAGATGGAGGAATGTGAGCAAATCCTGTCCTAGTTGGGCGGGCAGGCAGGCAGAACAATGGGGCTGAGATCCTGGGTGTGGCCCAGGCAAACAGGAGGCAGCCTGGGTGTTGCTCAGGCTGGTTGGTGGGAGGAGCTGGTACATGGAGCCATTTGGAGGACTGGGGAACTCACCTGGAATGGAGGACTGGAGCAAGTCCTGTCCTGGCCAGGTGGATGGGCAGGCAGATGGGAGGAAGAAAAAGCTTGGCATGGGGCTGGAGAGGTGGCTCAGGGGTTAAGCCTCTGCCTTGCAGGAAGGTCCTGAGTTCGGATCCCAGATCCCACGTATAGATGCCAGGTGGAGGCGGGGGCAGCCTGCGCTTCTGGTCCTGGTAGGGCGGAGCCTGTGAATCCCGGGGTGGAGGAAGTGGAGGCGTCCATGGTGGTTCGAGAATTCGTCCGTGGTTCTACACACACACACACACACACACACACACACACGCGCGCACGCGCATGCGTGCACACGTGCGCATACATATGCACACACGCACAATTGAATAAATAAAAAATAAATAAAATATTAAAAAAAAAGCTTGGCATGATCAATTTAAATGCACAAGCACACTTAAAAATAAACCATTTTGGTAACGGTAAAAGACCTGAGTACATACTGACTAATATATCTTGTTCTATCTTGATTTTTATGAAGCTTCACAAAAGGAGGTAGTGTGTTTTTATCTAGGGTCTGATAACATCACTTTCGTAATTCCTTTAAAAATTTGTTTTCCCATATGTTATACCAACATATCTAGCAGCCAGAAAGGAAAACTGATTTTTGAGAAATTCACTGGAATTTCTTCCTGCTCCTGGTATGTATAAGCTCTGTTTCTTGGGGACAAATCTGCTTTCTAATTCCCTGTTCCTATGTTCTGCTACAATTTTGTAAACTTAATTCGGATATAATGATTTTTAAGAGGAGGTCTACTATTATTGCCTCTTTTAAAGGAGATTTCTTAAAGGATAATTATTGTGAAAACAGCAGGAAACCATCAAATAGGATAAAGAATATATAAAGGAAATATGTATGGTAGTTAGATGTACAACAGGTTTAAAAGAAGGTTTATGGAATGAGGTATCTTACTTAAAAACTTAAAGTGTGTACAGGATGAGTTGGTTACTTAAAAAATGTTAAAATATGTTGTAAAGGTTAATAAAATGTAAGGTTTACAAAAAGTGAAAATTAGATAATGGTTAAAAACTTCATGTATTCAAATATATTTCAATTGTCTGTTTTTTCATTAAACAAGAATTTTGTTACTCATAAAACCCCAACTTCTCAAGGGCCCTCCCCATTCTCAGGGAGATGGGCTCTGCTCATGGTCACACCAACAAGAGATAGCCAACGCCCTGTCTAAAAGATGCCTCCTCGGCTGCAGCTTGGAACAGACTCAGGCCAGCTGCTAAACCAATTCCTGCTCACATTTGGAGAAGGCTTCTCTCGGAGGGGGAAGACAAGGGAACTTTGAAATGGAGGAGGGCTCCATTCTGTATGAATGTATGAGTGAATGTCAGCCTGAGGTGGGAAACACCTCTGTGTTCGAATTTGTAATCCCATGGTGAGATCCTTAAGATCTCTTAAAGCCACAGAATTCGATTGGGCCAGTTCTGCAGTTCCATGGTCATAACATGTTCTAGGGTGGGATCTGATTAGCATCTGATCACAAGTCACAAAATAGTTGAACCAACTATAGCTAAGTTATCACCCATGACTCTGCAAAGACTGTGGCCAGGCTGGTACTTGAATAATCTCTTCTGGAGGTATTCCCAACCTTTGTCTGCATCATATGGTGGGGATCAATGTGACTCTAGCTCCTTGTCTGCATAGCACAGTGGGGATCAATGTGATTTAAACTCTTGTTGGTCAACGGAAGAAAATTCCTAGAAATGTTTGCCTGTAAGGAAAGTGCTTCATATCTGAGACAATGACTGTACTGTTTAAATAGCACAGGGAATTAAAGGAAGCTTTAGACATGAGTGAACCATGGACTCTCTTTTTAAATGTATTGTGTTAGTGGCATTGGGAGGAGTGCTGGCCTCCCCCAACCATGCCATGAGCAGCATCAATGGATATATCTGCTGAACACAGTCACTGGGTTTATGTAGTGCTTGGCAGAATTATGCTGAGCCATGCATTCTTTTCCCAAGTCCAGGTCCACTAAACTGAAGCCAAAAGAGAAATTTCCCCTTTCTGTGTCCAGAGACTGACTGATAAATGTGAATGCTTAGTCCTACTTACCTAAAAGAGTCAACTTGGAGTATAGTCTTGGACGTGCCCTGTATACATGTTTACATCTTAGACAAGAGATGATCCTAGGAAGATCTTTAAGTTATAATGCCATCTAACTAGACAAACAATGGCAAATAGAAAGTTAAGAGGCTGTAGAGATCTGTACAAAAAGTACCAGCTAGTAGCTCATGAAAGCTTTGCCTCCCAATAGAAATGCCACCAAGACTAAGGTAGAATACAAATTTTATCTAGCTTCAATATCAGCCATACTTCATCTGGAGGACAGGATCCCCATCTGGAGGATAGCATCTTCATCTGCAAGGGAGAGGTTGGAGCATTGTGATTAAGTAGTTCATTGTCAGGAAGCATTTACTTCTGTCTTGGAGATGGAATCCTTTGTTTCTGTTTGTCTTTTCTTTTTGTTCTGTGTTGTCTTATGGTCTCACTGACGGATGAAATGGAACAGATGCAGATAACCCCTTTAAACTTATTTTTGGACCATTTTAAAGACTTTAAAATAGGGCAATTAACCCTGGAACTTTATGTAGAGAAAGAAAAGAAAAGAAAAGAAAAAGAACCAGAAAACAAAGAAATCAGAACTTGACATTTGCCTAAGGGGATGGATAAAATATGAACAAGCATGCCCAAGCAGATCAACCCAGGATCCCTTCCAACAGGGGAAATATGGAAAATATGTTTTAAATATGACCAGACTGGGCACTTTGAGATAGTCTCACTGTGACCTCACTGCCTCTACCATGACATCACCAACATCCTGGGACATCACAGACTCCTTGTGACACCACAACCACACAGTGACATCAAAGCCTCACAGTGGTATCACAGTCTCCAGTGACCTCATAGCCTGCCCACTGACACCACAGGTTCACATGTTACATCGTAGACTTATTGTGGCATCAGTCTTACCATTGATATCACAGCAACACTGTGACCTCACAGCCTCACAGATTTAAACTGACATCACATGTTCACAGTGATATTACAGCCTCACTGTGGCATTTATGGCCTCATTTCTGACATCCTAGCCTCACTGTGACATCACAGCCTCACTGTGACATCACAGCCTCACCTCTGACATCACAGCCACATCACTGACATAACAGGCTAAACTCTGAAATCATAGAATCAGTGATAATGCAGACATCCTGCCTAGACTCGCTATGATACCACAGTCTCATCACTGACATCTCAGCCTCATGGTCACATGACAGCAACAACAGTGACACCACAGCCTCACTGTGGCATCTCAGCCTCATCACTGACATCAGCGTCATCTCTGACATCACAGTTTAACTACTGAAATCTCAGCTGAACTGAGATGTCATAGTCTATCACCACTTATATCACAGCCTCATTGACATCTCATATAATAGCCCTGACAAAATAGCCTCACTGTGACATCACAGTCTCACAGCAAACTCATTGTCTGTCCACTGACACCAACGGCTCATCTGTTACATCATAGCCTCATTGTGACATCGGTCTTGCCACTGATATCACAGCCTCACTCACTGTGACATCACAGCTTCCAGAGTGATATCACTTCACAGTGACATGACAGCCCACAGTAACATACAACCTTCACAGTGACATCACAACCTTACTATAATATCACGGCCTCAACTGAGACAGAACAGTCTCATCTCTTACATCATACCCTCATTGTGAAATCAGCATTGCCTTTGGCATGTCAACTTCCACAGTAACCTCACAGCCTCACTTGATATCACAAACTCTCTTTGATGTCTCAGTGTTACAGTGACATCACAGATTCACAGTGATATCACAACCTCACTGTGACATTACAGCCTCATTTCTGACATCACAGCTTCACTGTGACATCACAGCCTCACCTCTGACATCATAGCCTCACCTCTGACATCACAGCCTCACAGCATTACCACAGACATTCTGCTTGCTATGACACCACAGACTCATCACTGACATCTCAGGTCCAAAGTCACATGATGGCACCACAGTCTCTCTATGGCATCACAGCCTAACCAGTAACATCATAGCCTCACTGTGACATCTGAGCCTCATCACTGACATCAGCTTCACATCTGACATCACAAAGACCACTGAAATGTCAGCAAAACTGTGATGTCATAATCTATCACCATTGATATCACAGCCTTGTTGTGATGTCACAACTTCACAGTAACATTACAACCTCACAATGACATCACAGCCATTCCTGTGACATCACTTACTCCTGTAATATCACAGACTCACGATGATACCACAGACACATGGTAACATCAAAGCCTCACAGTAGCATCACAACCTCACAGTGACCTCAATGCATACCCTCTGACACCACAGACTCACCTGTTACATCATAGCCACATCGTTGTGTCAGTCTTACCACTGACATCACATCCTCACCATTGATATCACAGCCTAACAGTATCATCAAAGCCTCTCCAGTGATGTCACAATATCACTATGTCATCAGAGCCTCACTGTAATATCATAGATACACTGTGTCTTCACAGCCTCACTGTGACATCACAAACTCACTGTGACATCACAACTTCCCCTATAACATCACAACCTCACAGTGACATCACAGTTATATTGTGCAATCAAAGCCTCACTGTCACGTAAACATTCACCTGACATCCTAGCCTCACTGTGACATCACAGCCTCAGTTTGACACAATAAACTCACTGTGACATTTGAGCTTCACCAGTCACAATACAGCCTAATGAATGACATAGTTTCCCGTGAAAGCTCAGTCACCACTGACATCACAAACTCACTGTGACATCACAACTTCACTGTGACATCACAGCCACACTGTGCTTGCACAGCCTCACTGGAACACCACAGCCTCACCACCAATAGTACAGGCTCACCAAGATATAACTATCTCACCATTGACACCACAGCTTCATGGTGACATCATAACCACTGTGTCATCTCAGCCTCAACAGTTATATCACATCGTCAATGCAATATCTCAGCCTTACCACTAAGTTCACAGCTGCACTGTGACATCACAGCTTCACTGTGAT
Organism: Typhlomys cinereus; assembly: GCA_023101885.1. Taxonomy (NCBI): domain Eukaryota; kingdom Metazoa; phylum Chordata; class Mammalia; order Rodentia; family Platacanthomyidae; genus Typhlomys; species Typhlomys cinereus. Next base: position 3,132,424 of record JALPQD010000204.1, on the reverse strand, counting down.
ATCACAACTTCACTATGACATCACAACCTCACTGTGACATCACAGACTCATGGTGACATCACAGCCATACTATGACATTACAGTCTCACTACTGGTATCCTAGCTAGAATTGCTATGACTCCACAGCCTCACTACAGTTAGCACAGCCTCACAGTGACATGAGAGGCTCAGCAGTGACACCATAGCCAATGACATCATAAACAGTGACACCACAGCATTGCATGATACATCACTGACTCATTCCCCCAGATATCACAGCCTCACAGTGACCTCACAGCCTCATTGTGACCTCATGATCTTATCTGTTACATCAGAGAATCACCTGTTATATCATAGCCTTATGGTGAAATCAACCTTTCCACTGAAATCACATCTTCCACAGTGACTTCACAGTCTCACTGTGACATCACAACCTTCCTGTGATGTCACAGCATCACAGTGACATCACAGCTTCAAAGTGATATCACAGCTTCACCTTGACATTATATCCTCATTTCTTTTTTTTAATTATTATTTATTCAATTGTGCATGTATGTATGTGCATACGTGTGTGTGTGTGTATGTGTGTGTGTGTGTGTGTGTGTGTGTGTAGAACCACGGACGAATTTGGGAACCACCATGGACCGCCTACTCCTCCTCCTTGTTTAATCTGCCCCGGGATTCACAGGCCCCACCTCCACAACTAGAAAGGCCGGCCGCCCCTCATTGTGACATCACAGCCATACCATGCCATTGAAGCATCACTGTGACATAAAGCTTCACCTCTGACATCATAGCCTTACTGTGACATCACAGCCTCAGTTTGACACATAAACTCATTGTAATATTAGAGCCTCACCAGTGAAAATACAGCCTCATGAATGACATAGTCTCTGTGTGAAAACACAGCCACTACTGACATCACAACCTCATTGTGACATCACAACATCACTGTGACATCACAGCCACACAGTGCCAGCACAGCCCCACTGTGACATCACAGCCTCACCACTGATAGGACAGGCTTACTGTGATACTACAGATTCACAAATGACATCACAGCCTCACCTGTAACATCAGCGTCACCACTGACATTGGTCAGAACATTGACATAACTGAAATACCAGTGACGACACAGTCTTTGTCATCACGGCCTCACCAGTGTCACTATCACATACTAGGTTCATCACTGACATCATAACCTCACTATGTGACATCACAGACTCACTATGACATCTTTCTAACCAGTGACATTCCAGCCTTATTGTGACATCACAACTTCTCACCACTAATATCATAGCCTCACTGTGCCATTCAAACCTTTCCATTGACATCACAACATCACTGTTTCATCAGATACTTACTATGACATTACAACCTGATACTGATATCACAGCCTCATCTGATATCACAAACTCACAAGGACATCAGACTTGGCACCGACATCACAGCCTCACTGTGACCTCATCGCCTCTACCATGATATTACCAAATCCCTGAGACATCATAGGCTCATGATGACACCACAGACACAAGCATCAGGATGGCATCACAGCCTCACCACTGTTATCCTACCTAGCCTTGCTATAGCACCACAGCCTCTCCCCAGATAGCACAGTCTCACAGTGATGTAACAGCCTCAGCAGTGACATCACATGCTCACCTATGAAATCATTCCTGAACTGTGACATCACAGCATTGACTCTGAGGGTAGAGCCTCACTGTTTCCTCACAGACTCATTATGACATTACAGGCTCACCTCTGAAGTCATAGCCTCAATGCGACATTACACCCTCATCACTGACATCCTATCTAGCCTCACTATGGCACCACAGCCTCACCACTGACATCACAGGCTCGCTGAAACATGACAGCCTTCCTGTGACACCACAGTGTCGCTACTGACATCACAACCTCACTGATATAACTACCCCAGTGACATCAAAATCTCACAGTGATATCAAAACTTCATTGTGACATCACAGCTGTACCGTGCATTCAAAGCATCACTGTTACCTAAAGTTTCACCTCTGACATCATAGCTTCACTGTGACTTCACTGTTTCAGTTTGACACAATAAACTTACTGTGAAAATATAGCCTCACCAATGACATAGTCTCCCTGTGAAAGCATAGTCACTACTGATATCACAACCTCACTGTGACATCACAACCTTACAGTGACATCACAGCCACACCGTGCCAGCAAAGCCTCTCTGTAACATCACAGCCTCACTATTGATAGGACAGGCTCACAGTGACATCAGAGCCTCTCCTATGACATCACAGTGTGATGGCACAGACTCGCCATTAACATCCTAATGTCACTGTGAAATCCAAGCAACACCCCTGATATTACAGCCTCATAGATATCTCACAGAATCAGCACGGACATCAGAGCCTCACTGCGACATCACAACCTCACAGTGAACTCACAGTCTCTCCACTGACACCACAGGCTCACCTGATACATCATAGCATCATTGTGACATTAGTCTTACCACTGACACCACAGCCTCACTGTGACATCACAGGTTTCAGAGAAAAATCACCTCATGGTGACAGACAGCCAAACAGTGACATATACCCATCACAGTGAAATCACAGACTCAGTGTGACATCAAGGCCTCACTAGTGACAGCACAGCCTCACATGTCAGAACACTGACATCACTGCCACACCAATGTCATGTAATAGGTTCACCACTGACATCATAGCCTCACCAGTGATATCATAGATTCTCTATGACATCTTTCTCACCACTGACATTCCAGCCTTATTATGACATCACACCTTCACCAGTGACATCACAGCCTCATTGTGACATTAGCCTTCCCATAACATCACAGACACACTGTGCCATCCAAATCACTCCAGTCACACCAAAGAGTCAAGGTGTCATCAGAGCTTCACTGTAACATCATAGCCACTTTGTGTCCTCACAGCCTCACTGTGACATTACAACAAGACATTGACATCACAGCTTCATTGTGACATCACAATCTCACTGTGACATCAGCCTTACCATTGACATAATGCCGTGTCCCTATCCAACTAATCTGGTAGAATATGTCTCAGTTTGGAAAAGATGGATTCAAAGTAACATATTTTGGGATAAAGACATGGCTTTATTTAAGAGAAATAAGGAAAAATATAGGAATTGTCAGTCCTTGGTGTTTCTTCCCAGCTCAGGCCTAAAGCCTGTCCCCTGAGGAAGGTCACAGTAATGCCCATGAACAGGGGCTGGACACTCTCTCCTAGATAATTCGGGTTTTGCCTCAGGCAGGAAGAATTCTGGGAATTAGGAGTGCCCCTTACCTAGGTTTTGTTTTTTTGGGATAATTCAAGTTTTGCCTCTGGCAGGACGAATTCTTCTGGGAATTAGGAGTGCCCTTTACCTGCTCTTAGAGTTTTTTTGGAACTAGCTTCCTGCTCTCTGTTCTAGAGAAAAAGCCTGCTTTTTAAGTTTTATTCAAATACTAAATAGAAATTTCATGTCTAGTCATTTACAATAAGTAGACTTGTTAGCCAGAATGTGTGCACTGATTTTAAGGAAATTAGATAATAACTTCTAGAGTTTTAAAACATAGGTGGGTAAAATTCCCACATATGTACTAACTCAGAAATTCCAGAAGTATAAGACTATGCTATCAGTCCACTAGAACCTTAAAAGAAACTGTGATACCCTCTTACCCTGGCTGAAGGCCAAGGAAAAGACCATCATGCCAGAAAGTCTAGATACCAAGACTGCCCTGGAGATGGTATTTGCAATCCAAACTGGGAGAATCCATGTCAGAAGCAAAGGGGGCCGTGTCTTTCCTACCCCAAACAGCACTCTTATGAGAAATCACAGAGATGGACCATCTGAGTGCACTCCCACCAATGATTGCTTCCTCCCCAAAAGAGATACCCTCGGCATATGGAGCCTGACTGGACCCCAGGTTTGAAGTATGCATGGTTCACAGATGGGTCATCTAACTGATGGCAATACACTTCTGGAATTCCTCAAAGGAAGACATAAGCAACCTTACTATTAAAGGAATAGAAGGATGCTATTATAGAAGTTATTCTTTTAATAATTACATTGCTTAAGTGTTTTCTTCAGTGCATACTTCAGTGCTCCATCGACAGAACCAGATATAGTTTATGGGCCTTGAGTATCCAAGTCAAGGCCCCCTTAGAGATGTAGTTTAAGCTTGGATAGTAGAGACTACATGAGCTGCACACATCTTCCCAAGGTAGAACTTGCTGCCATGCCTGGTGCCTATGTCGACCTGCCTGACTAAGAATATCAACCTGGAGAGGACAACAGCAAAAGCTCATGCTGGGACTTATGGGGTGTTGGGGACTTCTATAGTTAATTGTAAAATATGTTCTTTGATAAAATCAAAAGAAGATCATTCTGCCTCTGTGTATTTTAAAAAAGCAGTTAAAATGTGGGCTCAGCCCCATAGCTATCCGGTGAAGCATTATAGATTAGATAAGTTTGGAAATACTGAGAGAATGTTTCTGTTAAGTGCCTTTGCCCTGAAGCAATGGGTTAGGTTTTTGAAAAAAGGATCCACCCTGAAGGTGATTTTGCTGATTATCTATTGTATATGCAACATTCTTTATCCCAAAATTTTCTGTATAAAAGTTGTCATGAAAGTTTCAATAAACGGGTTCAGGATACACTCGGACGAGAGGGAGCTGTGTGTGTTCTGTTCTCCGCCTGGTCCTGGGGAGTCTTGGTCTCGAGGCCGCGACTGTGGTCTGCGGCAACATAATAGTCTCATAGTTACATCACATACACACCTCTGATATAGCATCACTGTAACATCATATCCTGAGTTTAACATCACAGCATCACCACTGACAGCCACATCAGTCTTGCACCTAACATCACAGTATCACTGTGACATCACAGCCTCCACCATGACATCACAAACTCCCTGGAACATCCCGGGTTCATGGTGGCACCACAGCCATTCAGTGATAACACAGCCATACTGTGATATCACAACCTCACTTCTGGTAACCTACCTAGCTTTACTATGACACCAAAGGCACACAACAGATGGCACAGGCTCACAGTGATGTGATTGCCTCAGCAGTTACATTATAGTCTTTGACATTATAAACAATGACACCATAGATTCACATGTTACATCACTGCCTCACTGTGACATCAATCTTCCCACAGATACCACAGCTTCACTGTGATCTCATAGTTTAACATTTTGCACCATAGACTCACCTGCTACATCACAGCTTTGTTGTGACAATCTTCCCAGAGATATCACAGCCTCACAGTGGCCTCACAGTGGCCTCACAGCCTCAATATGTTCTCAGTCTTACCTGTTATATCATAGACTCATCTATTATATCATAGCCTCATGATGAAATCAGCCTTTCCATTGACATCATATCTTCCACAGTGACCTCATGGCCTCACTGTAACATCACTGCCTCACCTCTGACATCACAACCTCACTGTGTCATCACAGCCTCACCTCTGACATCACAGCCTCAATGTGATATAACAGGTTAAACTCTGAAATCAATGACACCACGGACATCCTGCCTAGCTACATCTCACTGATAGCCTCACTGATATCTCCATCTCATGGTTACATGACAGCCTCAAGAGTGACACCACACCTTCACTGTGGCATCACAGCCTAACCAGTAACATCGCAGCCTCATTGTTACATTTCAGCCTCATCATTGACATCACCCTTACTTTTGACATCACAGCCTAACCACTGAAATCACAGCCAAAGTGTGATTCATAGTCTATCACCCCTGATATCACAGGCTTACTGTAATATTACAACCTTTTGCTATAATAACAGTCTCAAAGTGACATCACAGCTTTTCCTCTGGCATCACAGCCTCAGTGTGAATGCATACCCTCACCAGTGACATCCTATCCTCACTGTGAAATCCAAGCAATATCCCTGACATCATATCCTCACTGACAAATCATAAAATCAATCCTTATATCAGAGCTTCACTGCGATATCACATCCTGACAGTGACATCAAAACCTGCCCATTGACACAACAGGCTCATCTGTTACATCATATCCTCTGTGCCAGAAGCCTTGCTACTAACATCACAGTCTCACTGTGCCCTGAAAGCCTCCACCATGACATCACCATCTCCCTGTGACATCACAGGCTCATGGTGACACAACATCCACATAGTGACATCAAATCCTCATGGTGGCATCACAGCCTCACCAGTAATATGCCAGCCAAACTGTGACCTCACAGACTAACCTGTTACATCATACACTCATCTGTTACATCATAGTCTCATGGTGAAATCAGCCTTGTCACTGACTTCATATCTTCCACAGTGACCTCACAGTCTCACTGTGACATCACAGCCACATTGTGACATCACAGCCTCATCAATGATATCCTACCTAGACTTATTAGGACACCACAGCCTCACCACAGATAGGACAGGCTCACAGTGACCTGACACCATCAGCAGAAAAAGTGACACCACAGCCTCACTGTGAAATCAATCTTCCCACAGATATTACAGCTTCACAATTAACTCACAGCCTCAAGGTGATCTCACATTCTACTTGTTATATCATAGCCTCATGGTGAAATCAGCCTTGCCACTGACATCACATCTTCCACAGTGACCTCACAGGCTCACTGTAATATCAGAACCTCTCTGTGATGTCACAGCCTCATAATGATATCACAGACTCACTGTGACATTATAGCCTCATTTCTGATATAACAGCCTCACCTATAACATCACAGCATCACTGTGACATAGCAGGCTAAACTCTGAAGTCATAGCATCAGTGACAACACGGACATCCTGGCTACCCTCACTATGACACCACAGCCTCATCACTGACATTTCAGGCTCACGGTCATATGATGCTTCAACAGTGACACCACAGTCTTGCTGTGGCATCTCAGCCTCATCACTGACATCAGCCTCACTTTTGACATCACAGCCTAACCACTGAAATCTCAGCCAAACTGAGATATCATAGTCTATCACCATTGATATCACAGCCTCACTGTGATATCGTAACCTCATGCTAATATCACTGCCTCACAGTGACATCATAGCCTCAGTCTGACTGCACAGCCTCACCATTAACTTCCTAACCTCACTGTGAAATCCAAGGATCACCCCTGACATCACAGCCTCACTAACATCTCATAGAATCAGCCCTGACATAAGACTCTCACTCACACAGACTCACAGCGACCTCACAATCTGCCCACTGACTCCACAGGCTCACCTGTTACATCATAGCCTCATTGTGACATCAATCTTGCACTGATATCACAGCCTCACTGTGACATCACAGCTTCCAGGGTGATATCACCTCAGTTTGACACAATTAACTCACTTTGACATTAAAGACTCACTAGTGACAATACAGCCTCACCAATGCCATAGTCTCCCTGTGAAAACACAGTCACTACTGAAATCACAACTACACTGTGTCATCAAAACCTCACTGTGATATCACAACCACGATGTGACATCACAGCCTCACCAATATTATCCTTTTTAACCCTACTATGACATCACAGACTCACAACAGATAGCATAGGCTCACAGTGACATGACAGCCTCAGCAGTGACATCATAGACTTTGACATCATAAACAGTGACACCTCAGTCTCTCATGTTACATCAGTGCCTCATTGTGACATCAATCTTCCCACAGATATCAGAGCCACACTCTGACTTCACAGCAAAACTGTGACCTCACAGTCTAACCTTTTACATCATAGACTCACCTGTTATAATATGGCTTCATGTTGAAATCAGCCTTGCCAGTGACATCTTCTAGAGTGACCTTACAGCCTCTCTGTGACATTTCCTCTCTGTGATGTCACAGCCTCACATTGACATAACACCTTCACATTGATATCACAGACTCACTGGCATTATAGCCTTATTTCTGACATCACAGCCTCACTGTGATATAACAGGATATCTCCTGAAAACAAATCATCAGTGACACACAGACATCCTGCCTTTTATCGTTGTGACACCACAGCCTCATCACTGACATCTCAATCTCACTGTCAAGTGACAGCCTCAACAGTGACACCACAGCCTCGATGTGCATCACAGCCTCACTAGTCACATCTCAGGCTCACTGTGATATCTCTGCCTCATCACTGACATCACTTCTGACATCATAGCCTAACCACTGAAATCACAGCTGAACTATGATGTCATAGTCTATCCCCACTGACATCACTAGCTGTGATATCACAAGACCAAGGTAACATTCCAGCCTCACAATGACATCACACCCTCTCTTCTGATATCATGACCTCACTATAACAGCCATACCAGTGACATCCTAACCTCACTGTGAAATCCAAGCATCACCCCTGACATCACAGCCTCATGGACATATCATAGAATCAACCCTGACATCAAAGCCTCACTGCGATATCACAGCTCCACAGTGACCTCACATCTTGCCCACTGACACCACAGTCTCACCTGTTACATCATAGCCTCATTATGACATCAGTATTGCCACTGACATCACATCCTCACTGTGACATCACAGCTTCCAGAGTGATATCAGGTAGAAGGGCTGTAGACAGCACAGGTGCAGAAATGATCCAGAAGGGCTGTTGAGACACAAATGAAAATCGAAAAATTGTAAATTAGTAAGACGTAGCTCTAATGGAGGACAGCCAGGTTTCCCATGAATCTTTGGTGATCTTAGAAATGTCCAAATCTTGGGGCTGGAGAGGTGGCTCAGGGGTTAAGCCTCTGCCTTGCAGTCAGAAGGTCCTGAGTTCGGATCCTAGACCCACGTATAGACTCCAGGCGGAAGCGGGGGCAGCCTGGGTTTCTGGTCCTGGTAGGCCGGAGCCTGTGAATCCCGAGGCAGAGTAAACAAGGAGGAGGTGGAGCGGTTCATGGTGGTTCCCGAATTCCTCCGTGGTTCTACACACACACACACACACACACACACACACACACACACACACATACATACACACATGGGCATACATGCACAATTGAATAAATAATAAATAAAAAACTAAAATAAAAGAAATGTTCAAATCCTGAATGGATACCCTGAGGACCTGGAAAGCAAACTTTGATATTTTGGGAATATGAAAAAAACCTGTAAGAAAACTTATATGAAAGAAAACTTACAACCTATTAGAAAAACAATTGTGATCAATATAAAACATAAGTAGCTAAGGCTTAGATGTAATCAAAATTATTTGTTCTTATTTATAAGTATGCATACATGTATTTAAAAATGGCATGCCAAAATTTTAATATTAGCATGCAATAGAAATGAAAAAAATTGAAATGGCCACAGATTTTTTTATGTTGAAACACAAGACACACAACATGTAAACACAGAACATATAAACATACAAGCACATGAACAACATTTTACTGGCAACTGTACAATTTACCTGTAACTGTCTTAAAATTACCCTTGAAAGTTTTATCAAAGGCAGATTAACATTTAGGAAAACCTTATTTAAAACAAGACCTCATATTAGTTAAGTCCAGTGGCTTAGCTTAATTATTAAAAAGATCTAGTAAGGAAAAGCATCCTCATCCCTAGTCCGGTTCTCATATATTCCCTGGGGAGAGCCAAGGTGCTAAAAACATAGCCTCATTCCAAAATTCTCCTATGCCAGCAGTCTTAACCTTGAGACTCCTAGTCTCTAGGAGAGATTTTAAGACATGTATTAGGAGACCAGTATTGTCTGAAGCAGAAAATATATCCAGGAAAGAGGGGGAGTCAAGAGCTACAGGAAGAAGAAGAGGAGGGAAAGGGATGTTGGCAGGGGTTGGAGTTGCCCCCCAGGAACCTGTGAGCCCTCTGCAGAGTTGGGGAAAAGGAGTGGAAGGATCCGGAGGAACAAAGAACTAATTTTGGGTTCTTTCCACAAGTTACATAAGTAAGCCTTAGCTACTTATGTTTTATATTGATCTTCCACTAAGTGGAAGATCCTTTAAGGCTGTTATGATGCTGAGGAAGATGGGAACCAAGGGGGCCAGAAGCATATGGCCTTCCTGGACCTCCCTCTTATCGGCCAGGAAATGCGGTACCATCCAAATTTGTGGGTGCCAGACATTTTCTGGGGAAATCCAAGAAGCTAAGATTAAAGCTTCTCACAAAAATCCTCTAAGTCCTTCAGTGTTGCTTTGATCCTACCTAAGTCTAATAGAGCCTTAAGGGCAGTGAGCTGGGGTGCCTTCTGATGGAGTGGTAAATTGCCCATATGGAGAGGAAAGTTTCCCAAATGGAGCAGAGATGACCAAGGCAAGCGGACATGGTGAAAAAGCTCAGAAAATAAAAAGCAATGACTAGAACCAAGGTGAAAGTGAAAACAACTCCTAAAAAAGTAACCAAAATTCAAGGAGAGACCTAGTGCAGGACACATGCAGAGGTGTTTTGGATCTAAGTGTCCTGTGCTTAGTGAGGGACTTCAGGGATTCATTACTCCTTCGGGCCATATGTCCCTGGTCAGGCTAAATAGTATAATCGATTCTGGGCTCCAAGTTCTGAGGGGACCAATTTCTCATGTGAACTCACCAGAAAAACCTTGATTTGTAAGGGCTCTTTTTTCATGGGGAAATCAAATGAGCAATTGTGTTCCTAATGTTAGAACACAACGATGGCCAAATAGGGAAAGGGAAAGTGGAAGAGGAAGAGACCGTCTGCTCACCTTCAGGCATTGTAAGCACAGGAACACCAAACCAAAAGGACCGCTCACCAAACATTACCATAGTGGATGTCTCATCTACACTGAAGGCAGCATCACCCCACGTTGGATGCCAGAGGTTGCCAAATCTCCACTGGGCCAGCAGGGGCAAGATGGGAAATAGCAAGGGCCTCATGGGCTCGAGGAGAATGGGTGAGCTGATGACAGGGTCACCACCCAGATTCCGGGAAGCAAGCAAGAAACAGCAGGCAGAGGACGAGTTGGTTGCAGACTCAGCTTTTTTTTTTTTTAACATTTTTTATTATTATTTCCGCTCATAAAAACTTAATAGGTACACCGGTTCTCTCCCTCCCTCCTCCTCCCCCCGAATTCCCTGCTCCCCCTCCCCTCATCCCTTCCTCCCCATCCCGTAATGCCTCCCACCTCAATTCCCAGAGAGTCCTTTAATGTGCATCCCTGACTCTCCTCTGGGCCCTCCTCTCCGCAGATTCAGCTTTAATTCACGAAGTGTTTGGGCTTATATATGGTCAGGGGTCCAATCAGGTGTGGCCACCTCTCCACTCAGGAGGAGGGGAATAGCAGCCACCAATCATTTAGCTGTTTACTATGTGTCCAGGTTAGATGACTGCTTCCCATTCGTTGTTCAACCCTCCTTCCCATTGGTTGTTCATATCTCCATCCCATTGGTTGTTCATCCCTCCATCCAATTGGTTGTTCATCCCTCCTCCTGTATGGTTCCTCTATTGAGACATGTCCGGGTCATGTCCGAACTTTTTCAGGCTTGTCTGTAGTCAGACTTCCTGGATTCAGAACCTGGGGTAGGGCCTCCCTGAATGGATAGCGCCACAACCACTAAAATCGCAGCCTCACTATGCCATCAAGCCCTCTCCAGTGACATCACAACATTACTGTGTTACCAGAGCCTCACTGTGACATCATAGTCACAATGTGTCCACACAGCCACACTGTGACATTACAAACTGACTGTGACATCACACCCTCATTATGACATAAAAAACTCACTGTGACATCAGTCTTGCCACGGACATAATAGCCTCATGGAGACATAACATACACACCTCTGACATAGCCTCACTGTGACATCACATCATCAATGTGACATCACAGCATCACCACAGAACTCACAGCCTCACTGTGACATCAGCCTTGCCACTGACATCACACCCTCACTGTGACTTCCCAATCTCCAACATGACATCACCAAATCTCTATGACATCACAGGCTCAGGGAGACACCACAGCTGCATGGTGACATAACAGCCTTAAGGTAGCATTACACCATAACCAGTAACATCTCAGTCTCACTGTGAAATCTCAGCCTCATCACTCACATCAGCCTCACTTCTGACATCATAGCATAAACATTGAATCTCAGCTAAATTGTGATGTCATAGTCTTTCACCACTGATATCACAGCCTCACTGTGATATCACAACCTCACGATAACATCACTGCCTAACACTGATATCAAAGTCTCTCCTCTGACATCACAGCCTCAGTGAAACTGCACAGCCTCACCACTGACATCCTAATCTCACTGAAATCTAAGCATCACCTCTGATGTCCTGCCTCACTGACATCTCATAGAATCAGCCATGACATAAGAGCCTCACTGCGACATCACAGCTTCACAGTGACCTCACAGCCTGCCCACTGACACCAAAGGTTCAGCTGTTACATGATAGCCTCATTTTGACATCAGTCTTGACACTGACATCACAATCTCAAGGTGACAACACATCTTCCAGAGTGATATCACCTCACAATAACATGACAGTCCACAGTGACATACAATCTTCACAGTGACATCATAGCCTCAATGTGACATCAGCCTTACCACTGACATCACAGTCTCACTGGGAACTCCCAGCCTCCATCATGACATTACCAACTCCCTGTGATATCACAAGCTCATAGTGACACCACAGTAACAGAGTGACATCATAGCTTCACTGTAACATCCACCTTACCACTGACATCACAGTCTAACCAGTGGCATCCCAGCCACACTGTGACATCCTATCCTTCTCACTCACATCAGCCTCATTTCTGATAGCACAGCTTAACCACTGAAATTACAATCACTTTCTCTACTGACATCACAACCTCACTGTGATATCCCGGCATCACAGGTGACAACACAGCCTCACTCTGACATTACAGCCTCATCTCTGAGGATATAGACTCACAGTGACATGACATCCTCGGTAGTGACATCATAGCCTTTGACATCATAAAGAATGACACCAAAGCCTCTTATGTTATATCACAGCCTCATTGTGACCTCAATCTTCCCAGAGATATCACAGCTTCACAGTGACCTCACAGCCTCACTGTGACATCACAACCTCTCAGTGATGTCACATTTTCACAGTAACATCACAATATCACAGTGATATCACAGCCTCACTGTGGCATTATAGCCTCATTTCAGACATCACAGCCTCACTATGATATCACAGCCTCACTGTGACATAACAGGCCAGCCTCTGAAATCATAGCATCAGTGACACCACAGACATGCTGCCTAGCCTCACTATGACACTATAGCCTCATCACGGACATCTCAGGCTCACAGCCACATGACAGCCTCAACAGTGACACCATAGCCTTGCTGTGGCACCACAGCCTAAACAATAACATCCCAGCCTCACTCCACATCTCGGCCTCATCACTGACGTCAGCCTCACTTCTGACATCCAAGCTTCTCTTTGGCATCACAGCCTAAGTGTGACTGCACAGTCTCACCACTAACGTCCAAACCTCATTGTGAAATCCAAGCATCCCCCCTGATGTCCCAACCTCACTGACATCTCATACAATTAGCCCTTACATCAGAGCCACACTGTGACATCACAACCTGCCCACTGACAGCACATCATAGATTCATTGAGATATCAGTCTTGCAACTGACATCACAGCCTCACTGTGACATCACAACTTCCATAGTGATATCACCTCATGGTGACATGACAGCCCACAGTGATATCCATCCCTCTCAGTAACATCATAGCCTAACAGCGACATCACAGCCTCAATAATTACAGCACAGCCTCATCTGTGACATCATCATGACCACTGACATTAGTCAGAACACTGATATCACTGTTACACAGCTTCACCAGTGTCACTGTCACATAATAGATTCACCACTGACATCATAACCTCACCATTAACATCATAAACTCTCTATGACAATCCTCACCACTGATATTCCAGACATATTGACATCACAGCCTTATTGTGACATCAGATTCACCACTAACATCACAGCCCAACCACTGAAAGGACAGACTCACCGCGATATTACAGTCTCACCAGTGATACCACAGCCTCATGATGACATCATATCCTCACTGTGGCATCACAGCCTCACCAGTTATATCACTTCATCAATGCGACATTTCAGACTCATTGCTCACAACAGTCTCACTTCTGAAATTACAGGCTAACCGCTGACCACATAGCTGCACTGTGACAACATAGGCTCCCTATGACATCATAGCCTCATGGTGACATCACAGACACAGTGACATCACAGCCTCACCGCTGGGATCCTACCTAACTTTACTATGACACCAGAGCTGTAGCAAAAATAGCACAGGCTCACAGTGATGTGACAGCCTCACAGTGATGTGACAGCCTCAGCAGTGACACCATAACTTTTGACATCATAAACAGTGACACCACAGTCTCACATTAAATCACTGTCTCATTGTGATATCAATGTTCCTATAGATATCACAACCTTACCATGACATCACAGTCTAATCTGTTACATCATACCCTCATCTGTTACATCGTGGCCTCATGGTGAACTCAACCTTGCTGCTGACATCACAGTCTCACTGTGATCTCATAGCCTCCATTGTGAAATCATGGGCTCATGGTTTCACGAGTCACACAGTGATATCAAACCCTCACGGTGGCATCACAGACCTACCAGGAACATGCTAGCCTCACTGTGAAATCATACCCTCATCACTCACACCAGCCTCATTCCAATATCATAGCCTAACCACTGAAATCACATCCTCACAGTGATGTCACAATCTTGCTCCACTGACATCTTAGACTCACTGTGGTATCACGGCATTACTGGTGGCAACACAGCCACAGTGGGACCCCACAGCCACACCACAGATATAACATGCTCACAGTGAGGTGACAGCCTAATCAGTGACATCATAGCCTTTGATATCATAAACATTGACACCACAGTCTCACATGTATATCACTGCCTCATTGTGACATCAATCTTCCCACAAATATCACAGCCTCACAATGACCTCATAGCTTCACTGTGACCTCACAGTGTAACCGGTGAGTCAACATCACAGACTCACCTGTTACATTATACCCTCATGGGTGAGATCAGCCTTGCCACTGACATCACATCTTCCACAGTGACCTCACAGCCTCACAGTGACATCACACTTTCACAGTGATATCACAGCCTCACTGTGGCATTGTGGCCTCATCTTTGACACCACAGACTCACTGTGACATGACAGCTTCACCTCTGACATCACAGCCTCACTGTGACATAACAGGCTATCCTTTGAAATCATAGCATCAGTGACACACAGACATCCTGCCTTGCCTCAATGTGATACCACAGCCTCATCACTGACATCTCAGGCTCACGACCACATGATAGCCTTAACAGTGACACCACACCTTACTGTGGCATCACAGCCTCATAAATCACATCCCAAGCTCAGTCTGACATCTCTGCCTCATCACTGACATCAGCCTCACTTCTGACATCACAGCCTAACCACTGAAATCATAGCCGAACAGTGATGTCATTGACTATTACTACCGATATCACAGCCTCACTGTGATATCACAACCTCATAGTAACATCACAGCCTCACAGTGACATCATAGCCCCTCCTCTGACATCACATCCTCACTGTGACTGCACAGCCTCATGACTGAGATCCTAATTGGTGAAATCCATTCATCACTCCTAATGTCACAACCTCACTGACATCTCATAGAATCAACTCTGACATCAGAGTCTCACTGTGATATCCATTGACACCACAGGCACACCTGCTACATCATAATCTCATTGTGATACCACACATCTCTGACATAGCACATACACACCTCTGACATAGCCTCACTGTGACATCAAAGCCTCAGTGTGACTTCACAGCATCACCACTAACGTCATAGCCTCAGTGTGACATCAGTCTTGGCACAGACTTCACAGTCTCACAGTGACCTCACAGCCTCCACTGTGATATCAACAATTCCCTGTGACATCACGGGCTCAAAGAGGAACCACAGTCACACGGTGATATCAAAGCCTCACTGTGGCATCACAGGCTCAATAGTGATGTGCCAAACTCACTCTGACATCATACCCTGATCACTCACATCAGCCTCATTCTGATATCAGCCTAACTACTGAAATCATATCCTCACTGTCATGTCATAGCTCACTCTACAGACATCACTGCTTCACTGTGACATCATGGCACCACTGATGACTACACAGACTCTATGTGACATCACAGCATCACCACGGACATCATAGCCTCACTGGGACATCAGTCTTGCCACTGATATCACAGTCTCACTGTGACATCACAGCCTCTACTGTGATATCAATAATTTCCTGTGACATCAGGGGCTCACGGTGACACCATTGTCACGTGGTGACATCAAACCATCATGGTGGCATCACAACCTCACCATTGGTATCCTACCTAGCCCTACTATAACACCACAATCTAACCACAGATAGCATAGGCTCACTGTTATGAGATAGCCTCAGCAATGTCATCACAGGCTCATCTCTGTAATCATTGCCAAACTGTGATAGCATAACATCGATTTTGATGTTAGAGCCTCACTGTCTCACTGTTTCATCACAGCCTCACTATGACATCACAAGCTCACATTAGAAATCATAGCCTCAATGCTACATCACACCCTCATCACTGACATCCTACCTAGCCTCACTATCATACCACATCCTTACCATTGACCTCTCAGGCTCATTGAAACATGACAGCCTCCCTGTGACACCATGGTATTGCTATTGATATCATATCCTCACTGTGACATAACAACCTCACAGTGACATCACAGCTTCAGATTGACATGATAAACTCATTGTGACATTAGAGCCTCACCAGTGACAATACAGAATCACCGATGAAATAGTACCCCTGTAATAGCAGTCACTACTGATATCATAACCTCACAGTGACATCACAGCCACACTGTGATAGCCTTACAGTGACATCACAGCCATACAGTATCCTCAGAGCTTTACTGTGAATTCAGTGTAAATTTTTACATCCCAGACTCACCTGTTACACCACAGTTTCATGGTGATATCATAACCTCACTGTGCCATCACAGCCTCACCAGTTATATCTCACTGTCAATTTGACATCTCAGCCTCATGTCTCACAACAGTCTCACTTCTGAAATCACAGCCTAACTACTCAACTCACAGCTGTACTGTTACATCATAGTCTCACGGTGACATCACAGCCACACTGTGACATCACAGCCTAACCACTGGTATCCTACCTAGATTTTCCATTACACCACAGTCTCACCAAGATAACACAAGTTCACAGTGACATGACAGCCTCAGCAGTGACAGCCTTTAATATCATAAACAGTGACACCACAGCTCACATGTTACATGACTGATTAACTGTAACATTAATCTTCCCACAGATATCACAGCCTCACAGTGACCTCACAGCCTCACTGTGGCATCACAGTCTACCCTGTTCCATCATAGACATACCTGTTATATCGTATCCTCATGGAGAAATCAGCCTTACCACTGAAATTACATCTTCCATAGTGATCTCATAGCCTCACTCTGACATCACAATCTCTCTGTGATGTTACAGCCTCTTAGTGACATTACAGTTTCAGAGTAATAACACAGATTCACTGTGGCATTATTGCCTCATTTCTTACATCACAGCCTTACTGTGACATTAAAGCCTCACCTCTGACATCACAAACTCACTGTGACATAACAGGCTAACCTCTGAATTCATAGCATCAGTCAGATCACAGACATTCTGCCTAGCTTCATTATGACACCACAGCCTCATCACTGACATCTCAGCCTCAACAGTGACACTACAGCATTGCTGTGGCATCTCAGCCTTACTAGTAACATCCCAGCCTCACTGTGACATAAAAGGCTAAAGTGTTGCAGTCCAGGCTGCAACCTCTAATCCAGGGATCCACTTGGCAAGGTGGGCAATTATTCGGTGGAGGACAGACAGATAGCTCTCTAGGCTAAGTGAATCTGAATTCTTTATTGAAATTTATGCCAGATTTATGTACTTTAGAATATGGAGAGTAAAGGCCAGGGGATGAGTCACCACACACTGAGGGAAAATATCAAAAAAACCAGGACCAAATTCTTTACAGGATTATGTAAAATGTATTCATCTGGGTAACAAAGGAAGATAAGAGGTGACATATATTTTCTGTATTGGAACAGACATGAAGTCTCTAAGTAGAGTTAAAGCAAGCATGACACTCAAAGCAACGGGACAATGAATGTTTCAAAATAAGTTTTCCCTGGTTTATGAATAAACCTCAAATGTCTGGGGGAGGGACTGTAAATTAGTGAGTCCTGAGAAAATCAACAACAATAACAACAAAAAGATCTAAGAACATATAAGAGGTACACTCAAATTCCAGAGGGAGGAATCTTTCTGCCAGAGGCAAAACTTAATTTACATAGGAAGAGCTCCTAGGACCTAGCAACTGTCCATTTAGATGTTAATATGTCAATCCCCAGACACCAGGCTTTAGGCCAGAAACAGACAGTGACACAAAGGCAAGCAGTAACACTAAGACCTGAATACCCACTTATTTTCCTTATTTCTCTTATTTATATCAAATAACATCATGCCCTTTATCCAGAAATCATTTCCTTGAAACAATATTCTGTCATGCTGGACCTTGTCAAAACAGCATGGCTGGATTAGAACGCAGACCTAACCACTGAAATCATAGCATCAGTGACACCACAGACATCCTGCCTAGACTTGCTATGATGCTACATCCTCACCACTGACTTCTTAGGCTCACAGTCATGTGACGCCTCAACAGTGACACCACAGCCATGCTATGGGATCAGAATTTCACCAGTAACATCCCATTCTCTGTGACATCTAAGCCTAATCACTGACATAGATTCACTTTTTAAATCACAGCCTAAGCACTGAAATCTCAGCTAAACTTTGATGTCTTAGTCTATTACCACTGATTTCACAGCCTCCCTGTGATATCACAACCTCACGTTCACATCACTGCCTCACAGAGACATCACAGAATCTTTTCTGACATCACAGCCTCAGTGTGAATGCACAACCTCACCACTGACATCTTAACTTCACTGTGAAATCCAAGCATCACCCCTGATGTCACAGCTTCACTGACATCTTAAAGAAATAGCCCTGACATAAGAGCTTCACTGCAACATCACTGCCTCACTATTACCTTACAACCTGCCAATTGACAAAACAGGTTCACCTATTACATTATAGCCTCATTGTGACATCAGTCTTGCCAGTGGCAACACAGCATAACCATGACAACACAGCTTCCAGAGTTATATCACCTCACGATGATATGACAGCCCACAGTGACATTCAACCTCCAGAGTCATATCACAGCCTCAGTGTGACATCACAGACTCACCAGTGACAGCACAGCCTCACCTGTGACATCAGCATCACCACTGACATTAGTCAGAACACTGACATCACTACCATACCAGTGACAATGCAGCCTTTGACATCACAGCCTCACCAATGTCACTGTCATGTAATAGGTTCTGCACTGACATCATAGCCTCACCAGTGACATCATAGACTCACTATGACATTCCAGCCTTATTGTGACATCACACTTTCATCAGTTCCATCAGATTCTCATTGTGATATCAGGCTCACCACTAATATCAAATACTCATTGTGTCATCAAAACATCCCCAGTGTCATCACAATATCACTGTTTCACCAGAGTCTCACTGTGACATCCCAGCCCCACTGTGACATCACCCACTTTCTGTGACATCACGGGCTCATGGTCATACCACAGAAACATGGTGACATCTAAGCACCACGGTGGCATCACAGTCTCACCATTGTCATCCCAGCCTCACTATGAAATTTCAGCCTCTTCACTGATCCTACCTAGCCTCACTATGGCACTACAGCCTCACTACTGACATCACAGATCACTGAAACATGACAGCCTCCCTGTGACACCACACTGTCACTATTGATATCACAACCTCACTGTGACATCACAACCTCACTGTGACATCACAGCCACGCTGTGGCAGCACAGCCTCATTGTAACATCACAGCCTCACCATTGATATGACAGGCTAACACTGATATCACAGCCCCTCCTCTGACATTACAGCCTCAGTGTGGCTCCAAAGCCTCACCTCTGACATCCTAATCACACTGTGAAATCCAGGCACCTCCCTGATATTACAGCCTCACTGTGAACATCACACCATTGCCCCTGATATAACAGACTCACCATGATATTAAAGCCTCAACAGTGACACCACAGCCTCATGATGACATCATAACCTTACCGTGTCCTCACAGCCTCACTGTGACATCACAACATGAGAGTGTCATTACAGCCTCACTGTGACATCACAGCATCACCATTGACATAATAGCCTCACGGTGACATCAGCCTTGCCACTGACATCACAATCTCACTGTGACTTCCTGCCTCCTCCATGACATCACCAACTCCCCGTGACATCACGGGCTCACGATGACACTCCAGTCATATGGTCACATCAATTCTCACAATGGCATCACAACCTCACAGTGACCTCAAGCCTACCACTGATACCATAGGCTCAACTGTCACATTGTAGCCTCAGTGAGGCATCATTCTTACAACTGACATCACATTCTCACTGTGATATCACATCCTCATTAGGGACCTGAAATTCACATCACAGCTTCACTGTGACATCAAAATCTCACTGTGGCATTTCAATCTTTAACTTCTTTAAGAATCACCAGACGGCTCACCAGAGTGGTTGTATGAGCCTCCATTCCCACCCACAATGTAGGAGAGTTCCCCTCTCTCCACATCCTCTCCAGCATTTGGTGTTGTTTATATTCTACTTTTTTGCCATCCTGACTGAGGTGAGATGATATCTCAGGCAGGTTTTGATTTGCATTTCCCTGATGGCTAAGGATATAGAGCATTTTAAAAAAATATTTGTTAGACATTTTAATCTCATCCCTGGTAAATTTTCTTTTGAGTACCAAGGCCCATTTTTTAATTGGCCCATTTGTTTCCTTGCTGTTTAGTTTTCTAAGTTCTCTGTGCACTCTGGATAATAATAGAGCTCTATCTGGTTAGTGAAGATTTTCTCCCATTCTGTGGGTTGCCTTTGTGCTTGAGTTACAATATCTTTATCTCAACAGAAGCTCTTTAATTTCATAAGATCTCATCTGTTGAGGGTTGGTTGTATTGACTGAGCTACTGGATATCCGAACAGGAACTGTTGACCTAGTAAAATCAGCTCCAGGAGTTCTCTACCATTTCAACTGAGGTTTTTATAGTCTCTAGACTTATATCGAGGTCCATGTTTTAATCTTCTGCATGTGGAGATCCAGTTTTGCCAGCACCATTTGTTGAAGATGCTATTATTTTTACATTGGAATTTTTGGACCCCTTTGTCAAAGTTCAAATGGCTGTAGTTATGTCGGCTTATATCTGGGCCTTCAACCCTTATCCATTGATCTGTGTGTCTATTTTGGAGCCAGTACCAGGCTGTTTTTACAACTATGGATTTGTAATATAGATTAAGGTTTGGTATGGTGATACCTCCAAGAGTGTTTTTGTTACTCAGGATTGTTTTTGCTATCCTGGTCTTTTATGCCTCCATATGAATTTTGAGATTGTTTGGTCAACTTTTTTAAAGAATTGCTTTGGGATTTTAATTGGTATAGCATTGAATCTGTATATTGCCTTTGGTAGGATAGTCATTTTTACATATTGATTCTGCCAATCCAGGAACATGGGAGATCTTTCCACCTTCTGATGTCTTCTGCAATTTGTTTCTTTAGAGTTTTAAAGTTTTCATTTTAAAGGTCACTTACTTCCTTGGTTAGGTTTATACCAAGGTATTTCATTTTTTAGGAGCTATACTAAATGGGATTGTTTCTCTCAGGGCTTTTTCCCATTTTTTATTCTGGGCATATAGGGAGGCCATTGATTTTTTATGTTTATTTTGTATCCTGCCACCCTGCTGAACTCCTGTATTAGTTTGCGGAGCATCCTGGTGGAATTTTTTAGGATCAATCAAGTATATGATCATGTCATCTGCAAATAGAGATAACATGACTTCTTCCTTGCTGATTTGAATCACTTTTATCTCCTTTCTTGTCTTATGGCTTCAGCTAAGACTTCAAGTACAACATTGAATAGGAGTGCTGAAATTGGACATCAAAGCCTCACGGTGGCATCACAGCCTCACCAGTGTCACTGTCCCATATTAGGTTCACCGCTGCCATCATAGCCTCACCAAATACATCCATGGACTCACTACAACATCTTTCTCACCACTTACATTCCAGCCTTATTGCAACATCACCTCTTCACCAGTGACATCACAGCTTCAGTGTGACTGGACAGCCTCACCACTGACATCCTAACCTCACCGTGAAATGCAAACATCACTCCTGACATCACAGCCTCACTGACATCTCATAGAATCAGCCCTGATGTCATAGCCTCACTGTTAGGTGATGCTGTTATGTCATTGTGACCTCACAGCCTGCCAACTGACACTAAACAGGCTTGCCTGTTACATCATAACCTCATTGTGACATCAGTCTTGCCACTAACATCACAGCCTCACTCTGACATCACAGCCTCACCAGTGACAGCACAGCCTCATCTGTGACATCAGTGTCACCACTGACATTAGTCAGAATACTAATATTACTGCCACACCAGTGACAACAACACAGCCTATGACATCACAGCCTGACCAGTGTCACTTCATTTGATACGTTCACCACTGACATCATAGCCTCACTATAACATCATTCACACTGCTTACATTCCAGCCTTATTGTTCACATCACACTTTTTCCAGTAACATCAGAGCCACATTGTGACATCAGCCTCACTATTAACCACACAACTTCAGTGTGCCATCAAAACATCTCCAGTGACAACACAACATCACTGTGTCTTAACAATCTCACTGTGACATCATAGCCACACTTTGTCCTCACATCACTGTGACATCACAAACTCACTGTGACATCTGCCTTGCCACTGACATAATAGCCTCATTTCAACATCACATATACACTTCCGACAGCCTCACTATGACATCACAGCCTCAATGTGATATCACATCATCACACTGATATCACTGTGACATCAGCCTTGACACTTTCATTACAGTCTCACTGTGACCTCACAGCCTCCAACCTGACATCACTATCTCCCTGTGACATTAAGGGCTCACAATGTCAGCATAGCCACATGGATAAATCAAAGCCAAATGGGGACACCACAGCCTCATCAGTGACATGCCAGTCTCACTGTGACATCATAACCTCATCACTCACACAAGACTCATTCTGACATCATCAACTGTGACATCAAAGCTTCAGGGTGGCATCACAGCATCACCAGTGTACATGCCAGACTCACTGTGACATCAAACCCTCATTACTCACATTAGCCTTATTCTGATAATACAAACAACCACTGAAATCACATCTTTCCTGTGATGTCAAACTCTCACTCCACTGACATATCAGCCTCACTGTGATATTATAGCATCACTGGTGACCATGCAGCCACATTGGTGACACCACAACCTCACCTCTGAGGTTATAACTTCACGGTGACATGACAGCCTCACCACGACATCACAGACTCACCTCTGAAATCATTGCCCAACTGTGATATCACAGCAATGACTTTGCCCAACTGTGACATCACAGCAACAACATTAGAGCCTCACTGTTTCATCACAGCCTCACTATGACATCACAGGTTCACCTCTGAAATCATAGCCTCAATGTAATATCAAACCCTCATCACTGACATTCTACCTAGTCTTACTATGACACAGCCTCACCACTCACCTCATAGGCTAAATGAAACATGATAGCCTCCTTGAAAATGACAGTGTTGCTATTGTCATCACAACGTTACAGTGGCAGCACAGTATCATTGTGACATCACAGCTATACAGTGCCATTAAAGCATTACTGGGACATGAACCTTAACTTCTGACATCATAGCCTCACTATAATATCACAGCTTCAAAATGAACTCACAGCCTGTCCACAGACAGCACAGGTTCACCTCTTAAATCATAGCTTCATTGTAGCATCAGTCTTACCACTGATTTCATAGCCTCATTGTGACATCACAGCCTCACCAGTGACAGCACAGCCTCACTGTGGCATTATTGCCTCATTTATGACATCACAGCCTCACTGTGACATCACAGCCTCACTTCCGATGTCACATCCTCACTGTGACTTAACAGGCTAACCTCTGAAATCATAGCATCAGTGACACCACGGTCATCCTGCCTAGCCTCACTATGTCACTGCAGCTTCATCACTGACATCTCAGGCTCACGGCCATGTGACAGTCTCAACAGTGATACCAAGGCCTCCTTGTGGCATCAAAGCCTCACTAGTAACATTCCACTCTCACTGTGACAACTGAGCCTCATCATTGACATCAGCCTCACTTCTGACATCACAGGCTAGATAATCACTGAAATCTCAGTTGAACTATGATGTCATAGTCTATCACTACTGATATCACAGCCTAACTGTGATATCACAACCTCATGGTAACATCACCGCCTCACAGGGACATTACAATCTCTCCTCTGACATCACAATCTCAGTGTGACTGCAAAGCCTCACCACTGATGTCTTAACCTCACTGTGACATCCAAGCATCACCCCTGATGTCACAACCTCACTGACATCTCATAGAAGCATCCCTGACTTCAGACCCTCAGTGCAACATCACAAATTCACAGTGACCTCTCAACCTGCTCACTGACAACACAGGCTCACCTGCTACATCACAGGCTAGCTAATCACTAAAATTTCAGACAAACTATGATGTCATAGTCTATCACTACTGATATCATAGCCTCACTACAACATCACAGACTTACCTCTGACATCATAGCCTCACTGTAATCTCACAGCCTCAATTTGACACAATCTCACTGAGACATTAAAGCCTCACCAGTTGACCTGCCAGCCTCACTGTGACAACATATCCTCATCACTCACATCAACCTCATTCAGATATCACAGCCTAACCACAGAAATAACATCCTCACTGTGATGTCATAGTCTCGCTCCACTGACAACTCATGGCATCACTAATGAGAATACAGCCTCACTATGACATCACTACATCGATTTTGATATTATAGCCTCACTGTTTCCTCACAGGCTCACTATGATATCACAGGCTTACCTCTGAAATCATAGCCTCAATGAGACATCACACACTCATCATTGACATCCTACTCATTACGGAACCACAGCCTCACTACTGACCTCACAGGCTCACTGAAACATGACAACCTCCTTGTGACACCACAGTGTCGCTATTGAAATCACAACCTCACTGTGACATCACAATTTCCCCAGAGACATCAAAAACTCACAGTGACATCACAGCCTCATTGTCACATTACAACCATACTGTGCCAACCAAATATCACTGTGACATAAAGCTCACTGTGATATCACAGTCTCATGCTGACATCACAGGCCATTGTTACCTCACAGCCTCACCTCAGATAGCAAAGACTCACAGTGACATGACAGTCTCAGCAGTGATATCATAGTCTATGCCATCATAAATAGTGATGCCATAGCATCACATGTTACATCAATGCCTCATTGTGACATGAATCTTCCCACAGATATCCTAGCCTCATTGTGACCTCACAGCCTCACTATGACTTCACAGTCTAACCTGTTACCTCATAGACTCACCTATTACATCATAGCCTCACAGTGAAACCTGAATTGCCACTGACATATCTTCCACAGTCACGTCACTGCCTCATTGTGACATCACAACCTTTCTGTGATGTCACAGACTCACAATGACGTCACAGCTTCACTGTGGCTTATTGATGCATTTCTGACATCACAGTCTCACTGTGATATCAGAGTCTCACTCTAACATCACAGGCTCACCTTTGACATGATAGCATCAATGACACCATGAACATCCTGCCTAGTCTCACTATGGCACCACAGCCTCATCACTGATATCTCAGCCTCACGATCACATGACAGCCTCAACAGTGACACCACAGCCATGTTGTGGCATCACAGCCTCACAAGTAACATCCCAACCTCACTGTGACATCTCAGCCTCACAAATGACATGAGCCTCAATTCTGATATCATAGCCTAACCACGGAAATTTCAGCCAAACTGTGTTGTCATAAGCTATCACCACTGATATCACAGCCTCAGTATGACTGCACAGCCTCACCACCGACATCCTAACTTCACTGTGAAATCCAAGAATCACCCCTGACATCATAGCCTCATTGATATTCAGTAGAATCAATCCTGACATCAGAGCCTCACTGCGACATTATAGCCTCACAGTGATCTCACAACCTGCCCACTGACACCACAGGCTCACCTGTTACATCATAGCCTCATTATGACATTAGTCTTGCCACTGACATCACACTATCACCAGTGACATCACAGCTTCACTATGCTATTTAAACCTCTCCAGTTGCATCACAACATTACTGTCATCAGAGCCTCAGTGTGACATCATAGTTACACTGTGCCAGCACAGCCTCACTGTGGCATCACAGCCTCATCACTGATATGACAGGATCACAGTAACATCACAGCCTCCCTTCTGACATCACAGTCTCAGTATGACTACACAGCCTCACCACTGATTTCCTAAACTCATTGTGAAATCCAAGCATCACCCCTGATTTCACAGCCTCACTGACACCTCATAGAATCAGCCCTGACCTCAGAGCTTCACTTCGACATCACATATTCACAGTGATCTCACAACCTGCCTTCTGACACCACAGGCTCCCCTGTTACATCTTAGATTCATTGTGAATAGTCTTGCCACTGACATCATAGCCTCACTGTGACATTCCAGCTTCCAGAAAAGATATCACCTCATGGAGACATGAGAGCCCAAAGTGACATACAACCTTCACAGTGACATCACAGCCTCAGTATGACATCACAAAATCACAATGATATCACAGACTCATTATGACATCTCTGTCTCTCCTATGACATCACAGCCTCAGTGTGACTGCACAGCCTCAACACTGATGTCCTAATCTCACTGTGAAAATCCAAGCATTACACCTGACTTCACAGCCTCACTGATATCTCATGGAATTAGCCCTGACATCAGAGCCTCAAAGAGATATCACAGCCTCACATAGACCTGAAAACCTGCCCACTGACACTACAAGCTCACCTGTTACATCACAGTCTAATTGTGACATGAGCCTTCCCACTGACATCACAGCATCACTGTGCCATCAGCCACATTGTGACATCACAGCCCCACCACTGGTTTCCTACTTATCCTTACTATGACAACAAAGCCTCACCACAGATAACACAGACTAATAGTGATGTGACAGCCTCAGTAATGACATCATAACTTTGACATCATAAACAGAGACACCACAGCCTCCCATGTTACATCACTGCCTCACTGTGACATCAATCTTCCCACAGATATCATAGCTTCACACTGACCTCACAGCCTCACTGACAGTATAAGCTTTTATGTCATAGATTCACTTGGTACATCATAACCTCATTTTGAAATCAGCCTTGTCACTGACATCACATCTTCCTCAGTGACCTCACAACCTCAGTGTGACATCACACCTCTCTGTGATTTCACAGGCTCACAGTGACATCACAGCTTCAATGTAATATCACAGCCTCACGGTGGCATTATAGCCTTATTTCTGACATCACAACCTCACTGTTACATCACCACCCCACTGTCATATATCAGGCTAACCTCTGATATCATTGCATCAGTGACACCACGGACATCCTGCCTAGCCTCGCTATGACACCACAGCCTCACCTCTGACATATCAGATGGTTACATGAGAGCCTTACCAGTGACACCACAGCATTGCCGTGGCATCATAGCCTCACTAGTGACATCCCAGCCTCACTGTGCCATCTTAGCCTCATCACTGACATGTTTCACTTTTGACATCATAGCCTAACCATTAAATCACAGCTGAACTGTGATATCATAGTCTACCACCACTGATATTACAGCTTCACTGTGATATCACAAAGTAATGGTAACATCACAACTTCATTGTGATATCACAACCTAACTTTGACATCTCAGCCATACTTAGTCAACAAAGCCTCATCACATCCTCGCCATTGATATGACTGGTTCACAGTGACATCACAGCCTCTCCTCTCACATCACAGCCTCAGTGTGTCTGCACAGCTCACCACTGACATTCTAATCTCACTGTGAAATATCAGCAACACCACTTATGACACAGCTTCACTGACAAATCAAAGAATCAGCCCTGACATCAGCACCACACTTCAACATCACACCCTCATAGTGACCTCACTGATCTCACAACCTGCCAATTGACACCACTGGCTCGCCTATTACATCATAGATTCATTGTGACATCAGCCTTGCCACTGACATCACAGTCTCACTGTGAACTCACAGCCTCCACCGTGACATAACCAACTCCCTGTGACATCATGGGCTCATGGTGTCACCACAGCCACATGGTGGAATCAGAGCCTCATGGTGGCACCACAGCCTCACCAGTGACATGCCAGGTTCATTGTGATCCCATACCCTCATCACTCACATCATCCTGATTCTAAAATCACAGCCTAACCACAGAAATCTCACCCTCACTGTGATGTCAGAGTCTTGCTCAACTGACATCACAGCCTCACTGTGATATCACAGCATCACTGGTAATAACACAGCCTCTCTGTGACATTACAGCCTCATGACCGAAGTTATAGCCTCACTGTAACATAAGAATCTCACTATGATATCACAGGCTTATCTCTGAAAACATTGCCCAAATGTGACATTAAGCACAACTGTGACGTTATAGCCTCACTGTTTCATTCCAGCCTAACTGACATCATAGGCTCACCTCAGAAATTATAGCCTCAATGCTACAACACACTCTCATTTCTAACATCTTACCTAGCTTCACTATGACACCACAACCTTCACTGACCTCACAGGCTCACGGAAACCTCTCTGTGGCCTCTCTATGGCACCAAAGTATTGCTATTGGCATCACAACCCCACTGAGACATCACAACTTCCCGAGTGACATCACAACCTTGAAATCACAGCAATACCATTCCATCAAAGCATCACTGTGAAATAAAGCTTCACCTCTGACATCTTAACCTTATTGTGACATCACAACCTCACTTTGACATCACAGCCACACTGTGCCAACAGACTCACTGTGACATCACAGCCTCACCACTGATATGGCAGACTCACCATCATATCACAGCCTCACCAGTGACACCACAGCCTCATGGTGACATTACAGCCAGACTGTGACATCACAGACTCACCACTGATATCCTAACTAGATTTATTATGACACAACATCTTCACTACATATAGCACAGACTCACAGTGATATGATAGCCTCAGCAGTTACAGCATAGCCTTTGACATCATAAACAGTGACATCACAGCCTCACATGTTACATCATTGCCTCATTGTGACATCAATCTTCCCAAAGGTATCACAGCCTATCAGTGACCTCACAGCCTCACTGTGACCTAACTTGTTACATCATAGACTCAACTGTTACATCATAGCCTCATGATGAAATCAGCCTTCCCACTGACATCACATCTTCCACAGTGACCTCACAGCCTCATGTTGACCTAATAGCTTCATTGTGACATCACAACCTCAGTGGAATGTCACAGCCTCAAAGTGACATTACAGCCTCACTGTGACATCACTGCCTCACCTCTGACATCACATAATGCGACATAACAGGCTAACCTCTGAAATCATAGCATCAGTGACACAACGGACATTCTGTCTAGCTTCGCTGTGACACTTCAGACTCATCAGTGACATCTCAAGTCACAGTCACATGAAAACCTCAATAGTGAGACACCACAGCCTTACTGTGACATATCAGCCTCCCTTCTGACATCACAGCCTAAAGAGTGAATCTTATTTGAACTGTAATGTCATATCTATCACCACTGTTATCACAGCCTCACTATGATATCACAACCTAATGGTAACAAAACTACCTAATGGTGACTTCACAGTCTCTCTGGTACATCACAGCCTCAGTGTGACTGCCCAGCCTCACCACTGAGGTTGCAACTGCACTGCAAAATCCATGCATCAGCCCTGATATCACAGCCTCACTGACATTTCTTAGAACAGCCCTAACATCACAGCCTCTTTGGAACATCACAGCCTCACAGTGATCTGACACCACATGTTCATCTGTTACATGGTAGCCTCATCGTGACATCAGCCTTGCCACTGACATCACAATCTCACTGTGACATCAAAACTTCTCCAGTGACATCACTGTGTCATCAGAGCCTCACTGTGACATCAGAGCCAAACTGTGTACTCAGAGACTCCCTGTGACATTGCAACCTAAACAGCCTTACTGTGACATCAAAAAGTCACTGTGACATCAGCCTTGCCACTGACATAATAGCCTCATGGTGACATCACAAAGACACCTCTGACATAGCCACACAGTGGCCTCTCCGCCTAACTGTGATCTCACAGTCTAACCTGTTACATCATAGACTCACTTGTTACATCACAGTCTCATGGTGAAATCAGCCTTGCCACTGACATCACATCTTCCACAGTGACTTTACAGCCTCACTGTGACATCACAACCTCTCAATGATGTCACAGCCTCATAATGACATCACAGCTTCCCAGTGATATCACAGCATCACTGTGGCATTACAGCCTCATTACTGACATCACACTCTTACTGTGACATCATAACCTCAACTCTGATATCATAGACTCACAGTGACATACCAGGCTAACCTCTCAAAGCATAACATCAGTGACAGCATGGACATCCTGCCTAACCATGCTATGCCACCACAGCCTCATCACTGACATCAGCCTCACTTCTAACATCACAGCCTAAACACTGAAATTTCAGCCAAACTGTGATGTCATAGTCTATCACCACTGATATCTCACTGCAACCTCACTGTGATATCATGACCTCATCGTAACATCACAGCCTCACAGTGACCTCACAGCCTCTCCTCTGACATCACAGCCTCATTGTAATGACACAGCCTATGACAGATGCCTTAACCACACTGTGAAATCCAAGCATCACCCTTGACTTCACAGCCTGATATCTCACAGAATCAACCCTGACATCAGGGCCTCAATGCGACATCACACCCTCATCACTGACATCCTACCTAGACTCACTATGACACTGCAGCCTCACCACTGACCTCACAGGCTCATTGAAACATGAGTATCTCCCTGTGACACCACAATGTTGCCATTGATATAGCAACCTCACTGTGACATCATAACTTCCCCAGTGACATCACAACATAATAGTGACATCACAGCCTCATTGTGACATCTCAGCCATACCATGCAATCAAAGCTTCAGTGTGAAATAAAGCTTCATCTCTGACATCATAGCCTCACTGTGTCATCACAGCCTCATTTTGAAACAAAAAATGCACTGTAATAATAGAGCCTCACCAATGGCAATGCAGCCTCACCAATGACATAGTCTCCCTGGGAAAGCACAGTCACTACTAACATCACAACTTCATTGTGATATCACAATCTTACTGTGGCATCACAGCCACACTGTACCATCACATTATCATTGTGACATCACAGCCTCACCACTGATATGACTAGCTCACCCATATTTTATAGCCTCACCATTGGCACTACAGCTTCATTTTGACATCACAACTTCACTGTGGCATCGCAGCCTCCCCAGTTATATCACATCTGGAGTTGGCATTCCAACACAATTAAACTACCAGCTAATAAAGTCTGCCCTGGCAGTAA
Organism: Typhlomys cinereus; assembly: GCA_023101885.1. NCBI lineage: Eukaryota > Metazoa > Chordata > Mammalia > Rodentia > Platacanthomyidae > Typhlomys > Typhlomys cinereus. Next base: position 3,100,523 of record JALPQD010000204.1, on the reverse strand, counting down.
AGAGAAAGTTAATGTTTGGTGTGAACTATTCTGAGAATTGGTGAAGATAGGTTTGTTGGACAGTCCAGATTTACCTCTTACCAGTAGTAAGGAACTTGCTGATTCAATATATAAAAATTTGACAATATGTGTAAAAATAAAGAAAGCAATGATGCTGGTTAGTTGCTACTGGCATCTTTGATAAAATACAAAATGAGAAGGAAAACCTCAGACATGAAAATATCTAACTCAGAAAGTGTGTAAACAATCTGGAGGCCTCTACATGTGACCTAGAAGCAACTCTGGAAAGAAAAGACATTACTGGTGAAGTTTCCCAGCTTCAAATGCATATAAACAACTTAGAAGCTTCTAAGTGTGCCCTAGAAGAGAATCTTCTCCAGGATCAATAGGGTTTGAATTGCAGAAAATAAAAAATCCCAGCCTAAAAAGGTGTCGCAGTTAAAGGAAAAGCACTGTTTGTCAAAGGGTGGGATCCTGAAAAGTAAGATGCTGATGAGTGGGAAGGCCAAATTGATGAGGAGGATGAGGACGTTGAACCTCAAATTCTTGTGCATTTATTCCACCTGAGAAAATGCTCTCCCAACCATTAGCAGAGAATGAATCATTGCTTCTGACCAGGGAACTCATTTCACAGCTAAAGAAGTATGGCAGTGGGCTCATGACCATGGAATTCATTTGTGTTATCAAGTTCCCCACCATCCTGAAGCAGCTGGTTTGATAGAATGGTGGAATGGCCTTTTAAAGGCACAATTACAGTGTCAATTAGGTGGTAATAATCTGAAGGGATGGGGCAGAATTCTCCAGAAGGCAGTATATGACTTAAACCAGTGTCCAAGGAAGCGAGGGGTGGAAACAGGAATAGCTCCACATACTATCACCCCTACTGACCCATTAGGAAAATGTTTGTTCCTGTTTCTGCGAGCCTGTGTTCTACTGGCTTAGAAGATTTGGGTCCAGAGCAGGGAATGCTTCTGCCAGTAGACATAGCAACCATTCCTTTGAACTGGAAGCTAAGGCTTCCTCCTGGTTATTTCGGACTTCTGATGCCCTTGGGCCAACAGGCTAAGAAAGGAATAATAGTGTTAGGAGGGGTGATTGATCCAAGGGGGAAATTGAACTGGTTTTCCACAATGATGGTAAGGAAGAATATGTCTGGAATGTAGGAGATCCACTAGGGCATCTCTTGGTAGGTCAGTGGGAATTTACTGCAACCCAACACAGGAAAGACAGTAAATGGTCCAGATCCTCCAGGTAAAGAGCCAAGACCTGTGGAAATGTTTGCTGAAGGTGGAGGAAATACAGAATGGGAAGTTCAAGAAGGTAGTTATAAATACCACCTAATGCTACATAACTAGTTACAGAAAAGAGGATTATAATTGCCATGAGTGCTCCTGGTATAGACTGCAAGAATAGACTTGTGTATGTGCACATATTCAAAGAAGATTTATGTTATGTAATGTAATATCAAGAATAGACTTGTGCATGTGCACATATTCAAAGAAGATTTATGTTATGTAATGTAATATTAATCTATGGTTATGTGATGAAATGTTGTAATCTACATTATGATATTGTGTTATGGGACATTAAAAACAGCATTTCTCAAGGGTCATTGTCATTAGTCTTGTAAAAATAATGTGTGTGTGGTTGTATGTGCATAGCTATATTATGTTAGGCAGAATTATGAATCTTGCAGTTTTTTTTAGAGATTTTTTAATGGGTTAAGGAAATGTGATTTGTCAAGTTGACAAGGGGTGAATTGTGGTAGTTATGCCTGGATATAAACTTGACCACCCAGTGTTAACAATGGGCTGAAAGCACCATTGAAAAGGATCAACTGAGACCACTTGATAGGATTGTACCCACTCTAGATCCTATTAGAACCTCCAAAGCTCTCAGGATCCTCCCAGTACTGCATCACATAAAAAAGATCCACCAAGAGAACAGATGCCTTATTGCAGCTGTGCTAGGAATCATTCTTCCTTCCAGCCGCCTGTTTTTTTCAACCCTACAGCCTTCCAACCCACTAAGTTTTTGTCACCTAGACTACTCTAGGAATTCTCCAGCATTCAGCCATCACCTACTTGTCTACCAAACTGAGCAACTACCAGCAACCATCGTTGGACTACCTCGGCCATACTGTAAGCCGATTCAATACATTCCCTATATATATTTTTTTCATTGTGTTGATTCTGCATCTCTAGAGAACCTGACTAATACACTGTGACACAACAGTATCGCTATTGATATCACAACCTCACTGTGACATCACAACTTCCCCAGTGACATCACAACCTCACAGTAACATCACAGCCTCATTGCGACATCACAGCCATACCATGCCATCAAAACATCATTGTGACATAAAGCTTCACCTCTAACATCATAGCCTCAAGTGACATAGCCTCATTTTGACACAATAAACTTACTGTGACATTAGAGCCTCACCAATGACAATACAGCTTCACCAATGACATAGTCTCCCTGTGAAAGCAGTCACTACTGACATCACAACCTCACTGTGACATCACTGATACACTGTGCCAGCACAGCCTCACTGTGACATCACAGCCTCACCACTGATAGGACAGGCTCACCATGATATCACAGTCTAACCAGTGACACCACAGCCTCACCAATGACATCAGTGTCTCCACTGATATTAGTCAGAACACTGACATTACTGCCACAACAGTGACAAAACAGCCTTTGACATCACAGCCACACCAGTATCACTGTCACATTATAGGCTCATTAGCTCATTGAAACATCACTCTTGCCACTGACATCATAGCCTCATGGTGACATCACAGCTTCCTGAGTGATATCACCTCATGGTGACTGAGAGCCCACAGTGACATACAACCTTCATAGTGACATCACAGACTCAGTGTAACATCACGGCTTCAGCAATGATAGTACAGCCTCACTTGTGATATTAGTGCCGCAACTGACATTACTCAGAACACTGACATTACTGCCAGACCAGTGACAACACAGCCTTTGACATCACAGCTTCACCAGTGTCACCATCACATAATAGGTTCACCACTGACATCATAGCCTCACCAGTGACACCATAGACTCAATATGACATCTTTCTTACCCTTGATATTCCAGCCTTATTGTGACTTACACTTTTTCCAGTTACATCACAGCCTAACCACTGAAATCTCAGCCAACTGTAATGTCATAATCAATCACCACTGACATTATAGTCTCACTGTGACCTCACAGCCTACATCGTTACATCACCAACTCCCTGTGCCATCGCAGGCTCATGGTGACACCACAACCTTTCGATATATCACAGCCTCATGATAGCATCACCAGTGACATGCCATGCTCACTGTGATGTCATACTAAAAATCACTCACATCAGCCTCATTCTGACATCACAGCCTAACCACTGAAATCACAACCTCACTGTGTGATCACAACTTCTCAAGTGACATAACAACCTTACAGTGATGTCAGAGCCTCACTGTGACATTACAGCTTCAAGAGTGATATCACCTCATGGTGACATGACAGTCCAGACTGACATACATACAAACTTCACAGTGACATCACAGCCTCAGTGTGACATCACGGCCTCACCAGTGACAGCACAGCCTCACCTGTGACATCAGTGTCACCACTGACATTAATCAGAGCACTGACATCAACTGCCAGACCAGTAACAACACAGCCTTTGACATCACAGCCTCACCAGGGTCACTGTCATGTAACAGGTTCACCACTGACATCATAGTGGTGATGCATTATGCATTATGATGGTTATGTGATCCTAATCTTAAGAGCATAATGATGATGGACAATAAAGGAAAGAGGGAGAGGAAGGGTTCACCTTCTCACCTTCAGATACATTAAGCACAGGGAACACAAAATTAAAGGGGCCGCTTACTGAACTTTAGTAGAATGGGTGTCTCGTCTACACCAAAAGGAAGGCAGAACCACCCCATGTTGGATACCAGAGTCTCATTCATTATTGGAAATAACCAGATAAATCGTTCCACCAACTAATAATGGCCATGCACCAACACTCACGGAATTGAGAAAGAGCTATCAATCTGTCAATCCTGGCCCAGGGGCATATGGCTCAGTAGACTAATGAACCCCTGAAGTCCCTCACTAAGCACAAGATGCTTAGATCCAAAACACCTCTGCATTAGGTCTCTCCTTGGATGTTGGTTACCCTTTTAGGAGTTATTTTCTCATTCACCTTGGTTTTAGTTGTTGCTTTTTATTTTCCGTGCTCTTTTGCCTTGTCTGTTCACCTCCTAGTCATCTCTGCTCCATTAGGGAATCTTTCCTCTCCACAATGGGTACTTTACTGCCCCATCAGAAGGCACCTAAGCGGGGCCTGGAGAGGTGGCTCAGGGGTTAATCCTCTGCCTTGCAGGTGGAAGGTCCTGAGTTTGGATCCTAGACCCCACATAAAGATGCCAGCAGAAGCGGGGACGGCCTGCATTTCTGGTCCTGGTAGGGCGGAGCCTATGAATCCTGGGCCAAGTAAACAAGGAGAAGGTGGAGGTAGTTCATGGTTCCTGAATTCGCCCGTGGTTCTACACACACACACACACACACACACACACACACACACACACACACACACACGTGCATGTGCGCGTGTGCACAATTGAATAAAATAACAAAAAAAAATTTTAAAAACTCATCTAAGCTGACTGCCCTTAAGGCTCTACTAGACTTTCATAGGATCAAAGTGAAACAAAAGAACTTAGATTTTGGGGAGGAAGCTTTAACCTTAACTCCTTGGATTTCCCCAGAGAATGTCTGGGACCCACAGATTTGAATGGGAGTGACGGCCCATAAGAGGCAAGCCCAGGAAGGCTATATGTCCCTTGCCCCCTTTGTTCGCATCTTCTTCGGCATCATAGCAACCCTTAAAGGAATCTCCACTAAGGAAGTGACTAATTGCTTTCCAAAACCTTATCAAGCAACAGGAAAAGATAAATTCACAGAGAGAAGAGGCAGAAATACAATGGAAAATATTAGCAAAGCAGAAACCTCCTGCCATTGGTTGTGGACACTCCTGGAAAGAGCATGGAGCAGGAGCAGCGGCAGAAATGATGGAAGAATTGCATAGTCTGGACCCACAATGGCAGGAATTGTTATAGGCCAGGTGTCCTGGAGTTGGTGTTAGTAAGGGGCCACTTAATAATGAGTCTGCAGCAAACTCCCCTTCTGCCTGCTGTTTCTCACCTGACTACCAGGGTGTGGGTAATTATCCCATATCTGCTCACACACACACCTTGAGCCCAAGATGCCCCTGCCAAATTCCCCCTCTTTCCCAGATGTCCTGGCAGGGTTTTGGCAACAAACAGTGACATCATAGATTCACTATGGCATCTTTCTCACCACTGACATTCCAGCGTTATTGTGACATCACACCTGTACCAATGACATCACAGCCTCATTGTGACATCACAGTGTCATGGTGTCATCACAACCAAACTGTGATAACACAGGCTCACTACTGACATCCTACCTAGACTTGCTATGAAATCACAGACTCATCACAGATAACACAGGCTCACAGTGTCATGACAGCCTCAGCAATGACATTATAGACTTTGACATCATAAACAGTCACACCACAGCCTCACATGCTACATCACTTCCTCACTTAATCTTCCTACAGACATCACAACCTCACAGACTCACTGTGACTTCACAATCTAACCTGTTATTTCAAAGACTCACCTTTTACATCATGGCGTCATGGTGAAATCAGCCTTCCCAGCATCCCACCATCCCAACATCACTGGACATCACATCTTCCACAAGGACCTCACAGCCTCAATGTGATATCACAACCTCTCTGCGATGTCACAATGTCACAGTGACCGCACAGCCTGCCCACAAACACAACAGGCTCACCTGTTACATCATAGCTTCATTATGGCATCAGTCTTACCACTGATATGACAGCCTCACAGTGACCACACAGTCTAACCTGTTACTTCAAATTCTCACCTATTACATCATGGTGTCATAGTGAAATCAACCTTGCCACCAACATCACATCTTCCACAGTGACCTCACAGCCTCATTGTCTCATCAAAACTTCTCTGTGATATCACAGCCTCAAAGTGACATCACAGCTTCACAGTGATATCACACCTCACTTCTGATATCACAGACTCACTGTGATACAGCAGACTAACCTCTGAAATCATAGCATCAGTGACACCATGGGCATCCTGCCTAGCTTCGCTATGACTATACAGCCTCATCACTGATATCTCAGGCTCAGAGTCACATGACAGCTTCAACAGTGACCCCACAGCCTCGCTGTGGCATCACAGCCTCATCAGTACATCCCAGCATCACTGTGACATCTCAGCCTCTTCACTGACATCAGCCTCACAACCTAACCACTGAAATCTCAGCTGAACTGAGATGTCATAGTCTATCTTCATTGATATCACAGTCTCACCATGATATCATTTCCTCATGGTAACATCACTGACTCACAATGACATCACCACTGATGTCCTAACATCATTGTGAAATCCAAGCTGGTCACCCCTGATGTCATAGCCTCACTATGAAATCACAACCTCAGTTTGACACAATAAACTCATTATGACAATAGAGCCTCACCAGTAACAATACAGCTGAACCAATGACATATTCTCCCTGTGAAAGCAAAGTCTCTACTGATATTACAACCTCACTGTTTAGATATCACAATCTCACTATGGCATATTAGGCTCATTTCTGACACACAACCTCACTGTGAAATAACGGGCTAACCTCAGAAATCATACCATCAATGACACCACAGACATCCTGCCTAGCCTTGCAAGGACACCATAGCCTCATCACTGATATCGCATGCTTGCGGTCACATGATAGCCTCAACAGTGACACCACAGCCTTGTTGTGGTATCACAGCCTCACCAGTAACATCCCAGTCTCACTGTGACATCTCAGCCTCATCACTTATATCAACTTCACTTCTGACATCACAGTCTAACTACTGAAATCACAACTGAACTGTGACATCAACAATGACAATGCAGCCTCATGATGACATCATAACTTCACTGTGGCATCACAGAATCACTGTAACATCACAGTGAGGCTTATTGTTACATCACAGCATCACCATGATAGGACAGGCTCACTGTGAAATTACAGCCACATCAGTGACACTACAACCTCACAGTGACAACATAACCTCATCATTGACATCAGCCTCACCTCTGACATCACAGCCTATTCTTTGAAATCTCAGGCGAACTGTGAGGTCATAGTCTATCACCACTGATATCACAGACTCATTGTGATATCACAATCTCATGATAACATCATAGCCACACAATGACATCACAGACTCTCCTCTGACATCATAGTCTCAGTGTGACTGCACAACCTCACCACTGACGTCCTAACCTCACTGAGAAAGCCATGCATCATCCATGACATCACAGCCTCACTGACGTCTCATAAAATCAGCCCGGAAATCAGAGCCTCACTGCAATATCACACTCTCACAGTAACCTCAAAACCTTCCTACTGCTACCACAGGCTCACCTGTTACATCATAGCCTCATTGTGACATCCATCTTACCACTAATATCAGCCTCACTGTGACATCATAGCTTCCACAGTGATATCACCTCCTGATGACATGACAGCCCACAGTTACATACAGTCTTCACAAAGCTATATCAACCTTTGTGTGACATCACGGCCTCACAAGTGACAACACAACCTCACCTTTGATATCAGCATCGCCATTGACATTAGTCAGTATGCTGCCATCACTGCCACATCAGTGACAACACAGCTTTTGACATCACAGCCTCACCAGTGTCACTGACATGTAATAGGGTCACCCTTGACATCATAGCCTCATCAGGGATATCATAGACTCACTATGACATCTTTCTCACCGACATTACAGTCTTATTGCAACCTCACAGCTTCACCAGATTGCGACCTCACAGCTTCACCAAATTGTGACCTCACAGCTTCACCAGAAACATCTCAGCCTCAATGTGGAATTAACCTAACCACTAAAATCAGTGCCTCACTATGTCATCAAATACCTCTCTAGTGACACCACATCACTCCTGTCTTCAGAGTCTCATTGTAACATCATATCCACACTGTGTCCTCACAGTCTCATTGTTTCATGACAACCTGACAGTGACATCACAGCCGCACTGTGAAATCACAAACTCACTGTGTCATCAACCTTCCCACTGACATCATAGTCTAATGATGACATCATATACACACCTCTAACATAGCCTTGCTGTGACATCACAGCCTCAATGTAACTTCACAGCATCACCACTGATATCATAGCCTCACTGTGACATCACTCTTGCCATTGACATCACAGTATCACTGTTTAATCACAGCCTCTACCATGACATCATCAACTCCCTATGACATCACGGGCTCACGGTGCCATCACAGCCACATGGTAACATCAGAACCTCACAGTGGCATCACAGGCTCACTAATAATATGCTAGCTTCACTATGACATACCCTCATCACTCACACCACCCTCATTCTTATATCACAGCCTAATCACTGAAATCACATCCTCATTATGATGTCTTGGTCTCGCTGCACTGACATCACAGCCTCACTGTGATATCATGGCATCACTAGTTAGAATACAGCCTCACTATGACATCACAGCCTCAACTCTGAAATTATAGCCTCACTGTGACATGACAGAATCATTAAAACATCACAGGCTCACTTCTGAAATCATTGCCCAATTGTGGCATCACAGCATCGACTCTGATGTTATAGCCTCACTGTTTCATCGCAGCTGCACTATGTTATCACATAATAGCCTCAATGTGACATCACACACTTATCACTGACATCCTACCTAGCCTCACTATGACACCACTGCCTCACCACTGACCTCACTGGCTCAATGAAACATGACAGCCTCCCTGTGACACCACAGTGTCTCTATAGACATCACAACCTCACTGTGACATCACAACTTCCCTAGTGACATCACAACCTTACAGTGACATCAAAGCCTCATTGTGACATTACAGCCATACTGTGCCATCAAAGCAGCACTGTGATATAAAACTTCACCTCTGACATCATAACGCAACTGTGACTTTGCAGCCTCAGTTTGACACAATTAACTCACTGTGACATTAGATCCTGATCAGTGACAATACAGCCACAGGAATGACATAGGTTCGCTGTGAAATCACAGCCATTACTGACATTATAACCCCACTGTGACATCATAACCTCACTGTGACTTCACAGTCACACTGTGCCAGCACAGCCTCACTGTATCATTGCCTCACCACTGATAGGACAGATTCACCGTGATATTAAAGCCTCACCAGTGACACCACAGCTTCACCGTGACATCATAACCTCACTGTAGCATCACAGCTTCACCAGTTATATCTCATCGTCAATCTAACATCTCAGTCTCATCTCTCATATCAGTCTCACTTCTTAAATCACAGAATAACCACTATCCTCACAGCCGAGTATGACATCACGGAGACATCAGAGACACATTTGACATCACAGCCTCACCACTGATATCCTTCCTAGCTTTAGTATGACACCAAAGCCTCACTAAAGAGAGAACAGGCTCATTCTGAAGTCACAGCCTTTGACATTATAAATGTGACACCACAGCTTCACATGTTACATTACTTCCTCACTGTGACAATCTTCCCACAGAAATCATAGCCTCACAGTGACCTCACAGCTTCACTGTGAGCACACAGTCTTACTGTTACAACATAGACTCACCTGTTACATCATAGCCTCATGGTGAAATCAGCCTTTTCAATGATACCACAACTTCCACTCTCACTGTGACATCACAACCTCTCTGTGATGTTACAGCATCACAGGGATATGACAGCCTTACAGTGATATCACTGCCTCACTGTGACATGAGGTTAACCTCTGAAAACTGAGGCTGAGCATCATTACAGACATCTCAGGCTCACGATCTCCTGACAGCTTCAACATTGACATTACAGCCTCGCTGTGGCATCACAGCTTCACCAATAACATGCCAGCCTCACTGTGATATCTCAGCCTCATCACTGACATTAGCTTCACTTCTGACATCACAGCCTTACCATTGGTATCCTATCTAGCCTTACCATGATACCAAAGCATCACCACAGATAGCACACTCTCACAGTGATGTGACAGCCACACCAGTGCATCATAGACTTTGATATCATAAACAATGATGCTACAGCCTCACATATTAAATCACTGCCTCATTGTGACATCAATCTTCCCACAGATATTACTGCCACACAGTGACCTCACAGCCTGACTATGACCACATAGTCTAACTTGTTACATCATACACTCCCCCGTTACATCATAGCCTCATGACATGACAAAAACCTCACAGTGACATCACAATCTCTCTATGATATTACAGCCTCATAATGACATTACAGCCTTATAGTGATATCACTGCCTCATTGTGTCATGATAGCCTCATTTCTAACATCACAGCCTCACTGTGACATCACAGTCTCACCACTGGTATCCTATCTAGCCTTATCATGACACCACGGCCTCACACTCACCTCACAGGTGCATTAATATGACATCCTCTCTGTGAAGCCACATTGTCGCTATTGACATCACAACTTCCTCAGTGACATCACAACCTCACAGTGACATCACAGTATCATTGGATGGCATACCATGCCATCCAAGCATCGCTGTGACATAAAGCTTTGCCTCTGACATCATAGCCTGACTGTGACATCATGCCTCGGATTGACACAATAAACTCACTGTGACATTAGAGTTTCAGCGATGACAATGTAGCCTCACCAATGACATAGTCTCCCTGTGAAAGCAGTCACTATTCATATCATAACCTCACTGTAACATCACAGCCAGTGTCAGCACAGTCTCACTGTGACATCAGAGCCTCACTACTGATAGGATAGGCTCACCATGATAATACCACTTCACCAATGACACCACAGCCTCATGGTGACATCATAATCTCACTGTGGCATCACAGCCTCACCTCTCGCATCAATCTCACTTTGGGGATCACAGCCTAACCACTGTTCTCACAGCCTCACTGTGACATCACAGCCATACTGTGACATCACAGCCTCAACACTTCTATCCTACCAAACCTTACCATGACACCAAAGCCAAACCACTGAAATAACACCTGAATTGTGATGTCATAATCTATCACCACTGATATCACAGCCTCACTGTGATATCACAACCTCACTAACATCACCTCCTCACACTGACATCACCGCCTCTCCTCAGACATCACAGCCTGTGTGACTGCACAGCCTCATCACTTACGTCCTAACCTCACTGTGAAATCCAAGAGCATCACCCTTTATGTCACAGTCTCACTGACACATCACAGATTCAGCCTTGACATCAGAGCTTCACTGCGATATCATAGTCTCACAAGTGATCTCTCAAGCTGCCCACTGACATCACATCCTCACTATTACCTCACAGCTTCCATAGTGCCATCACCAACTCCCTGTAATATCACAGGCTCAGGGTGTCACCAAAGCCACGCTGTGACATCAAAGAATCACGGTGACATCACAGCCCACACATTGACAACACAGGCTCACCTATTACATCATAGCCTCATTGTGGCATCAGTCTTGCCACTGACATCACAGCCTCACTCTGACAACACAGCTTCCAGAGTGATATCATCTCATGGTGACAACACAGCACACAGTGATTTGCAACCCGCACAGTGAAATGACAGAAACAGTGTGACTTCATGGCCTCATCAGCGACAGAACAGTCTCACCCGTGACATCAGCATCGCCACTGACATTAGTCAGAACACTGACATCACTACCACACCGGTGACAACACAGCCTTTGACATCACAGCTTCACTAGTGTCATTTTTACACAATAGGCTCATCACTGACATTACAGCCTCACCAGTGACATCATAGACTCACTATGACATCTTTCCCACCACTGACATTCCACACCTGCACCAGTCACATCACAGCTTCATTGTGACATTAGCCTCACCAATAACATCACAGCCTCACTGTGCCATGCCATTCAAACCTCACCAGTGACATCATAATCTCACTGTGTCATCACAGGCTCACTGTGACATTCCAACCTGACTGTGACATCACACCCTCATTGTGACATCACAAATTCACTGTGTCATCAGCCTTGCCACTGACATAATAGATCATGGTGACATCACATATCACAACTCTGACATAGCCTCACTGTGACATTACAACCTCACAGTGACATCACAGCATCACTACTGACATCATAGCACCACTGTGACATCAGTCTTGCCACTGACTTCACAGTCTCATTGTGACTTCACAGGCTCCACCGTGAAATCAACAACTCCCTGTGACATTACAGGCTCACGGGACACCACAGTCACATGGTTTACATTAAAGCCTCATGGCATCACAGCTTCACAGTGACCTCACAGCCTTCCCCCTGACACCAGTCTCACCTGTTACATCATAGCCTCATTGTCACATCAGTCTTACCACTGAAATCACACTGAAATCACACCCTCAGTGTGACTGTATAGCCTCTACACTGATATCCTAAACTCACAGTGAAATCCAAGTATCACTCCTGATATCACAGCCTCACTGACAACTCATAGAATCAGCTCTGACATCAGAGCCTTACTGAGACATCACAGCCTCACAGTGACCTCACAAATTCCCCAATGACACCACAAGCTCACCTGTTACATCATAGCCTCATTGTGACATCAGTATTATCACTGACATCACCTCTTCCACAGTGACTTCACAGCATCACTGTGTCATCAACACATATCTGTGATATCACAGCTTCACAATGACATTACAGCCTCACTTTGGTATTATAGACTCATTTCTGACATCACAGCCTCACTGTATCATTACAGCCTCAACACTGACAGGACAGGTTTACCGTGATCCCACAGCCTCACAAGTGACACCAAACCTCATGGTGACATCATATCCTCATTGTGGCATAACAGCCTCTTTAGTTATATCTCATCATCAATGAGACATCTCAGCCTCATCTCTCACATCAGTCTCACTTCTGAAATCACAGCCTAACCACTGAGCTCACATCTGAACTGTGACATCCCAACCTCACTGTGACTTCACAGCATCATGGTGACATCACTGCCTCACAAATGATATCCTATCTATCCTTACTAGGACACCACAGACTGACCACAGATATCAAAGGCTCACAGGGACATGGCAGCAGCAGCAGTAACATCATAGACTTTGACATCACAAACAGTATCACCACAGCCTCACATGTTACATCATTTCCTCACTGTGACCTCAAAGTTCCCACAGACATCAAAGCATCACAGTGACCTCACAGCCTCACTGTGACCTCACAGTCTAACCTGCTACATCATAGCCTCATGGTGAAATCAGCCTTGCCACTGATATCACATCTTTCACAATGACCTCACAACCTCACTGTGACATCACAAACTCTGTGATGTCACAGCCTCATAGTGACATTACAGCTTCACAGTGATATCACAGCCTCTCTGAAGCATTATGGCCTCACATCTGACATCACAGTCACTGTAATGTCACAGACTCACAGCCACATAACAAGCTAAGTTCTGAAATCATAGCATCAGTGACACTACGGACATCCTGCCTGGCCTCACTATGACACCACAGCCTAATCACTAATATCTGGCTCACAGTTACAGGACAGCCTCAACGGTGACACTGCAGCCTCCCTATGGCTTCACAATCTCACCAGTAATATCCCAGCCCCACTGTGATATCTCAGCCTCATCACTGATATCAGCCTTACTTCCAACATCACAGACTAACCACTAAAATATCAGCTGAACTGTGATGTCATACTCTATCACAGCCTCACAGTAATATCACACCCTCATGGTAACATCACATCCTCACAGTGACATTATAGCATCTCCTCTGCCTGTGTGTGACTGCACAGTCTCACCACTAACGTCCAAACCTCACTGTGAAATCCAAGCATCATCCCTGATGTCACAGCTCACTGACATATCATAGAATCAGCCCTGACATCAGAGTCTCACTGCGACATCACAGTCTTATGGTGACCTCACAACATGCCTACTGACACCAGAGGCTCACCTGTTACATCATAGCCTCATTGTGACATCAGCCTTGTCACTGACATCATAGCCCAAGTGTCACATCACAGTTTCCAGAGTGATATCACCTCACCCTGACATGACAGCCCACAGTGACATCCATCCCTCTCAGTGACATCATAGCCTAACAGTGACATCACAGCCTCAATAATGACAGCACAGCCTCATCTTTGACATCAGCATCACAACACAGTCTTTGACATCACAGCTTCACCAGTGTCACTGTCACATAATAGGTTCATCACTGACATCAGAGTGTCACCAGTGACATCATAGACTCACCATGACATCTTTCTCACCACTGACATTCCAGGCTTATTGCGACATCACACTTTCACCAGTGACATCACAGCCTCATTGTGACATTAGCCTCACCACTAATATCACTGTCTCACTGTCCCATCCACACCTCTCCAGTGACATCACAACATCACTGTGTCCTCAGAGCCTCACTGTGACATCATAGCCATACTCTGTTCTCACAGCCTCACTGTAACATTACAACATGATACTGACATCACAGCCTCACCATGACATTACAATAGGACACTGATTTCACAGCCTCGCTGTGACATCACAAACCTACCGTGACATGCCACTGACATCACAGTCTCAAGGTGACATGAACCTTCACCATAATATCACCAAGTGCTTGTGACATCACTGGCTCATGGTGACACCATAGCCACAAAGTGATATTAAAGCCTCATGATGACATCACAGCTTCACCAGTGACTTTCACGCCTCACTGGGGCAACCTACTCACATCAGGCTCTTTCAAAACCTAACCACTGAAATCACATCTCGACAGTGATATTATATTCTCGCTCCACTGACATCACATCCACACTGTGATATCATGGCATCACTGCTAACAAAACAGCCTCACTGTGACATCACATCATCAATTCTGACTTTATAGCTTCACAGTTTTATCACAGCCTCACTATGACATCACAGGCTCACCTCTGAACCACAGCCTCATTGTGACATCACATCCTCATCACTGACACATTAACTAGCCTCAAAATGGCACACAGCCTCATCACTGACCTTACAGGATCACTCAAGCACAATAGCCTCCCTGTGATACCACAGTGTTGCTATTGACATCACAACCTCACTGTGACATCACAACTTCCCCAGTGACATCACAACCTCACATTGACATCACAGGATCATTGTGACATCAGAGCTATACTGTACAATCAAACCATCATTGTGACATAAAGCTTCACCTCTGACATTATAGACCCACTGTGACATCACAGCACTATGTTACATCACAGCATCACCATTGACTTCCTAAGTTCACAGTAACATCAGCCTTGCCACTGATATCACAGTCTCACTGTGACATCATAATCTCCACTGTGACATCACCAACTCCCTATGACATAATGGACTCATGGTGACACTACAGCCATGATATCACCACGGTGATATCAAAGCCTTATGGTAGCAACACCATCTCACCAGTGACATGCCATCCTTATTGTGACATCATACTCTCCTCACTCATATCAGCCTCATTCTGATATCACAGCCTAACCACTGAAATCACATCCTGACTGATGTCACAGTCTCACTCTACTGACATCACAGCCTCACTGTGATATCAAAGCATGACTGGTGACATCACAGTCCCACCTCTGAGGTTATTGCCTCACTGTTACATCACAGCCTCACTATTATATCATAGGCTCACCTCTGAAATCATAGCCTCAATGCAACATCACACGCTCATCACTGACATCTTACCCAGACTCACCGTGACACCATAGGCTCATCAATGACCTCACGGGGTCACTGAAACAAGACAGCCTCCCTGTGACACCACATTTTCACTATTGACATCACAACCTCACTGTGACATCACAACTTCCTCAGTGACATCACAACCTCACAGAGACATCTCAGTATCATTGTGACATCAAAGCCATACCATGCAATCAAACCATCACTGTGACATAAAGCTCCATCCCTGACGTCATAACCTCACTGTGACACCACAGCCTCATGGTGACATCATAACCTGCCCACTGACATCACAAGATCACCTGTTATATAATAGCCTCATTATGGCACCAGTCTCACCAATGAAAACACAACCACACCTGTGACATCAGTATTGCCACTGACATTAATCAGAAAACTGATATCATTGCCACACAAGTGACAACATGGCCTCACCACTGACCTCACAGGCTCACTGAAAAATGACAGACTCCCAGTGTCACCACAGTGTCACTATTGACATCACAACCTCACCGTGACATCAGGCACAACCTCATAGTGGCATCACAGACTCATTATGACATCACAGTCATACCGTGCCATCAAAGTATCACTGTGACTTAAAGCTTTACCAGTCACATATAGCCTCAATTTGAAATCACACCCTCAGTTTGACACAATAAACTCACTGTGACGTTGGAGCCTCACCAGTGACAATGCAGCCTCACCAATGACCTAGTCTCCCTGTGAAAACACAGTAACTACTGACATCACAACCTCACTGTGATATTACAATCTCACTGTAACATCACAGCCGCACTGTGCCAGCACAGCCTCACAGTGACATCACAGCTTCATCATTTATAACCTATCTAGCCTTGCTATAAAACCACTGCCTCACCACAGATAGTACAGGCTCCCAGTGACATGACAGCCTCACCAGTGACATCATAGCCTTTGTCATCATAAACAGTGACACTACAGCATCACCTGTTATATCGCTACCTCATTGTGACATCAATCTTCCCACAGATATTACAGCCTAACAATATCCTCACAGCTTCATTGTGACCTTACAGTCTAACCTATTGCATCAAAGACTCATCTGTTATACTATAGCCTTATGGTGAAATTAGCCTTGCCACTGACATCATATCTTCCACAGTGACCTCACAGCCTCACTGTGACATCACCTCTCTGTGATGTCACAATGACATCACATATTCACAGTGATATCACAGTCTCACTGTGGCATTATAGCCTCATTTCTGATATCATGGCCTCACTGTGACATCACAGCCTCACCTTTGACAGCACAGCCTCATTGTGACATAACAGGCTATCCACTGAAATCATAGCATCAGTGACAAATGGACATCCTGCCTAGCCTCACTGTGATACCACAGCCTCATCACTCACATTTCAGGCTCACAGTCACATGACAGCCTCAACAGTGACACCACACACTCTCTGTGGCATCACTGCACCACCAGTTACATCCCAGTCTCACTGTGATATGTCAGCCCTCATCATTGACATCAGCCTCACTTTTAACATCACAGCCTAATCACTGAAATTACAGCTGAACCGTGATGTCACAACATCACAGTAACATCACAGTCTCACAGTGACATCACAGGCTCTCCTCTGACATCACAGCCTCAGTGTGATTACACAACCTCACTACTAATGTTCTAACCTCACTGTGAAATCCCAGTATCACCCCTGATGTCACATAGCCTCACTTGCATCTCACAGAATCACCCTCACTCAGAACCTTACTGCAATATCACATCCTCATATTGTCCTCACATCCTGCCCAATGATACCATAGGCTCACTCTTACATTATAGCATCATTGTGATATCAGTCTTGCCAATGACATTACAGCCTCACTGTGACATCACATCTTCAAGAGTGATATCACCTCATGAAGAGAACATAACAGTCCACAGTGACATCACAGCCTCATTGTGACATCACGGCCTCACCAGTGACAGCACAGCCTCACCTGTGACATCTGTGTTACCACTGACATTGGTCAGAACACTGACATCATTGCCACACCAGAGACAACACAGCCTTTGACATCACAGCCTCACCAGTGTCACTGTCATATAGTGGGTTCACCACTGACATAGCCTCACCAGTGACATCATAGACTCACTAGGACATCTTTCTCACCATTGATGTTGCAGACTTATTGTGACATCGCACCTTCAACAGTGAAATCACAGCCTCATTGTGACATCAGACTCACCACTTATTTCTGAATCACCACCTGGCCAGCTTTATTCAGGTAGTGTTTGGGCTTATACAGGATCATGGGTCCGATCAGATGTGGTCACCTCTCCGCTAACGTGGAGGGGGAGAGCAGCCACCAATAATTTAGATGTTTACTAGTTATCCAGGTTAGATGACCACTTCCCATTGGTTGTTCATCCCTCCTTCCCATTGATTGTTCATCCCTCCGCATAATGGTTCCTCTATTGGGACATGTCTGGGGCATGTCTGAATTTGTTCAGGCTTGTCTGTAGTTGGATATACTGGATTCAGGAGCCTGGGCTAGAGCCTTCCTTAATTGGTAGTGCCACATTTTCACCATTTTATTTATTTATATTTTTTTTAGTGGGGATCATGATAGCTGGGGAGATGCTAAGTCTCTTCAGGTGCACAGAATATAAGTGACTATACCTGTCTTAGGTTGGACACCACCCTCATGTGGAACTTTACCTGTCTTTGACTATCAGTCATGAGACAATTGCAGAGAAGACATCATGGTCCAAAAGGGGAACTCAAGTATGCAGAAAAGGAGGTTGTTGTTAGGGCAGGAGCAGGCAGAGGGGCTGTAGTCAGCACAGATGCAAAAATGATCCAGAAGAGCTGTTGAGACATAAATGAAAACCAAAAAATTGTAAATTAGTACGGCATAGCTCTAATGGAGGACAACTAGGTTTCCCACGGGTGTTTGGTGACCTTAGGAATGTCTGAGGCCTGAATGGATGCCCTGAGGACTTGGAAAACATACTTTGTTATTTTGGGAATATATGAAAAAACCTGTAAGAAAACTTATATGAAAGAAAACTTACAATCTATTAGAAAAACAATTATGATTGATATAAAACATAAGTAGCTAAGGTTTAGATGTAATCAAAATTATTTGTTCTTATTTATAAGTATGCATACATGTATTTGAAAATGGCATGCCAAAATTTTAATATTAGTGCCAACAGAAATGAAAACAAATTGAAGTGGACGCAGATTTTTATGTTGAAACACAAGACACACAACATGTAAACACAGAACATATAAAGATACAAGCACATGAACAATGTTTCACTGGCAACTGTACAACTTACAGCAACTGTCTTAAAATTGCCCTTGAAAATTGCCCTTTCTCAAAGACAGATTAACGGTTAGGAGAACTTTATTTAAAACAAGACCACATATTAGTCAAATCCAGCAGCTTAGCTTAATTATGAAAAACATCTAGCAAGGAAAACATCCTCATCTTTAGTCTGATTCCCACATATTCTCTGGGGAGATGCAAGATGTGAAAACCACAGCCTCATTCCAAAATTCCTCTATGCCAGCAGTATTAACCTTGAGACCATTGTCTCTAGGAGAGATTCTAAAACATGTACTAGGAGACCAATATCGCCTGAAGCAGAAAATACAGCCAGGAAAGAGGGGGAGTCAAGAGCTACAGGAAGAAGAAGAAGAGAGAAGAGGATGTTGGAAGGGGTGGAGTCACTCCCCTCATGGATCTGTGAGCCCTCCGCAGAGTTGAAGAGGGCGATGGGAAGGATTCAGAGGAAGAACAAAGGACTAAATTTGTGTTCTCTCCACAAGTTACATGGTAGCAATTAATCACTTCCTCAGTGTAAAATCCTTTAAGGCTGTTATAATGCTGAGGAGGATGGGAACAAAGGGGGCCAGAAGCATATAGCGTTCTTGGACTTCTCTCTTATGGGCCAGAAAAAGCACTCCATTCAAATTTGTGGGTCCCAGAATTTTCTGGGGAAATACAAGAAGCTAAAGTTAAAGGTTTCTCCCAAAAATCTTCTAAGTCCTTTGGTGTAACTTTGATCCTACTTAAGTCTAGTAGAGCCTTAAGGGCAGTCAGCTGGGGTGCCTTCTGATGGGGCAGTAAATTGCCCATTATGGAGAGGAAAGGTTCCCTAATGGAGCAGATATGACTAGAAGGTGAACAGACAAGGCAAAAAAGTGCAGTAAATAAAAAGCAATGACTAGAACCAAGGTGAAAGTGAAAACAACTCCTAAAAGAGTAACCAACGTCCAAGGAGAGACCTAGTGCAGTACATTGCAGCACATCCTGTGCTTAGTGAAGGACTTTAGGGGTTCATTACTCACCCAGGCAGTATACACCCTGGTCAGGCCAATTCAATATAATTGAATCTGAGCTCCAAGTTCTGAGGGGACCAATTTCTCATGTGAACTCCCTGGGAAAAGCCTTGATTTTGAGAGGCTCTTTGATCATAGGGAAATCAAATGAGCAATTGTGTTCCTAACCTTAGAGCACAACGATGAACAAACAGGGAAAGGGGAAGAGGAGGAAGCCACCTGCTCACCTTTAGGCAATGTAAGCAAAGGAACACAGAACCAAAGGGGCTGCTCACTGAATTTTACCGGAGTGGGTGTCTCGTCTACCCCAAAGGTAGCATCACCCCACGTTGGAAGCAGGATGTTGCCTAATCCCCACCAGGCAAGCCAAGGGAAATAGGGGAAACAGCAGGGGCCTCATGGGCTTCAGGCAAATGGGTGAGCCAGTGACAGGTTTACCACTCCTGGGAGTCAAGCGAGAAACAACAGGCAGAGGATGAGTTGACTGCAGACTCAGCTTATTCAGGAAGTGTTTGGGCTTATACAGGGTCAAGGGTCCAATCAGGTGTGGCCACCTCTCTGCTCAGGGCGAGCGGGAGAGCAGCCACCAATCATTTAGATATTTACTAGATATCCAGGTTAGATGACCACTTCCGTTGGTTGTTCAACCCTCCTTCCCATTGGTTGTTCATCCCTCCATCCCATTGGTTTTTCATCTCTCTGTCACATTGGTTGTTCTTCCCTTTCTCCCATTGGTTGCTTATCACTCAGCCTGTATGCTTCCTCTATTGGGGCATGCCTGGAACATGTCCGAACTTGTTCGGGCTTGTCTGTAGTCAGACCTCCTGGATTCAGGAACCCAGGCTAAGGCCTCACTGAATAGATACTGCCACAACCACTAAAATCACAGCTTCACTGTGCCATCAAAACCTCTCCAATAACATCAGAATATCACTGTGTCATCAGAGCCTCACTGTGACATCATAGCCACAATGTGTCCTCACAGCCTCACGGTGACATAACAACCAGACAGGGACATCACAGTCTCACTGTGATATCACAAACTCACTGTGACATCAGCCTTAACCCTAACATATTAGCCTCATGAAAACATCACAAATACACCTCTGACAAAGCCTCCCTGTGACATCACAGCCTCAATGTGACATCACAGCATTACCACTGACATCATAGCCTCACTGTCATATCAGCCTTGCCACTGACATCACTTTCTCACTGTGACTCACAGATTCCACTCTGACATCAACACTCTGTGACATCACAAGCTCACAGTGATACCAGAGCAACATGGTAACATCAAAGGCTCACGATGGCATCACAGCCTCACCAGTATCATGCCAGGCTCACTGTGACATCATACTCTCCTTACTCACATCAGCCTAATTCTGCTATCACAACCTAACCACTGAAATGACATCATCACTCTGATATCAGTCTCATTCCACTGACATCACAGACGCACTGTGTATCATAGCAACACTGAGACCAACACAACCTTGCTATGACATCACAGCTGCACCTCTGTGGTTACAGCCTCACTGTGACATGACAGCCACACTATGACATTATAGGCTCACCTCTGAAATCATTGCCCAACTGTGATAGCACAGAACTGATTCTGACATTTTAGCCTCAGTTTCATCATAGCACCACTATGACACCACAGCTTCACCACTGACCTCACCAGCTCACTGGAACATGACAGCCTCCCTGTGACACCACAGTGTCGCTATTGATATCACATCCTCACTGTGACATCACAACATCTCCAGTGACATCACAACCTTACAGTGACATCATAGCCTCATTGTGAGATCACAGCCTCAGTTTCACACAATAACTACTGTGACATAAGGGACTCACCGGTGACAATAGAGCCTAATAACATAGTCTCCCTGTGAAAGCACGGTTACTACTGACATCACAACCTGTGACATCACAACCTCACTGTGATATCACAACCACACTGTGCCATCACAGAGTCGCTGTAACATTGCCACTGATAGCACAGTCTCTCTGAGCTCACACCCTCCACCGTGACATCACCATGTCCCTGTGACATCACAGATCAAAGTGATACCACAGTCACACAATGGAATCACAGCCTGACTACGATGTCACAGCTTCAACTCTGAGGTTAGAGCCTCACCATAACATCACAACCTCACCTCTGTGGTTATATCCTCACTGTCACATGACAGCTTTCCTATGACATCAGAGATTCACCTCTGAAATCACTGCCCAACTGTGACATCACAGTATCAATTCTGATGTTAGAGCCTCACTGTTTCACCAAAACCTCACTCTGACATCACAGGCTCACCTCTGAAATCATAGCCTCAATGAGGCATCCCACCCTCATCACTGACAACCTACATAGCCTCACTCTGAACCCACAGCCTCACTACTCACCTCGCAGGCTTATTGAAACATGACAGGCTCACAATGACATCACAGCTTCAGTGTGACTGTGCAGCCTCACCAATTACATATAACCTAATTGAAATCCAAGCCTCACCACTGATGTCACAGACTCACTGTGACATCACAGCCTCACCACTGATAGGACAAGCTCACCGTGATATTACATCCTCACCAGTGACACCAAAGCCTCATGGTGATATCATAATCTCACATCATCACATCTGTGGCATCTCATCTTCACAAGTTATATCACATCATCAATGCGACATCTCTGCCTCATCTCTCACATAAGGGTCACTTCTGAAATCACACACTAAACACTGACATCATAGCTGCACTAAGACATCACAGCATTACTGTGACTTCATAGCAACACTGTCCTAACAGCCTCCCGGTCACATCACAAACTCACTGTGACATTCTAACTTTTCTAGTGACATCACAACATCACAGTGACTTCACACAATACAATGTTATCAAAGAATCACTGTCACATAAACATTCACCTCTGAATCATAGGCTCACCATGACATCACAGCCTCAGTATGACACAATAAACTCCTTGTTACATTAGAGCCTCAACAGTGACCATACAGCCTCAACAATGACATAGTCTCACTGTGAAAAAGAAGTCACTACTGACATCAAAACCTCACTGTGACATCACAACTTCACTGTGTCATCACAGCCACACTGTGCTGGCATAGCTTCACTGTGACATCAAAGCCTCAGCACACATATGACAGGCTCACCATGATATTACAGCCTTATCAGTGACAAGACACAAGAGCTCATGGTGACATGATAACCTCACTGTGGCATCACAATGTTACCAGTTATATCACATCATCAATGTGACATCTCTGTCTCATCTCTCACATAAGGCTCACTTCTGAAATTAAAGCCTAAATACTGAGCTCACCTCTGTACTGTGACATCATAGCCTTACTATGACATCACAGGACCACCACTGATATCATAGCTTTACTGTGACATCAGCCTCGCCACTGATATCATAGTCTCTCTGAGCTCACAGCCTCCACCGTGACATCACCATGTCCCTGTGATATCACAGGATCAAAGTGATACCACAGCCACACAGTGGAATCACAGCCTGACTACGATGTCACAGCTTCAACTCTGAGGTTAGAGCCTCACCATAACATCACAACCTCACCTCTGTGGTTATATCCTCACTGTCACATGACAGCTTTCCTATGACATCAGAGATTCACCTCTGAAATCACTGCCCAACTGTGACATCACAGTATCAATTCTGATGTTAGAGCCTCACTGTTTCACCAAAACCTCACTCTGACATCACAGGCTCACCTCTGAAATCATAGCCTCAATGAGGCATCCCACCCTCATCACTGACAACCTACCTAGCCTCACTCTGAACCCACAGCCTCACTACTCACCTCGCAGGCTTATTGAAACATGACATCCTTCCTGTGACACCACAGTGTCCCTATTGACATCACAACCACACTGTGACATCACAACTTCCCCAGTGAAATCACAGCCTCACTGTGACCTCACAGGCTCACTGTGACATCACAACCTCTCAGTGACGTCACAACATCACAGTGATATCACAGCCACACTGTGGCATTATAGCCTAATTTCTGACATCACAGCCTCATCTCTGACATCACAGCTTCATGTCTGATATAACAGCCTCACTGTAACACAACAATCTAACCTTTGAAATCATAGCATCAGTGACACCACAGACATCCTGCCTAGCCTTGCAAGGACACCATAGCCTCATCACTGACATCTCAGGCTCACAGTCACATAATAGTCTCAACAGTGACACCACAGCCTCACCAGTAACATCCCAGGCTCACTGTGACATCTCAGTCTCATCAGTGACATTATCCACACTTCAGACATCACAGTCAAACCACTGAAATCTCAGCTGAACTGTGGTGTCATAGTGTATCGCCATTCACATCAAAGCCTGACTGTGAATCACCACCTCACGATAACAACATCACCTCACAGTGATATCACAACCTTTCCTCTGACATCTCAGCCTCACTGTGACTGCACAGCTTCACCACTGATAACCTAAAAATCACTGTGAAGTCCATGCATTATCCCTGATGTCACAGCCTCACTGACATCTCGTAGAAGCAGCCCGGACATCAGAGCCACACTGCAACATCACAGCCTCACAGTGACCTCACAACCTGCCCACTGACACCACAGGCTCACCTGTTACATCATGGCCTCAAAATGTCATTAGTCTTGCCACTGACATCAGAGTCTCACTGTGACATCACAGCTTCCAGAGTGATATCACCTCCTGGTGACATGACAGCCCACAGTGACATACAATCTTCACAGTGACATCACAGCCTCAGTGTGACATCAGGGCCTCACCACTGACAGCACTTGCTCACCTGTGACATCAGTGATGCCTCTGACATTAGTCAGAACACTGACATCACTGTCACACCACTGACAACACTGCCTTTGACATCACTCACTGCCTCACCATTGTCACTGTCATGTAATAGGTTTACCACTGATAACATAGTTTCAACAGTGACATCATAGACTTAGTATGACATCTTTTTTCTCCTCTGATATTTCAGCTTTATTGTGAAATCACACATTCTCCGATGACATTACAGCCCCATTATGACATCAGTGTACCAATAACATCACAGCCACACTGACAACACAGACTCACTGTGACATCACAGCAACACCACTGATAGGACAAGCTCATCATGATATTACAGCCTCACCAGTGATTCCACAGCTTCATGGTGACATCATGCCCTCTGTGGCATCAAGCCTCACCAATTATATCACATCATCAATGCGACATTTCAGACTCATCTGACACATCAATCTCACTTCTGAAATCACAGCCAAAACACTGAACTCACAGCCTCACAGTGACATCACAGCCACAGTATGACATCACAGCCTCTCCACTAGTATCCTACCCTGCCTTACCATGACACAACAGCATCACCACAGATAGCACAGGCTCACAGTGGCATGATAGCTCAGCAGTGACATCATAGACTTTAACATCATAAACAGTGACACCATGGCCTCACATGTTACATCACTGCCTCATTGTGACATCAATTTTCCCACAGATATCACAGCCTCACCGTTACATCACAGCCTCACTGCGACCTCACAATCTAAACGTTATGTCATAGATTCACCTGTCATATCATGGCCTCATGGTAAAATCAGCCTTGCCACTGATATCACATCTTTCACAGTGACCTTACATCCTCATTGTGACATCACATCTGTCACAATTATGTCACCCATTGACAGTGATATCACGGATCCACTGTTGCATTTTAGTCTCATACTGATATCACAGCCACACTGTGACATCACAGCATCACCACAGATATCACAAGCTCATTGTGACACAACAGGCTATACTCTGACATCACAGCCTCAGTGTGACTGCACAGCCTCACCACTGATATCCTAAACTCACTGTGAAATCCAAGCATCACCCCTGATATCACAGCCTCACTGACATCTCATAGAATCAGCCCTAACATCACAGCCTCACTGCAACATCACAGTCTCATAGTGAACTCACAGCCTTCCCCCTGACAATACAGAGTCACCTGTTTCATCATAGATTCATTGTGACATCAGTCCTGCCACTGACCTCATGGCCTCACTGTGACATCACAGCTTCAAGAGTGATATCATCTCATGCTTACATGACAGGTCAGAGTCACATACAACCCTCACGTGACATCATAGCCTCACTGTGACATCATAGTTACACTGTGTCCTCAGAGCCTCACTGTGACATTACGGAATGACAGTGCCATCACCACTTCACTGTGATATTTCAAACTCACTGTAACATCAGCCTTGCCACTGACATAATAGCCTCATGGTGACATCACATACATACCTCTGACACAGCCTCACTGTGACATCACAGTATCACCACTGACATCATAGCCTCACTATGATATCAGCCTTGCCACTAACATCACTGTAATAATGTGACATAACAGCCTCCATTGTAACATCACGGACTCCCTGTGACTCCAGAGCCGCACGGTGACATCAAAGCCTCATGGTGATCTCGCAGTGACCTAACAGCCTGCCCACTGAAACCACAGGCTCACCTATTACATCATAGCCTCATTGTGGGATCAGTATTATCACTGACATCGCAGCCTCACCATTTATAGCAGTCTCATGGTGATATCATAACCACACTGTGGCAGCATAGCCTCACCAGATATATCACATCATCAATGAGATATCTCTGCCTAATCTCTCACCAGTCTCACTTCTGAAATCACAGCCTAATCACTGACCTGACAGTTTCACTGTGGCATCACAGCCTCACTGTGACATAGTCCCCTGTGAATTCACAGTCACTACTGACATCACAACCTCACTGTGACATCAGCCTTGTCACTGACATAACAGTCTCACTGTAACCTCACAAACTCCACCATGACATCACCAACTCCCTGTGACATCACGGGCTCATGGTGACATCACAGCCTAACAGTGACTTCACAGTCTGCCCACAGACACCACAGTCTCCCCTATTATATCATAACCTCATTGTGGCATCAGTGTTACCATTGACATCATACCCTTACTGTAACATAACAACTTCCAATGTTATAAACCTTAAAGTGACATGACAGCCTACAGTTACATGCAACCTTCACAGTGAATCACGTCCTCAACAGTTACAGCACAGATTTACCTGTGACATCAGTGTCACCACTGACATTAGTTAGAACATTGACATCACTACCATACTAGTGACAACACAGCATTTGACGTCACAGCCTCACCAGGGTCAATGGCACAAAATTGATTAACGACTGACATCATAGCCTCATCAGTGACATCATAGACTAACTATGACATCGTCCTGAACACTGACATTCCATCCTTATTGTGGCATCATACCTTCACAACTGACATCAGAGCCTCGCTGTGACATCACAGCCTCACTACTGATAGGACAGGCTCACAGTGATGTGATAGCCTCAGAAGTGACATCATAGCCTTTGACATCATAAACAGTGACACCATAGCTTCACATGTTACATCACTGCCTCACTGTGACATCAATATTCCCACAAATATCACAGCCTCACAGTGACTTCACAGCCTCACTGTAAACTCACAGTCTAACTTGTTACATCATAGATGATGATGAAATCAGCCTTGCCACAGACATCACATCTTCCACAGTGATCTCAGCCTCACTGTGACATCACAAACTCTATAATATCACAGCCTTACAGTGATATCACAGCTTCACAGTGATATCACAACATCACTGTGGTATAACAGGCTAACCTCTGAAATCATAGCATCTCTAACCAACAGACATCCTGCCTAAACTCGCTATGGCACCACTGCCTCATCACTAACATCTCAGGCTCACGATCACGTGGCAGCCTCAACAGTGACATCACAGCCATGCTGTGGCATCAGAGCCTCATAGTAACAAAAAGACTCAATTTGACATCTCAGCTTCATCAGTGACATCAGCCTCACTTCTGACATCACAGCCTAACCACTGAAATCTCAGCTGAACTGTGCTGTCATAGTCTATCACCACTGATATCACAGCCTCACTGTGATATCACAATCTCATAGTAACATCACAGCCTCAGATGACATCACATCCTCTCCTAAGACATCACGGATTCAGTATGATTGCACAGCCTCACCACTGATCTTCTAACCTCACTGTGAAATCTAAGCATTGCCTCTGATGTCACAGGTTAGCAATTCAAGCTACAACCTCGAATCCAGGGTTCCCCTCGACAAGCCGGGCAAGGCTTCAGCGAATGGAGGACACCTCTCTGGACTGTGTGAATCTGAACTCTTTATTGAAGTTTTTAGCAGACTTTATATTCTTTAGGAAATCCAGAGTAAAGGCCAGGGGATGGTCACCATGCCCATAGGAAAAACAAAGAAAACCAAGACCAAATTCTTTTTTTTATACATTTTTTATTATTTCTGCTCATACAAACTTAATAAGTAGACCAGTTCCCTCCCTCCCTCCTCCTCCCCCTAAACCCCCTGCTCCCCCTCCTTTCCATCCCCATCCCCCAGTGCCCCCCACCCAATTCCCAGAGAGTCCTTTATTGTGTATGCCTCTTGGTCCTCCTCTCTGATGACGTACAAGGACCCAGTGGCATTTCCCTGAACCCTTTCTCGTATTTCCCTTAAGTATAGGAACACTATTGTGGCTGTCAATCCCTTGCCTCCAAGGATCTTGGTGCCTTTAGCAGATGCTAGACTTTGTGAGGTCAATAGTGTATTGGACATTGTGCAGGGCATGCAAAGTCCTATTATAATTGCTTTGGCCCTAACTAGTGCGGAGAATCTTTCAAATCATTGCTCCTACAATCCTTTTTCTCTTACACTCTTACCACCCCCTCTTCCGCAAATGTCCATGAGCTTCAGGATGGGGAGAGATTAGGCTGGCCTAGTTCTAGGTGGTTGATATAGGGTCTCTGAAGTTCTGGATTGTGGTTTGTTGACTTTCTTTTGCAGCTTTGCTGCTCCTGCAATGCCCTGCACTCCATCCTGCTGGGCACTGTATGTCACCCCCTAGTCAGAGATAAAAGGCTGTTAAACTGGAGTCTTGTTATAATAGCACATTCAAAAATAGATGTAATAAAAGTAGGAAACCTCAGTGAGGGAGGGGTTGATCACCCATTTGCAAAATGATTACTTTTTATCTGCCAGACTACATGCCCTCCCATTCTAGTGAGATCATACCCCCTCAGTTGTAAATGATCAGGAATGAACATCTGTGAACTTAACCAGGTATCACATTACTTACTTGCATTCCTTGATGAAGGCCTATTTTCTCTGCTGTAACATGGTCTCCTCTCTCCTTGTTTCTGGTGTGGCCCTCCAACCCCATCCCTCCTGTTCATAATCCTTGCAATTACTGTATTACATAGGTTTACCTATGTGGGCTGGGTGAGTTTGGTACTAGGAGCTTCCTATTAGAGAGTACATATGGCGCTTAATTTTCTGGGTTTGCGATACTTCACTTAATATACTTGTTTCTAATGACATCCATTTCCCAGCAAATTCCAGTAATTCATCATTTTTAATGGCTGAGTAGTACTCCATTGTATAGATGTACCACTGTTTCCTTATCCACTCGTCAACTGTTGGACATTTGAGTTGATTCCAAGACTTTGCTATTGTAAACACTGCTGCTATGAACATGAACATGGTCGTGCTTGTGCTATCGAGGTGAACCTCTGCTGCATGGGGGGTTATTCCCAAAAGTGGGATAGCAGGCTCATATGGCATTTCAATCTTTAATTTCTTTAAGAATCTCCAGATGGCTCGCCAGAGTGGCTGTATGAGCCTGCATTCCCACCAGCAATGTAGGAGAGTTCCCCTCTCTCCACATCCTCTCCAGCATTTGTTGTTGTTTGTATTGTGGATTTTTGCCATCCTGACTGGGGTGAGATGATATCTCAGGGAAGTTTTGATTTGCATTTCCCTGATGGCTAAGAAAGTGGAGCATTTTTTAAGATATTTGTTAGCCATTTTAATTTCATCCCTGGTAAAGTTTCTTTTAAGTTCCAGGGCCCATTTTTTAATTGGACCATTGTTTTCCTTGGAGTTTAGTTTTCGAAGTTCTTTGTGCACTCTGGACAGTAGAGCTCTATCAGATATGTGGTTAATGAATATTTTCTCCTATTCTGTGGGTTGCCTTTGAGCTCGTGTGACAATCTCTTTATCTGAACAGAAGCTCTTTAATTTCACAAGATCTCAACTGTTGAGAGTTGGCAGCAGTGACTGTGCCATTGGATGTCTGTTTAGGAAATGTTGGCCTAGCCCAATCAGCTCCAGGGAGTTCCCTATCCTTTCAACTATGATTTTTATAGTCTCTGGCCTTATATCAAGGTCCTTGATCCATTTGGAATTAAGTCTTGTACATGGTGACAAGTACGGGACCAGCTTTAATCTTTTGCATGTGGAGATCCAGTTTTGCCAGCACCATTTGTCGAAGGTGCTGTTCTTTTTCCACTGGATTCTTTGGACCCCTTTGTCAAAGATCAAATGGCTGTATTTTTGTGGGCTTATATCTGGGTCTTCAAGCCTTATCAATTGATGTGTGTGTCTATTTTGGAGCCAGTACCAGGCTGTTTTTATAACTATGGATTTGTAGTATAGACTAAGGTTCGGTATGGTAATACCTCCAGCAGTGTTTTTGTTACTCAGGATTGCCTTTGCTATCCCGGGTCTTTTGTGCCTCTATATGAATTTTGAGATTGTTTGGTCAACTTCTTTAAAGAAATTGCTTTGGGATTTTAATTGGTATAGCATTGAATTTGTACATTGCCTTTGGTAGGATGGTCATTTTTACGATGTTGATTCTGCCAATCCAGGAGCATGGGAGGTCTTTCCACCTTCTGATGTCTTCAGCAATTTTGTTCTTTAGGGTTTTAAAGTTTTCATTGTAAAGGTCTTTTACCTCCTTGGTTAGGTTTATACCAAGGTATTTCATTTTTTTAGGGGCTACAGTAAATGGGATTGTTTCTCTCAGGGCTTTTTCACTTCTTTCATTCTGGGCATATAGGAAGGCCTCTGATTTTTGCACATTTATTTTTTATCCTGCCACCCTGCTGAACTTCTCAATTAGTTCCAGGAGCTTCCTGGTGGAGTTTTTGGGATCACTCGGGTATAAGATCATGTCATCTGCAAATAGGGATAGCTTGACTTCTTCCTTGCCGATTTGAATCCCTCTTATGTCCCTTTCTTGTCTTATGGCTTCAGCTAAGACTTCAAGTACAATATTGAATAGAAGTGGTGAGAGTGGACAGCCTTGTCTAGTTCCTGATCGAAGTGGGAATGTCCAATTGTTCCCCATTGAGCATAATCCTTGCTGTGGGCTTGTTGTATACAGCTTTTATTATATTGATAAAGGTTCCTTCCATTCCTACTGTCTCTAGCGTTTTGATGATAAAAAGCTATTGGATCTTGTCAAAAGCTTTTTCTGCATCTATCGAGAGTATGATGTGGTCTTGGACTTTGGACTGGTTTACATGATGAATTACACTTACTGATTTGCATATGTTGAACCAACCTTGTGTGCCAGGGATGAAGCCTACTTGGTCCCTGTGAATGATCTTTTTGATATGTTTTTGAATCCCATTTGCTCAGACATTGTTGAGAATCTTTGCGTTTGTGTTCATCAGAGAAATCGGCCTATAGTTTTCTTTTTTAAGTGAATCTTTATTAGGTTTTGGGATTAAAACGATATTAGCTTCATAGAAGGAATTTGGTAGTGTTCCTTCCTTTGCTATTTGATGCAACAGTTTAAGGAGTATTGGTGTTATTAACTCCTTAAATGTCTGGTAGAACTCTGTGCTGAATCCATCTGGTCCAGGACATTTTTTGGTGGGAAGATTCGAGATTACTTCTTCAATTTCCTTATATGTTATAGGGCCATTTAAGTAATTCACAACTTCCTGATCCAATTTAGGTAATATGTGTTTATTTAGAAATTCATCCATCTCTTGTGTGTTATCAAACTTCACAGAGTATGATGAAATATGATGTTATAATTCTCTGGATTTCTTGGGTATCAGTAGTAATAACTCCATTTTCATTTCTAATTTTGTTAATTTGAGTTTTATCTCTCTTGCTTTTGGCTAATTTAGCTAGGGGTGTATCAATCTTATTGATTTTTTCAAAGAACCAGCTCTTTGACTGGTTAATTTTTTCTATCATTTTCTTAATCTCGATTTCAGATATTTCTCCCCTTATTTTAATAATCTCCTCTCTTCTACTACTTTTGGGATCAGATTGCTCTAGTTTCTCCAAAGCCTTAAGCTGCATCATCAAGTTATTTATTTCTGATGTTTCCATTTTTTTGATGTAGGCATTAAGAGCTATGAACTTACCTCTTAGGACAGCTTTCATTGTGTCCCAGAGATTTTGGTAAGTTGTATTTTCATTATCGTTCACTTTCAGGAAATCTTGAATTTCCTTTTTAATTTCTCCCTGAGTCCAGTTCTCATTCAGCATCATATTAAGTTTCCAGGAGTTAGTGTATTTTCTCTTTTTTGTTGTGTTGTGGATGTCCACAGCTTTAGGCTGTGGTGGTCTGACAGGGCACAGGTTAGAATTTCAACTTTTTTGTATATGTGTAGATTCATTTTGTGGCCCAATATGTGATCTATTTTGGAGAAAGTTCCGTGTGCTGCTGAGAAAAATGTGTATTCTTTGGTGCGTGGATGAAAAGTTCGATAGAGATCTGTAAAGTCTATTTCTTTCAGTGTTTGTTTAAGTTCCAAAGTTTCTCTGTTAAGCTTTTGACCTATTGATCTATCCCATGTTGAGAGGGCGGTGTTGAAGTCCCCAGGAATTATCGTTTGGGGTTGATTTCTTGCTTTAGACGCTGTAGGGTTTTCTTATTGAATGTGGAGGGGCTTGTATTGGGTGCATATATGTTCAGTATTGTGAAGTCTTCCTGGTGAATTGTACCTGTGACTAAAATCCATCTGTGTCTCTTATGATTTTCTTTGGTTTGAAGTCCACTTTGTCTGAAAGCATAATTACTACTCCTGCCTGTTTCCTGGTTCCATTAGCTTGCGAGATTTTGGACCAGCCTTCATTCTTAGGATGTGCCTATCTTTTGTGGTGAGATGAGTTTCCTGAAGGCAGCAGATTGTTGGATTGTGGTTTTTAATCCAAGTTTGTAATCTGTGTCTCTTATTCGGTGAGTTAATACCATTGACATTTAATGTTATAATGTAGAAATTATTTTTAATTCTGGACTTTTTTTGTGTCTAGTAGATTTTGTAAGCATGTTGTTTGATATTTATGTTTTGGTGGTATACTTCCCTTCTGTCCTCCTGGATAAGCTTGTTCTTTTCTTCAAGCTTGAGTATTATTTCTAGCATTTTTTGAAGGCCTGGTTTGGTAGACATGTATCCTTTCAAGTTGTCTTTGTGCTGGAAAACTTTTCTTTCTCCCTCAATCATGACAGATAGTTTTGCCAGGTATATCAGTCTGTGTTGGCATTTTTGCTCATTTAATACTTGAAATATGTCTCTCCAAACTCTTCTTGCTTTTACTGTTTCCATTAAGTAGTCATTTGTTATTCTAATAGGTTTACGTCTAAAAGTGACTTGCTTTTTTTCTCTTGAAGCTCTCAGCACCTTTTCTTTGTCTTGAATTTTGGAGTGTTTTGACTATTATTTGCCGTGGCGATTTTCTATTTTGCTCATATCTGTTTAGAGTGCAAAATGCCTCTTGTATTTGGATAGGCCTCTCATTCTTTAGTTGTGGGAAGTTTTCATTTATGATGAATTGAAATATTTCCTCCGGTGTGGTATTTTGGGATTCTTGTTCTGGTATTCCATGAATGTGCATGTTAGGCTTCTTCAGGGCGTCCCATATCTCTTGAATGTTCCTCTCCAGTATCGTTTTGGCTTTAACAATCTCTTTCATTGAGCTGGGTAATTCTCCCACTTTGTCTTCAAGATCTGAAATTCTATTTTCTGCCTCATTTTTTCTGCTGATAAGACTCTCTGTTGAGTTTTGGGTTGAAGATAACTTGTCTTTTAGTTCAATTTTAAACTCTACCTGAGACTGTTTTAATTGCGCTATATCTATTTTTGTTTCTTGAACTGTTTTTCTCAACTCCTCCAAGTGCCTGTTGTGTTCCTGTTCAAAGTGGTTGATACGGTTGTTTAACTCTTCTCGGATTTCCTCTTTCATAGTATTAATCATGATAATGATCATACTCTGAAAGTCGTTATGTTGGGTCTGGCTTTCATGGCTATTTTCTGTGGATTTGTTCTGGTCGGAGTCCATCATTATGGGATTGATTCTTTCGGTGGGAGATTGTTCTTCTTGGGTTTTGTTTCTCGTGGATCTGTACTTTGACTTGGGCATTGTTGTTTTGTTTTTTAGGACCTTTCAGTTTCTGTGTGTTTTTCACTGAACCAATGTAGTTGGTATTGTTACACTTGCCAGTTATTACTAGTGCTTGCCTTGGATTGGGTATGTTTGTGCGTTGTTATTGTTATATTCTAGATGAGGCTACTAGGCTGTTAGTACATCTGTTAAGTCAGTTAAGTAACCAGGGGGTGAATATTAGTATGGTAGTGCACTTTTACGATTTAGTATCTTGGTGAGATGTGAGGGTAAGTGGTGTACTCCCTGGAGTTGTATGTTTTGGAATGGCTGTATGAGGAAGTTAATCTACAGCATTGATACTAGAAAGGATCAGTAAGGTGAAAAGAAAAAAAAGAGAAAGAAAGGAAAAGAAAAAAAGTTTACTTATCTTTGGGGTGGATGTGAAAAATCTCACCCACGTGATATAATGATTGTAGTGGATATAATGATGTATGACCTGTGTTCCCTTTATTCCTTAGAATTTTGCTTGAGTTTCCTTTGGACTCATTGAATTCTGAGTAGCAATGTGTCTGGGAGCTTGGTGGGGGCAGGTGCGGAGGGAGAGGCTGGGGTCCAGGGGTGGGGTCCTGGGGCAAAGCTGGTGGAGGCGTGGGTGCTGGAGGGGCGGCTCTGGTGTGGCCAAGACCAAATTCTTTACAGGATTATGTAAAATATATTCATTCCAGATAACAAAGGAAGACAAAGGTGACAAATATTTTCTGTGTAGGAACAGACATGTCTCCAAGTGCCTGTTGTGTTCCTGGATTAGGTCATGGCATTTCCCTCTCTTATTTTTTTAAAAGATAACGTTAATCTGAAGATGACTGGAAAGAGAATTATAGCAATGATTATGGTAAGAGTTAATGCAGGCATGACACGCAGTTGCTAAAAGCAAAGGGATAATGAAAAGTAGATTTTCCCTATTTTATGTATAAACATCAAATGTGTGGGAGAGGAACTGTAAACTAGCTAGTCGTGAGAACAACAACAAAAGATCTAAGAACATACAAGAGGTAGACTCAAATTCCAGAGGAAAGAATCCTCCTGCCAAAAGCAAAACTTAATTTACATAGGGAGAGCCCCTAGCACCTAGCAATTGCCCATTTAGATGTTAATGTGTCATTCCCCAGGCAGCAGACTTTAGGCTTAAGAACTAGACAGTAACATTAAGGCAGTCAGTAACACTAAGGACTCACTACCCCCTTATTTTCCTTATTTCTCTTATTTATGTCAAATAATATAATGTCCTTTAGTCAGAAATTGTTTCCGTGAAACAATATTCTGTCATGCTGGACCTTGTCAAAACAGCATGGTTGGATTAGGACATGGCATTTCCCTCTTATTTTTTTAAAAGATAAAGTTAATCTGAAGATGACTGGAAAGAGAATTATAGCAATGATTATGGTAAGAATTGTCATGCCAATATGAATTAATATGATGAATCAGGTTGTAGGAAAACATTAAAATTCATATGAGTATTTACATAAGTATGTACAGCCTTAAATTGGTAAAATGGCTCTGAATGTCTCTTAAAGAGTACAATTGTAGTAACAGCCAGCAATTTGTATAAACTTAAATATAGAGTAGTCTTAATGTCTAACAGACTAGTTTTGATAGATAGGAATAATTTGTGTAGACACTAAGTGTCAAGCCAAACAGATCTATTATGGAGTTTAAAAAAATCTGAATTTTGGCCCAAATATAAATTTTATCTTAGTATCTAAGTTAAGAGAAACATAATCAGCTATTAAAGAATAGATACAATTGGTGGTATAAATGCCAGCAAAAGTCAACAGAACATTGTACATTTTTAGGAACCAAAAGCAAAACATGTGGCAAGTACACAATAGTGAATTTTAAATGGAAAAAAAAGTCCTTTAGCATATGGTGAGCAGCAGTTAACTTTTAAAGTCTAGTTTGTGAAAGACTCTCATCCTAGAAGGAAACATTTCTAGCTCCTTCAGGTCAGGATCTGGCTCTTATTTTCCTGTTGCCTGAGAGCTATTATCTTGTCAGGGAGACTGTCTATGATTTTCCACGGGGCAGAATAAACGTCTGGGAATCCACAGGGGTGAGTCTGCTCATGGAGAAACACAAAGACATCCATGACTCCAGGGAGCCCTAGGTCTGTTTAAGACAGGTGTGTGTCAAAGGAATTTTTTCCTTTAACCATCATCTCTAAATTTTAATCTTTTTAAAAACCTAACATCCCACAAACTTTTATAACATATTTTAACATTCTTTTTTTAAATTTTTTTTATTATTTATTCAATTGTGCTTGTGGTGTGTGCGTGTATGTATGTGTGAGTATGTATATATGTGTGTGTAGAACCACGGATGAATTCGGGAACCACCATGGACACCTCCACCTCCTCCTTGTTGACTCTGCCCCCGGGATTCACAGGCTCCGCCCTACCAGGGCCAGAAGCGCGGGCTGCCCCGCTTCTGCCCGGCGTCTATACATGGGGTCTAGGATCCGAACTCAGGACCTTCTGCCTGCAAGGCAGAGACTTAACTCCTGAGCCACCTCTCCAGCCCCAACATTCTTTTAAGTAACCAATTCATAAACCTACTGTACAACTTTAACCTTTTAAACAACACGTCCCATTCCATAAACGTTTTATCAAACCTTTTGTACATCTAAGTACTATACATATTTTTATATATTTTTTACTGGATGATTTCCTGTTGTTTTTACATTAATTATCCCTCAGGAAATTCCTTTTTTATTTTTTTAAAAAGTTCTAACATCTTTTTTAAAATTATTATTATTATTTATTCAATTGTGCGTGTGTGCGTTTGTATGTGTGCACGCATGTGTGTGTGTAGAACCACGGATGAATCAGGAACCACCATGGATGCCTACCACCTCCTTCTGCCCCGGGATTCACAGGCTCCGTCCTACCAGGACCAGAAGCGCAGGCCGCCCCTGCTTCCGCCTGGCATCTATACGTGGGATCTGAGATCCGAACTCAGGACCTTCTGCCTGCAAGGCAGAGGCTTAACCCCTGAGCCACATCTCCAGCCCAGGAAATTCCTTTTAAAGGAGTTGATAACAGAGCACAGACCTCATCTTGAAAAGAAATTAAGAGTTGAATCTGATATGGCAATTGTATAGACAATATACATTTATGTGTAATATATACTTGTGAAATCTAAGACATTATAGCTCTCTATTAAGTAACCATAAATTTTGTATCTGTAAAGTTTATAAAACATAAACATAAAAGAAAACTTTTGATTTAAGGTAACAGCCTTAAATCTCATTTTGAAATGAAAATGTTAAATAAATTATAGTACTTTAATATCTTTTGGAGCCAAATTAATTATAACACAAGTCAGTTAAATTTCTTTAAATTTTGTAGATACCGAGACATTAAATATGAAATAAACAAGCAGCAATATTCATAAAAGAATACCTGTATGTCTCTATTTAGATAAACAATTTTTTCTGGTAATAGAAATATTTAAATATTATATTTTGCCATAAGGAGGATGAAGAAACTTCATTAAATTTTTTAGAAGACATTTGTATTACCTGGTTGCTAGATTTGATGGGATAAAATTTTATAAAAGAAGTTAAGACGAATGAGGAAGTTTAATTGATCAGTATTATAGTGGCTTTGTTATTTTGAGAATATAGAGAAAATCCTTTAAGAACACAATGGCATTTTTATTTGTAGTCCTGTTAAAGATCAAAACCATGCAGGATAATATTTGAGAAAGAAAATTCACAATCTATCAGAAAAACAGTTGTAATTGATTCAAAATGTAAATAATTAAAGCCTTAGATGTTATTAAAATTATTTGTTCTTATTTTAAGTATACATATATGTTTTTAAAAATGGCATACCAAAATTTTAATATTAGCATGCAACATGAATAAAAAAGATTGAAGTGGTCATAGATTTTTTACATTGAAACACAAGACACACAACATATAAACACAGAACACGTAAACATACAAACACATTAATAACATATAATTCACTGGCAACAGCCTTACAATTACCTTTAAAAAATCATCAAAACCAGATCAATATTTATGAAGGCATTACCATTGAAAACAAAAATCTCATGTTAATTAAGTCCAGCAGTTTAGTTTAATTATGAAAAACATTAAAAGCAGATTAAACTTTAAAATTTAGTATGAAAAACAAATTATTATTTAAGAAACTATATTAAATAGATGAAATATTTGTTTATTTTTTCATTTTCTGAAAAATTGTCAGTATTTCCCATGTGGTCATTTTATTTTAAAAGGCTACATATTTATATTAGTATTTCTAAAGCTGAGATCCTCTTGCCACAGCCTGTAAAAGCGTCAGCTTTACAAGTTTTTTTATGGATCTCAAAAACATTTGAATTAATTTTAGCATATTAGGTTTTTATATAAATTTTTGATTTTTCTTGAAATTTAAAAATATTAGGAAGAGCATGTTTTTGTTCTCTTATTCTTATTATTTATTTATTTAATTTTTAAAATCCATATGAAGCCAAATTCTAGGATTTACACTCCCTTAAATAAAAGAAAGATGTAAATTTACAACTTAATTTAGAAAGCCAGCCAATTGTTTCTCACTCCTTCTAATCTTTTTGGTTTTAACATTATGTTTTCTGTGTGAAAGTTTTATATGCCCTAATTTTAACTGTTTTTGTACCAGCTGTTCTATAGCCTGTATTTTTTCGATTGATAGAAGCCATTGTTCAACCCATGCAGGCTCTTTTGATTTCCATTGTATCATATCAGCATAATAAGTAACAGTAGCCCCAATTAAAATTTTTGTTCCGATTCTACAGGATCAGGAACTACTAAAACCATTTCCATTGAGGATAAAACACCTCTTTCCCATAAAGGATTGAGAGACCCTTGCCTTAGAGGATTATTCTAAAGGAAAATTCCACAAGGCAGATCAGAGCATGCCTGTAGTACAACTATTCAGCCACAGCCATTGCTCAAAACTATGTACAGCCTTGAACTATTTGCAGATATTTCCCCACCTCTTGTGACCTCAAGCCCTTCAGTTATGGAAAAACAAGTTTGTGCAAAGGGGAATTCTGTTGATAATTGTCACCCAGAATGAACCCAGCCTGTGGTTAATCAGATGGACTGGAAAGATCACTAAGAACCAACTCCACCTGAGCTCTTGCCTTCCAATGACTGTAAAGATAATGAAAAATTCTCCAGCTAAGAGACCCCCACCCTAAGACCCCTTAAAAACCCCTTGCCCAGGTTGCTTGAGGCTGCTTCAGTCTCTCCTGCATGAGATCCTGCTGAAGATGCCCAATGCATCGTTAAATAAAGCATCGTGCTTTTACAGCAAGAAGGGTCTTGGTGTCTTCCTCGGGGCCTCATTTCTGAGTGAAAGACTGGGGGAGGGGCTCTTTCATTTTGGGGGCTCATCTGGGATTTGAGACCTCCGAGAGCCTGCCCCAACACCAACCTTGGAGGTACTGAGTACTCTTGTCTGTGTATATTTGTGCTTTGTTTAATCCTATGTCTAAGTTTCATTTTCACTTGTACAAGGATTGGATTTGGGAATGGTCGATAACGGCAAGACACAACACAAGGACTGTGAGAGTTCTGGAGGATGCTCTGGACTCTCAAGCATAGGACCAAGAGGTCTTCATCAGGTTTTGATTGGGAAGGCCCTGGAAAGGTTCCCCAGTTTGTGTCTGTGCTTTTTTGGAACTGCCTGGGAGAAGAGTTGTAATTCCTTTTTTGTAATGTACTCAGCCTGTAGTCAGAATGGCGGGAATGCCCATTCTCCCCTGAGTTTACTGTCTATGGTATTTATATCTTCTCTCTATGTCTCCTTCGTGTTTAGTTTTTCTGACTCACTCTTTGGGGCAACCAGCTGAAATGGGACAGTTTCCACTCCTCTTCATATTTTCTTGAGCCACCGGAAGGATGTGAGAGATCGGACAGTCTTAGATGTCTGGAAGAAAAATTTACCACTCTCTATTCTGATGAATTTTCCACTTTCTAGGCCAGCAAATGTGTGTTTTAAAATGTTGAAATGTTAAAATGCAGTGGGCAGACCAGAAAAACTGTTCTTTGTATTTTGCCTGTGAAGATAAAGGGTTACCTTAAAAAGTTCTAACTTGTTTGGTTACCTACATTTCCTATAATATGTGTGTTTTATGTTTCAAAATAACAAGCTGTGGCCACTTCAAATTTTATTGCTTTTGGTTTTTTACTCTGCTTATTTGGCATGCTCAATTTAAATGCACATACACATTTAAAAATGAATCATTTTAATAACATTAAAAGGCCTGAGTACGTACTGAGATATCTTATTTTATCTTGATTTTATGAAGCTTCACAAAAGGTGATATTGTGTTTTTACCTAGAATCTGATTACATCACTTTTGTAATTCCTTTAGGAGTTTGTTTTCCCATGTGTAATACCAACATATCTAGCAGCCAGAAAGGAAAACTTATTTCTGAGAAATTCATTGGAATTTCTTCATTCTCTTGATATGTATGAACTCCCTTTCTTGGGGACAAATCTGCTTTCTAATTCCCTGTTCCCAGTATATGCCTGGGTTCTGCTACAGTTTTGCAAACTTAATTTGGATAAAATGATATCTAAGATGAAGTCTACTGCCTCTTTTAAAGGACATTTCTTACAGGATAACTAATGTGAAAATAGCAAGAAACCATCAGGTAAAAAAAATAAAGAAAATATTTATGGTACTTAGATGTACAGAAGGTTTAAAAAAGGTTTAAAGAATGAGATATCTTACTTAAAAAGTTACAATGTATATAGGAAGTTTATGAGTTGGTTACTTAAAAATGTTAAAGTATGCTATAAAGGTTTATAAAGTGTTAGGTTTATAAAAACATTAAAAATTAGAGATAATGATTAAAATGTTATGTGTTATGTTTCTTCCATGCTATAGAAAAAAAAAGACATTGAGCCTCAAAAATTAGAAATTAAAAATAAAATTTCATGTATTCAAATCTATTTCAATTGTCTGTTTTGATTAAGCAGGAATTTGGTTACTCATGAAATCCCAACCTCTCAAGGGTGGCAGGAAGGTCTGAGACTAGGGCCTGCAACAGCCCGAGCAGGGTTCTGCTCAGCAAAAGCCAAGGCCCTGCCCAACAGATGCTGCCTCAGCTGCAACTTGAAACAAACTCAATGCCAGCTAGGGAGTTTCTCTAAATCTTGGACTTCACAGTAAAAAAGACTGTCCTAGACCAAGCTCTGCTCACCTTTCAGAGCAGGCCTCTCCTGGAGGGGGAGGAAAAGGACATCTTTAAAATGTGGGAGGCATCCTGAAGCTCAGGAAAATTTGTGGAAGAGGGGGCGGTAAGATTGTAAGAGCATAAGGATGGGAGGAGCAATGATATGCAAGATACTCCACACAAGTTAGGGTGGAAGCAATCATAATTGGACTTTGCATGCCCTATGCAATGCCCAACACATTATTGACCCCACAAAGTCTAGCATTTGCTAAAGGCACCAAGATCTTTGGAGGCAAGGGATTGACAGCCACAGTAATGTTCCTATGCTTAAGGGGAACACAGGAAAGGGTTCAGGGAAATACAACTGGGTCCTCGGAGAGGAGAGCCCAGAGGAGAGTCTGCACATTAAAGGATTCTCTGGGGATTGGGAGGGAAGCATTGGGGGATAGGGAGGGAGGGGTGAGGGGAGGGGCAGGGGTGGGGGTAGGAGGAGGGAGGGAGGGAACTGGTGTACCTATTAAGTTTGTATGAGCGGAAATAATAATAATAATGAAAAGTAAAATAAAATGTGGGAGGAATGTTTTAACCTCTTTGTCAATATGTGAATGAATGTCAGCCTGAGGTGGAAAACTTGTTATACTTCTGTGCTCCAGTTTGTAGTCCCATGGCGAGATCCTTAAGATCTCTAAAAGCCATGGGATTCGATTGGGCCAGTTCTGTATTTCCATGGTGATAACATATGGTCTAGGGTGGGATCGGATTAGAATCCAATCACAAGTCACAAAGCCACTGAACCCACTATGACAGTTATCAACCATGACTCTGCAAAGAGTGTGGCCAGACTGGTACTTAAATGATCTCTCCTGGAGGGATACCCAACCTTTGTCTGCACCATATGGTGGGGATGAATGGGACTTTGGCTCTTTGTCTACATAGTACAGTGGGGATCAATATGACTTTAGCTTTTGTTAGCCAATGAAAGGAAATTCCTAGAAATGTTTGAGCTATAAGGAAAATGCTTTATGTCTGAGATAATGATTATGTTGCTATAGAGAATGCAGGAAACTTCAGGCATGTGTGGGCCATGGAATTTCCCCTTTAGTAGCATTGGATGGGGCTACAGTACTGATTTCACAGTCAGTCGCTGGGTTTCTAGCTCCTCAGACCACGATATAGAGCTTAGCAGAACTCTAGTGAGGCATGCATCCTTTCCCCAAGTCCAGGTCCACTAAACTGAAGCCAAAAGAGAGATTTCCCCTTCCTATGTCCAGGGGCTATCTAGAAAATGTGAATGCTTAGTCCTACCCACCTAAGAGTCAACTTGTAGTATATTCTCAGACATCTGTATACATCTTAGACAAGAGATGACCCAGGAAGATCTTTAAGTTATAATACCATCCAACTAGACAAACAATGGCAAACAAAAAGTTAAGAGATCATAGAGATCTGAACCAAAAGTACCAGTTAGTAGTTTAAGAAAAGTTTTGTCTCCCCATATAAATGCCATCAAGACTAAGGTGGAACAGGAATTTCATTTAGCTTTCACGTCAGCCAAACTCCCATCTGGAGAACAAGGGTCCTCATCTGCAAGGGAGAGCTTGATGTGCTGCGATCAAGTAGTCCACCATCAGGAAACTTTCAATTCTGTCTTGGGGCTAGAATCTTTTGTTTTTATTTGT
This sequence comes from Typhlomys cinereus, assembly GCA_023101885.1. Taxonomy (NCBI): domain Eukaryota; kingdom Metazoa; phylum Chordata; class Mammalia; order Rodentia; family Platacanthomyidae; genus Typhlomys; species Typhlomys cinereus. The sequence continues at coordinate 3,056,988 of JALPQD010000204.1, read as the reverse complement.
CCTTTCTTTTTATTCTGTGGCCCCACTGATAAAATGGGACAGAGGCAGAAAATCCTTTTAAACTTATTTTTGGACCACTTTAAAGACTTTAAAAATAGGACAAGTGACCTATGATTTAATGTGGAGAAAGAAAAAAAAAATACCCAGAAAACAAACAAATCAACACTTGACATTTGCCTAAGGGTATAGATAGAATACTAGCAGGCACACCCAAGCAGATCAACCCAGGGCCCCTTCCAACAGGAGAAAGATGTTTTAAATATGACCAGACTGGACTCTTTGAGACAGTTGCTAGTACAGGAAGCTTTCATGTGGCCTATGTCCCAACTATGGGACTCTCCACTGGAGGAAGATTGCCCCCTGAACCCCAGGGCCCAGGGGTCAAACCCTCTGCTGGGGACCAATAAAATGGCCTGAAGCTCTTAGTTTCCCTCTGATGGGAAAAGGAGTTTGCTACTGATATCCAGCAAAAGAAAGCCCAAAAATGCCAGGTTGAGCATCTCATAAGAATCTTGGGTTTAGCATGCAAATGGGAAGCCTCTTTGCTTCTATGTTAATGGACAAGGGAGCACAAAATTTTAGTGCTCAACTTCCTTCCTATGCTTTTGTCAATCTTTGATTTTACTAAAATGTTAATGATCAGGGAAGTGACAGGTTTGCCAGTCACAGAGTTTCCTTACATTCTTAACAGTAATGTTTTTTAGGCATTCTTTTGTTTACATGCCTGAATATTCTAGATTTAGGCTTAATAGAATAAAATATTTTACCACTGTCATAAAGTCATCCATGTGGTTCTGATTTTAGATGCACCAAAGGTGTTAAAAGAGAAAATCATAGATTACAGAAAGTGGTGGAATCCAGATGGCATGTAACAGAAGCCTGCAGTTTAAAGACACTAAGTGCCCCATCCTAATCTAACCAATATGGTAGACCAGGTCTCAATTTCAATAAGATGGATTAAAAAAATCTTTTAAAAAAGAACATGACTTTATGTAAGAGAAATAAGAAAAAATATGAAAATTGTCAGGTGTGTCTGCCCAGTTCAGGCCTAAAGCCTATTCCCTAGGCAAGGTTATATTAACCCCATGGGCAGGTGCTAGGCATTCTTTCCTAAGTAATTTAAGTTTTGTCCCTGGCAGGAGGAACTCTTCTGGGAATTAGGAGTGCCTTTTACCTGCTCTTAGGTTTTTTTGGGACTAGTTTCCTGCTCTCTGATCTAGAGAAAAAGCCTGCTTTTTAACAAAGTCAAATTCTAAATAGAGCTTTCATGTCTAGTCACTCACAATAAGTAGACTTGTTAGCCAGAATGTGTGCACTGATTTTAAAGAAATTAGAGACTTAAATGTTTCCTCAAGCATATCTCTCAGCAGTGCTCCATCAACAAGATTAGACTAGAGGTGATTAGAACAATGACAACTATGTGGGCTCAGCCCCATGGCTATCCAGTGAAGCATTATAAATTAGCTAGATTTGAAAATACTGAGAGAATATTTCTGTTAAGTGTCTTTACCCTCAAGCGATGGATTAGGTTTTTGAAAAATGTCCTTCCTGAAGGTGATTGCTGACCAGGCGTGACACTACTGATTCAGGGAGTTCCTAGCCTGGGCTCCTGAATCTAGGAGGTCTGGCTACAGACAAGCCTGAACAAGGAACCATACAGGCAAAGGAATGGACAACCAATAGGCAGAGGGATGAACAACCAATGGGAAGCAGCCAGCTAAGTTGGACACCCAGTAAACAGCTAAATGATTGGTGGCTGCTCCCCCTCCCCTGAGCAGAAGGGTGGCCACACTTGATTGGACCCAACCTTATATAAGCCCAAACACTTCCTGAGTAAATCTGAGTCTGCAGTCAACTCATCATCTGCGTGCTGCTTCTTGCTTGACTCCTGGGGTCTAGGTGGTGACCCCGTCGCTGGCTTGCCTCTTCACCTCACACCCTCGAGGCCCTGCCATTACCCCTCTTCCTCCTGGCTGGACCGGTGGAGGATGCGGCAACACCTGGAGCACCAACGTGGAATGGTGCTGCCTTTGGTGTAGACAAGACACCCATTCCGGTAAGGTTCAGTGAGCAGCCCCTTTAGTTTTGTGGTCCTGTGCTTACGGTACCTGAAGGTGAGCAGATGGTCCCCTCCACTTCCCCTTTCCCTGTTTGTACTTAGGAACATGGACACTTGCTTGCTTGATTTAGTGATGATCAAGGAGCCCCTCTTACGGTTAGGAACCCAATTGCTTGAGTGATTTGCTGATAATCAAGATGCCCCAATTTGCTAATTTGATTTCCCCATGATCAAAGAGCCCCTGTAAATTTATGCTTTTCCCAGCAAGTTCACATGAGAAATTGGTCCCTTCAGAACTCAAAGCCCAGGCTTGATTATATTGAATCAGCCTGACCAGGGGCATACGGTCCTGGAGAGTAACAAACTCCTGAAGGCTCTTAAATCCAAAACACCTTTGCGAACATCTTGTGTTAGGTCTCTCCTTGGACGATAGTTACCCCTTTAGGAGTTGTATTCACTTTGACTTTGGTTATAGTCATCACTTTTTATTTTCTGCACTTTTGTCTTGTCGGCTCACCTCCTAGTCATCTCTGCTCCATTAGGGAACCTTTCCTTTCAATAATAGGTAACTTACTGTCCTATCAGAAGGCACCCCAGCTGACTGCCCTTACAGCTCTACTAGACTTACATAGGATCAAAGTGACGCTGAAGGATTTAGAAGATTTTTGGGAGGAAGCTTTAATCTTAACTCCTTGGATTTCCCCAGAAAATGTCTGGGACCCACAGATTTGGATGGGAATACTTTTTCTGGCCTGTAAGGGGGAAGTCCAGGAGGGCCATATCCTTCCAACCCCCTTTGCTTCCATCCTTCTTGGCATCATAACAGCCTTAAAGGATCCTCCACAGAGGAAGTGATTAATTGCTATAATGTAACTTGTAGAGAGAACGCAAATTAGTTCTTCATTCTTCCTCCAGATCCTTCCCCTCCCCCTTCCTGGTTGAGGACTCTGGAGAGGACTCAGAGATCCGTGGTGGGGCATTCCACCCCCTGCTGACATCCCCTTCCCTCCTCTTCTTCCTGTAGCTCTTAACTCCCCCTCTTTCTTGGCTGTATTTTCTGCTTCAGATGATACTGGTCTCCCAATCTGTGTCTTAAAATCTCTCCTAGAGACTAGAGGCCTCAAGGTTAAGACTGCTGGCCTGGAGGAATTTTAGAATGAGGCTATGGTTTTAGCACCATCAGAAAATGTGGAAACTGGACTTATGGATGAGGATGCTTTTCCTTGCTAGATATTTTTCATAATTAAGCTAAGCTGCTGGATTTAACTAATATCAGGTTTTGATTTAAATAAGATTTTCCTAAAATCCACCTTTGGTAAAACTTTCAAGGGTAATTTTAAGACAGTTGCTGGTAAATTGTACAGTTGCTCATAAAATATTTTTCATGTGCATGTATGTTTATATGTTCTGTGTTTACATGTTGTGTGTCTTTTATCTGTGGCCACTTCAATTTTTTTCATTTGTATTGTACACTAATATTAAAATTTTGGCATGTCATTTTTAAATACATGTATGCATACTTAAAAATGAGGACAAATAATTTTGATATAAGGCCTTAACTACTTACATTTTATATCGATCATAATTGTTTTTCTAATAGATTGTAAGTCTTCTTTCATACAAGTTTTCCTACAGTTTTTTTCGTATATTCCCAAAATAACAAAGCTTGTTTTCCAGATCCTCAGATCATCCATTTAGGCCTTGGATATTCCTAAGATCAACAAAGGCCCATTGTAAGCCTGGCTGTCCTCTATTGAAAGTATGACTTACTAATTTACAATTGTTAGGTTTTGATTTCTCTCTCCCCATCTCTTCTGGATCATTTCTCCACTGCCCTGCCTACAGCCTCTCCACCTGCCATGCCTACAGCCCCTCCACCTTATCCTGTCCTGACCAAAACTTCCTTTTCTCTGTCATACTTGAGTTCCCTTTTGGGACCATGATTCCTTCTCTGCGATGGTCTCATGACTGGTAGTCAATGATGGGTAAGGTTCCACACGAGGGTGGTAACCAATCTAAGACAGGCACAGTCACCAATATTCCACACAGCTGAAGAGGCTCAGAGTCGCCCCAGCTATCATGGTCCCCACTGAAAAAATTTTATAAATGAAAGGGTGAAAATGTGGCACTATTGATTCAGGGAGGCCCTAGTCCAGGCTTCCAAATCCAGGTCTGGCTACAGACAAGCTTGAACAAGGAACCATACAAGCAGAGGAATGGACAACCAATGGGTGGAGGGATGAACAGCCAATGGGAAGGAGGGATGAACAACCAATGGCAAGGAGGGATAAACATCCAACAGGAAGTGGCCATCTAACCTGGACACCTAGTTAATAGCTAAATGATTGATGGCTACTCTCCCCCTTTCCCTGAGCAGAGAGATGTCCACACCTGATTGGACCCCTGACCCTATATAAGCCCAAACACTTCCTGAATAAAGCTGAGTCTGTAGCCAACTTTTCTGCCTGCTACTTCTCGCCTGACTCCTGGGGTCTGGGTGGTGACCCCATTGCCGGCTCATCCATTTGCCTCACACCCACAAGGCCCTGCCATTTCTCCTCTTCCTCCAAGCTGGCCTGGTGGGGGACTCGGCAACATTCCACCCAACATCCCATAAGTCCCAGAGCTTTTGCAGATTTGTCTTGTCATTCAGGTGGTTTGACGTCAACACCAAGCACAGCAGCAGGTGTAGCTTGGGGAAATTGCGGCCCATACAGATCATCTGAGTGGCATGTTTTCCAAGTACAGGTATCATAAGTTATGGTTGATCAGAGACTTTAATACAGGCCTGCCTGGTACGTTCCTCCTAGAGTGTCCTACCTGCTTACTATGACATCACAGCCTCACCAAAGAAAGCACAGGCTCACAATGATGTCACAGCCTCAACAGTGACATCATAGCCTTTGACATCATAAACAGTGACACAGAGCCTCACATCACAGTCTCATTGTGGCACCAGTCTTGCCACTGATATCACAGCCTCTCTGTGACATCACAGCTTCCAAAATGATGTCATCTCATGGTGACATGATAGCCCACAGTGACATTCAACCTTCACAGTGACATCACAGCCCCAATGTGCCATCACAGCCTCAAAATTGAGAGCACAGCCTCACCTGTGACATCAACATCATCACATACATTAGTCAGAACACTGACATCACTGCCACACTAGTGAAAACATAAGCATTTGACATCACAACCTCACCAGTGTCACTGTTACAGAACAGGTTCACCACTGACATCATACTTTCACCAATGACATCCCAGCCTCAGTGTCACTGTTACAGAATAGGTTCACCACTGACATCATACCTTCACCAATGACATCCCAGTCTCACTGTGACATTAGCCTCACCACTAACATCACAGTCTCACTGTGCCATCCAAACCTCTCCATTGACATCACAACACAACAATGTGATCTGAACCTCTCTGTGACATCATAGCCACACTGTGTCCTAATAGCCTCACTGCACCATTACAACCTGACAGTGACATCACAGTCTCACTATGTCATCGCAAAATCACTGTGACAGCAGCCTTGCAACTGACAAAATAGCCTCATGGAGACATCATATTCACACCTCTGACAAAGCCTCACTGTGACATCACAGCATCAATGTGACTTCACAGCATCATCACTGACATCATAGCCTCACTGTAACATCAGCCTCACCAGCAACATCCCAGTCTCACTGTGAAATCTCATCCTCATCACTGATAACTACTGAAATTTCATCAAAACTGTGATGTCATATTCGATCACCACTGATATCACAGCCTCACCATGACATCATAGCCTCAGTGTGAATGCCCAGCCTCACCACTGATGTCCTGACCTCATTGCGAAATCCAAGCATCACCCCTGATGTCACAAGCTCAAGGACATCTCATAGAATCAGCCTTGACATCAGATCCTCACTGGGGCATCACAGCCTCACAGTGACCTCACAGCCTGCCCAGGCACACCACAAGCTTCACTGTGACATCCAAATCTCCCTGTGACATCCAGGCTTACAGTGTCACCACAGCCACACGGTAACATCAAAGTCTCCTGGTGACATCAGTCTCACCAGTGACATGCTAGCATACTGTGACATCACATCTCACCAATCAAATGAGACTCATTCTGATATCACAGCCTAATCACTGACATAACAGCTTCACTGTGATATCATGGCATCACTGGCGATATCACAGCCTCACCTCTGAGGTTATAGCCTCATTGTGACATCACAGGCTCACCTGTGAAATCATTGCCCAACTGTGGCATCACAGCATACATTCTGACGTTATAGCATCACAGTTTCATTACAGCCTCACTATGACATCACAGGCTCAACTCTGAAATCTTAGCCTTAATGCATCATCACACCCTCATCATTAACATCCTGCCTAGGATCACTATGACACCACAGCCTCATCATTGAACTCACAGGATCACTGAAATCTGACAGCCCTCCTGTGACAAAACAGTTAAGCTATTGACATCACAACCTCACCGTGACATCACACATTCTCATGTGACATCACAACCTCATAGGGACGTCACAGCCATATCCTGCTATCAAAGCATCACTGTGAGGTAAATATTCACTTCAGACATCATAGCCTAACTGTGACATCATAACTTCAGTTTGACACAATAAACTCACTGGGACATTAGATACTCACCAGTGACAAAACAGCCTCACCAATGACATAGTATCCCTGTGAAAGCACTGCTGACATCATAACCTCACTGGGATATCATAATCTACCTATGACATCACAGTCATAGTGAGCTAGCACAGTCTCACTCTGACATTACCGCTTCACCACTGATAGGGCAGGCTCACCATGATATTACAACCTCATTGGTGACAGCACATCCTCATGGTGACATCATAATCTCACTGTAGCATCACAGCCTCACCAGTTTTATCACATCATCAATACAACATCTCAGCATCATCTCTTTCATCAGTCTCACTTCTGAAAACACAGCCTAACCACTGACCTCACAGCTGCACTGTGACCTCAGAGTCTAACCTGTTGCATCATAGACTCACCTGTCATATTGTAGCCTCATGGTGAAATCAGCTTTGCCATTCACATCATATCTTCCACAGTGAACTCACAGCCTCACTGTGACAGTACTGACATCCTAACCTCACTGTGAAATCCAAGCATCACCCCAGACCTCACAGCCTCAATGACATCTCATAAAATCAGCCCTGACATCAGAACTTCACTGCGACATCACAGCCTCACAATGACTTCACAACCTGCCCACTGACAACGATAGGCCCATCTGTTACATCATAGCCTCATTGTGACATCAGTCTTGCCACTGACATCACAGTCTCACTCTGACATCACAGCTTTCTGAGTAATATCACTTCACAGTTACATAACAGCTCACAGTGACATACAACCTTCACAGTGACATCACAGCCCCCATGTGACATCAAAGCCTCCGTGTGACATCACAGCCTCACCAGTGGCAACAGAACCTCATCAGCGTCACCACTGACATTAGGCAGAACACTGACATCACTGCCACACCAGTGACAACACAGCATTTGACATCACAACCTCACCAGTGTCACTATCACTTAATAGGTTCAGCACTGACATCATAGCCTCACCTGTGATATCATAGCCTCACCTGTGACATCATAGACTCACTATGACATCTTTCTCAACCATTGACATTCCAGCCTTATTGTGACATCACACATACACCAATGACAACACAGCTTCATTGTGACATCAGCTTTATCACTCACCTCACAGCGTCACTATCCCATGAAAATCTCTCCTATGATATTACAACATCACTGTGTCATCATAGACTCACTGTGATATCATGGTCACACTGTGTTCTCAAAGCCTCATTATGAAATTAAAACCTTACAATGACATCACAGTCTCAATGTGACATCACAAAGTATGACATCAGCCTTAACACTAACTAAGCCTCATGGTGACATCACATACTCGTCTCTGACATAGCCTCACTGTGACATCAAAGCCTCAATGTGACATCACAGCATCAACACTGACATCATAGCCTCACTGTGACATCAGCCTTACCACTGACATCACAATCTCACGGTGACCACAGAGCCTCCACTATTGCATCATTAACTCCATCTCTCATCATGGGCTCATGGTGACAACATAGCCTCACCTCTAAGTTTGTAGACTCACTGTGACATGAAATCCACACTATGATTCACAGGGTCACCTCTGAAATCATAGCCTCAATGTGACATCACACACTCATCACTTATATCCTACTTAGAATAACTATGACACTACAGCCTCACCATTGAACTCACCGGCTCACTGCAACATGACCACCTCCCTGTGACACTAGAGTGTCACCACTAACATCACAAACTCAGCGTGGCATCACAACTTCCCCAGTAACATCACAACCTGTCAGTGCCAACACAGCCTTTCTGTGACATCACAAATTTTCTATAACATCAGCCTTGCCACTGACATAATAGCGTCATGGTACATCACATACATACCTTTGACATAGCCTCACTGTGACTTCACAGACTAACTGTGGCATCACAGCCTCACTAGTGACATCCTATCCTCAGTGTGACATCTTAGCCTCATCACTGACATCAGGCTCATTTCTGACATGACAGCTTATTCACTGAAATCACAGCTGAACTGTGATGTCATAGTCTATCACCACTAATATCACAGCCTCAGTGTGATATCTCAACTTCATGGTAACATCACCACCTCACAGGGACATCATAGCCTCTTCTCTAATATCACAGCCTCAGTGTGACTGCACAGCCTGACCACTGGCATCCTAATCAGGCTATGAAATCCAAGCATCCCCCTGATGTCACAGCCTCACTGATATCTAATAGAATCAGCCTCACTCCGATATCACAGTCTCACAGTGATCTCAAAACATGTCCACTAAACCCATAGGCGCACCTGTGACATCAGTCTTGTCACTGGCATCATAGTCTCACTGTAATAGTACAGCCTCACCAGTGACACCACTACCTCATGGTGACATCACAACTTCACTGTGACATCACAGCCTCTCCAGGTATATCACTTTGTCAATGTGACATCTCTGCCTCATCTCTCACATCAGTCTCACTTTTGAAATCAGAGCCTAACAATTGACCTCACAGCTACACTATGACATCACAGCCACACTGTGACACCACAACTTACCTGTGACCTCATAGTGACAACACACCTCATTGTGACATCACAGCCATACCATGCCATCAATGCATCACTCTGACATAAAGCTTCACTCCCGATATCATAGCCTCACTGTGACATTGCAGCCTTAGTTTGACACAATGAACTCCCTGTGATAGTAAAGCCTCACCAGCAACAATACAGCCTCACCAATGACATAGACTCCCTGTGAAAGCGCAGTTACTACTGATATCACGACCTCACAGTGACATCACAACTTCACTGTGACATCACAGCCATACTGTGCCAGCACAGCCTCACTGTGACATCATAGCCTCACCACTAATAGGAGACTCACTATGATGTTACAGCAGCCTCACCAGTGACACTACAGCCTCACGGTGATATTATAACCTCACTTTGGCATCATAGCATCATCAGTGATATAACATCACAATGCGACATCTCAGCCTTATTTCTTACCTCGGACTCACTTCTGACACCGTAGCCTCACCAAAGGTAACAGGCCCACAGTGTCCTGACAACATTAGCAGTGACATCATAGCCTTTGACATCATAAACAGTGACACTACATCTTCACAGGTTACATCACTGCCTCATTGTGACATCCATCTTCACACAGCTATCACAGCCTCGCAGTGACCACACAGCCTTACTGTGACTTCACAGTCTAACCTGTTACAGCATAGACTCACCTGTTACATTGTAGCCTCATGGTGAAATCTGCCTTGCCACTGACATCACATCTTCCACAGTGACCTCACAGCCTCCCTATGACTTAACAACTTCTCTGTGATGTTTGGGTTTTCTTTCTTTTGCTTTTGGTTAATTTAGATAGGGGTGTATCAATCGTGTTGATTTTCTCAAAGAACAAGCTTTTTCACTGGTTAATTCTTTGTATCGTTCTTATCTCAGTTTCAGATATTTCTCCCCTGATTTTGCTGATCTCCTCTCTTCTACTGCTTTTGGGATCGGATGAGACATCTGGTTAAGCCCACAGACTTTCCTTCCTGGTCACTTGCAACTAATGGGGTTTGATCTCAACAGAAAGGGAGGGTATAGAATCTGGTAGATAGAAGGTAATCATCCTGCAAATGGGAGACTGACCCCCTCATCGCAATCTCCTACTCTTATTCCATCTACCTTTGAATCTACTCTTATAATAAGACTCTATTTTAACAGCCTTTTATCTCTGGCTAGGAGGTGACATCCAATATGTATCAGGATGTAGCCAAGGGTGGTGCAGAAACAGCAAAACTGGAAGAAGAAAAAAAAAGAATAACCATAATTCAGAACATCAGAGACCCTACATTAATCACAGGCACCAGGCCAGCCTAATCTCTCCACATCTCAAAGCTCAGAGAAATTTGCAGAAGAGGGGGAGGTAAAATTGTAAGAGCCTGAAGATGGGGAGGAGAAACAATATGCAAGATACACCACACAAGTTAGGGCTGAAGTAATAATAGGACTTTGAATGACCTGCGCAAGGACCAACATTGACAATCCCAAAGTCTAGCATGGATCACAGGCACTAGAATCCTTAGAGGCAAGGGATTAATAGTCTAGCATGGATCACATGCACTAGAATCCTTAGAGGCAAGGGATTAATAGCCACAATAGTGTTCCTATACTAAAGCACAACACAAAAAAGAGTTCGAGGCAATGCTACTGAGTCCTTACATCTCATCAGAGAGGAGAACCGAGAAGGAAGTTTGACATGCACAATAAAGGATGCTCCAGGAATGGGGTGGGCACTGGGAGAGAGTTAGGGAAGGGGGGAAAGGAAGGAGGAGGGAGTAAGGGGATCCAGAGGGGGTGGAAGGAGGGAGGGGAATGAGGAAGCTATCAAGTTTGTATGAATGAAAAAAATAAAAAAAGAAGGGACATGAACACTTCCTGCATTTATCGTTTGCTTAGTTATGCCAATAAAGAGTCTTCTTTCTTCAGACTCAGAATGGCCCATGTTTATTACCCATCTTCTTAACTCAGCTCCACTCTCATCTGAGGGGTCTTCTGTACCCTGCCTGAATCCTGTCCATACCGGTGATTTTATCTTGGCTTTCCTCTGCACCCTGATAGTATCCTATCCTTGCCTGAAAGACTTAAAAAGAAAAAAAGAGAAAAGGAAAGATTTACCTAGTCGAATGTCCCAGGTTAGGGTGCCAGATGTTGCAGTCCAAGCTGCAACCTCAAATCCAGGGCTCTCCTTAACAAGTTGGGCAAGGTTTCGGCGAAAAGAGGACATACAGAGAACTGTCTGGGGTGTGTAAATCTGAAGCCTTTATTGAAATTTTTAGCAGAGTTTATATACTTTAGAAAATTGAGAGTAAAGGCCAGGGAATGTGTCACCACGCACACAGGGAAAACATCAAAGAAAACCAGGTCCAAATTCTCAAGATGATACCACAGCAACACAGTGAAATCAAAGCCTCGCAGTGGCATTACAGCCTCACTAGTGACATGCCACCCTCACTGTGACATCATACCCACATCACTCACACCAGCCTCAGTTTGATATCAAATTCTAACTACTGAAAGAACATACTCACTGTGATGGCACAGACTCACTCCACTAACATCATCGTCTCACAGTGATATCACGGTATCACTGGTGACAACACATCCTCGTATCTGACATCCTACCCAGCCTCACTATGGTAGCATAGCCTAACAAATAACATCACAGGCTCAATGAAACATGACCGCCTCCCTGTGACACTGCAGTGTCACTGTTGACATCACAACCTCACTACAACATCAACTTCTCAGTGATATCACAATCTCACAGTGACATCAGAACCTTATTGTGACATCACAACTATGTCATGCCATCAAAGCATCATTGTGACATAAAACTTCAACTCTGATATCATAACCTCACCGTGTCATCACAGCCTCAGTTTGACACAATGAACTCATTGTAATATTAGAGTCTCATCAGGGACAAAACGGCCCCTCCAATGACATAGTCTCCTTGTGAAAATATAGTCACTACTGACATCACAACCTCATTGTGACATCACAGCCTCACTGTGACATCACAACTTCATTGTGACCTCACAGTCTAACCTATTACATCACAGACTCACCTGTTACTACATAGCCACTTGGTGAAATCAGCCTTGCCATAGACATCACGTCTTCCACAGTGATCTCACAGCCTCACTGCAACATCACAACCTTTTTGAGATGGCACAGCCTCATACTGACATCACAGTTTCACAGTGATATCAGAGACTCACTGTGACATTATTGCCTCATTTCTGACATCACACCCTCACTGCGACACAACAGGCTTAACTCTGAAATAATAACATCAGTAACAACAAGGACATCCTGCCTAGCCTCGCTATGACACCACAGCCTCATCAATGATATCTCAGGCTCATAGTCACATGACAGCCTCACAGTGACATCACATCCTCTCCTCTGACATCACAGTGTGACTGCCCAGTCTCACACTGACATCTTAACCTCACTGTGATGTCCAAGCATCACTCCTGACAGCACAGCCTCACTGACATCTCATAGAATCATCCCTGACATCAGAGTCTCACTGCAACATCACAGCCTAACAATAACCTTACAGCCTAACCACTGATACCACAGGGTCACCTGTTACATCTTAGCCATATTTTGCAATCACTCTTGCCATTGTCATCACAGCCTCATTGTGACATCACAGCCTAACCAGTATCAGCACAGTCTCATCTATGACATCAGGAACACCACTGACATTAGTCAGAATACTTACATCACTGCCACACCCCTCACAAAACAGCCTTTGACATCATAGCCTCACCAGTGTCACTATCACATAATAGGTTCACCACTGACATAATAGCCTCACCAATGCCAACATAGACTCACTGTTACATCTTTCTAACCACTGACATTCCCACCTTATTGTGACATCACACGTTCACCAGTGACATCACGGGCTCATTGTGACATCAGCCTCACCACTAGTATTACAGCCTCACTGTGTCAACCTAACCTCTCCAGGGACATCACAACATCACTTTGTCTTCATAGCCTCACTGTGACATCACAGTCACACTGTATCCTCAAAACCTCAATGTGTCTTTACAACTTGGCAGTGACATCTAAGCCTCTCAGTGACATCACAAACTGTCTGTGACATCAGACTTGCCACTGACATAATAGGCTCATGGTGATATCACATACACACCTTTGACATAGCCTCCCTTTGACATCATAGCCTCAATATGACATCACAGCCATATGGTGCCATCAAAGGATCACTGTGACATAAAATTTCACCACTGACATTATAAACTCACTGTGATATCACAGCCTCAGTTTTACACAATAAACTAACAGCCTTACTGTGACCTCACAGTGTAACCTATTATATCACCTGCTTCATCATAGCTTCACGGTGAAATCAGCCTTGCAACTGATATCACATCTTACACAGATACCTCACAGCCTCAGTGTGACATCACAGCCTCTCTTCTGACATCACAGCCTCAGTGTGACTGTCCTGACTCACCACTGACATCTTAACCTCACTGTGAAATCCAAGCATCACCCTATCGTCACAACCTCACTGACATCTCATCAAAGCCTCAATGCAACATGATTGCCTCACAGTGACCTCACAGCCTGCTGAGTGACACCACAGATTCACCCCTCACATCATAGCCTCATTGTGACATCAGTCTTGCCACTGATGTCACGGTCTCACTGTGACATCACAGCTTCTAGAGTTATATCACCACATGGTGACATGACAGCCTGCAGCGACGTACAACCTTCATAGTGATATCACCACCTCTGTGTGATATTATGCCCCTACCAGGGATAGCACAACCTCACCTATGACATAAGTCATTGACACTGACATTAGTCAGAACACTGACATCACTGCCACACCAGTGACAACACAGCTTTTGACCATACAGCATCACCATGGTCACTGTCACATAATAGGTTCACAACTGACATTATAGCCTCACCAGTGACATGACTCACAATGACATCTTTCTCACCACTGACATTCGAGCCTTATTGTGACATCACATCTTCACCAATGATAGCATAACCTTATTGTGACGTCAGCCTCACCATAACATCACAGTCTCACTGTGCAAACCGCTTCAGTGAAATCACAGAATCACTGTGACAACACAATCTAACTATCACTTCAGCCTTGCCTCATACATATTAGCCTCATGGTGATATCACATAACACGCCTCTGACATAGCCTCACTGACATCACAGTCTCACTATGACCACAGAGTCTCCACTGTGACATCACCAATTTCCTGTGACATCACAGGCTCATGGTGACACCACAGCCATACCGTGTCATCAAAGTCTCATGGTGGCATCAAATCTACAAAGTGTCCTCACAGCCTGCCTACTGACACCACAGGCCCACCTGTTACATCATAGCCTCATAGTATCATCAGTCTTACCACTGACATCACACCCTCACTGTGACATCACTGCCTCACCAGTGACATCACAGCCTCACCTGTAACATGTGTCACCACTGACATTAGTCTGAGCACTGACATCACTACCACAGCAGAGACTACACAGCCTTTGACATCACAGCCTCTCCAGGGTCACTGTCACATAATAGGTTCACCACTGATATCATAGCCTCATCATTGACATCACAGTGTCACTGTGCCATCAGCTCACCACTGAAATCACAGCCTCACTGTGCCATTCAAAACTCTCCAGTGACATCACAAAATTTCTGTGTCATCAGAGCCTCACTGTGACATCATACCCACACTATGTCCTCACAGCTTCACTGTCACATCACAAACTCACTGTGATATCAGCCTTGCCACTGACATAATAGCCTTATATTGATATCACATACATACCTCTGACATAGCCTCACTGTGATATCACAGCCTCAAATTGACTTCACAGCATCACCACTGATATCATAGTCTCACTGTGACATCAGCCTTGACATAGACATCACAGTATCTCTGTAACCTCACAGCCTTCACTGTGACATCACCAACTCCCTGTAATATCATAGGCTCATGTTGACACTACAGAAAAACTTTGACATCAAATCCTCATGGTGACATCACAGCCTCTCAGTGACATGCCAGCCTCACTTTGACATCCTACCCTCACTTCAGCCTCAGTTTTTTTTTATATTTTTAAATTTTTTATTATTATCATTATTTTTATTCAATTGTGCATGTGCGTGCATGTGTGTGTGTGTGTGTGTGTGTGTGTGTGTGTGTGTGTGTGTGTGTGTAGAACCATGGGCAAATTCAGGAACCACTATGGACGCCTCCACCTCCTTCTTGTTTACTCTGCCCAGGGATTCAAAGGCTCCGCCCTACCAGGACCGAAACGCAGGCCACCCCAGCTTCCACCCATCAACTTCAGTCTTATATCGCAGCTTAACCACTGAAGTCACATCCTCACTGTGATATCATAGTCTCTCTCCACTGAAATTAAAGCCTCACTGAGATATCATAGCATCACTGGTGACAACACAGCCTCACTGTGACAGGACAATCTTACCTATGAGGTTATAGCCTCACTGTGACATCTCAGGCTCCGCTCTGAAATCATTGCCCAAATAGGACCTCAAGCATCGACTCTGACATTAGAGCCTCACTGTTTCATCACAGCCTCACTATGAAATCACAAGCTCAAATCTGAAATCATAGCCTCAATGCGACATCATACCCTCATCATGGAAATCCTACCCAGTGTCACTGTAACACCACAGCCTCACCACTGACCTCATAGGCTCACTGAAACAAGTCAGCCTGCCTATGAAAACTCAGTGTTGCTATGACATCACAACCTCACTCTGACATCACCCTCTCTAGGGACATCACAATCTCACAGTAACATCACCGATCTCCAGAGACATCACAAACTCACAGTAGCATCACAGTCATACTATGTCTTCAAAGCATCACTGTGACATAAAGTGCACATCTGACATCATAGCATCAGTGTGACATCACAGTATCAGTTTGACATTATAATATCACTGTGACATTACACCCTCACCAGTTACAATACAGCCTCACCAATGACACAGTCTCCCTGTGAAAGCACAGTCACTACTGACATCACAAACCTCACTGTGTTCTTTGCCTTTAGAGCCTCACCAGTGACAATACAGCCTCACCAATGACATAGTCTCCCTGTGAACACATAGTAAATATGGAATCACAACCTCACTATGACATCACAACCTCATTGTGACATCACAGCCACACTGTGCCAGCACAGCCTCATGGTGTCAGCATAGCCTCACCACTGATATGACAGTCTCACATTGACATCACTGCCTCTCCTCTGACATCACAGCCTCAGTGTTACTGCACAGTGACTGACTTTATAACCTCACTGTGAAAACCAAGAATCACCCGAGATGTCAAAGCCTCACTGACATCTCGTAGAATTATTCCTGACATCAGAGACTCACTGCGACATCACAGCCTCACAGTGACATTACAACCCAACAGTGCCATCACAGCCTCACTTTGACACCAGGGCCTCAGTACTACATCACATCCTCACAGTGACCTTGCAGCATGCCCACTGGCACCACAGGCTCACATGTTACATCATAGACTCAATGTGACATCACTCTTACCACTGACATCACAGCCTCATCAGTTACAGCTTAGCCTTACCTGTGACATCAGTGACACCACTTACATTAGTCAGAACATTGACATCACTGCCACACCAGTGACAACACAGTCTCACTGTGACATGACAGTCTCACCTCTGAGGTTATGGCCTCACTGTGACATGACAGCCTCACTATGACATCACAGGCTCACAGCTGAATATCCTCAATGCGACTTCAAACCCACATCACTGACATCCTACCTAATCTCACTATGACACCACAGTCTCACTGCTTACCTCACAGGCTCACAGAAACATGATAGCCTTCATGTGACACCACATTGTTGCTGTTGACATCAAAACCTCACTTTGACATCACAACTTCCCCAGTGACATCACAACCTCACAGAGACACTACAGCCTCATTGTGACATCACAGCTACACTGTGCAATCAAAACATCACTGTGATATAAAGCTTCACCTCAGACATCTTAGCTGCACTGTGGCATTGCAGCCTCAGTATGACACAATAAACTGTGACATTGGCGTCTAACCAGTGACAATAGAGCCTCATCAATGACATAGTCTTCCTGTGAACCCCCAGTCACTATTAACATCACAGTCTCACTGTGACATCACAACTTCACTGTGACATCACAGCCACACTGTGCCAGAATAGCCTCATGGGGCAATCACAGCATCACCACTAATAAGACACGCTAACAGTGACATCACAGCCTCTCCTCTTTAATCACAGCCTCAGTGTGACTGTACAGCCTCACCACTGATGTCGTAACTTCACTGTGAAATCCAAGCATCACCCCTGATGTCACAGCCTCACTGACATCTCATAGAATCAGCACTGACATCAGAGCATCACTGTGACTTCATAGCCTCAGTGACCTCACATCCTGCTCACTGACACCACAGGCTCACCTGTTTAATCATAGAATCTTTGTGACATTTGTTTTTTGCCACTGACATCACAGCTTCACTCTGACATCACAGCTTCCTAGTGACATTACAATCTCACAGTAACATCATAGCCTCATTGTGACATCACAATCTCATTTTTAAAAATTTTTTGTTATTTTATTATTTATTCAATTGTGCATGAGTGCACGTGTGTATATATGTGCGTGTATGTGTAGAACTACAGACGAATTCGGGAACCACCATGGACCGCCTCCACCTCCTCCTTGTTTACTCTGCCCAGGATTCACAGGCTCTGCCCTACCAGGACAAGAAGTGCAGGCAACCCCCGCTTCTGCTCAGCGTCTATACGTGGGGTCTAGGATCTGAACTCAGGACCTTCCGCCTGCAAGGCAGAGGCTTAACCCCTGAGCCACCTCTCCATCCCCCACAGTCTCATTTTGACATCAGCTTCGCCACTAACATCACAGCCTCACTCTGCCATCAAAATCACTCTAGTGACATCATATCCGTGTGTCTTCAGAGACTCACTGTGACATCGTAGCTATAACTGTGTCCTCATAGCCTCACTGTGAAATTACAACTTGACAGTGACATCACAGCCTCACTGTGACAGCACAAATTTTCTGTGACATCAGCCTTACCATTGACATAATTGCCTCATGGTAACCTCTGAAATCATTGCCCAACTGTGACATCACAGAATCTATTCTGATGTTATAGCCTCACTGCTTCATCACAGCCTCACTATGACATCAAATAGGCTCACCTCCAAAATAATAGCCTCAATGATGCATTACACTCTCATCACTGAAATCCTACCTGTTCTCACTCTGATGCCACAGTCTCACCACTGACCTTACAGGTTCACTGAAACATGTCACCACCCTGTGAAACCACAGTGTCACTATTGGCATCACAACCCCACTGTGACATCACAACTCTCCAATGATAACACAACTTCATAGTATCATCACAGATTCATTGTGACATCACAGTCATACTGTGCCATCAAAGCATCACTGTGACATAAAGCTTCACCTCTGACATCATAGACATACTAGACATTGCAGCCTCACTTTGACACAATAACCTAACATTAGAGCCTCACCATCTACAATACAGTCTCACTAATGACATAGTCTCCCTGGGAAAGCACAGTCACTACTATCACAACCTCACTGTTACATAAAAAATTCCCTGTGACAGCACAGCAACACTGTGAAATCATAATGAGGATATGAGATGAGGGTATGATGTCACAGTGAGGCTGTCATGTCACTGGTGAGGCTGTGATGCCACTGTAATGGTTACTCTTAACTATTGTGAGAGAGCACCCAAAGTCAAGCAACTTAAAGGAGAAAGGAAGATTTATTCAGCTTATGGTTCCAGAGAGAAAGTATAGTCTCTCAAAGCAGAGGCGGCATGGCTGGCTGACCAAAGCTGAAGGAGGCTAAGTCATTGCAGACATCTTGGAAGCTGAGATCTGCAGACTGCTTGCAGCAAAGGCAGACTTCTCCTGGAGGTAGGATGGGACTAATCCACCTCAAGGCCCACCCCTTGTGACTGTCTTCCTCCAGCAAGGTTCCACTTCTCAAGGTGCCATGACCTTGCCAAACACATGAGACTGTGGGAGACACATTTCAAACCATGACAGTCACAATGAGAATTGATGTCACCATGCGGTTGTGGTTACATTGTAAGCCCGTAATGTCACAGGGACTTTTTGCTATCATGATGGAGTCTGTGAGACTGTGATGTCAGTGCCAATATGAATGTCACAGTAAGACCATGAAGTCAGTGGTGATGCTACGATATCACATTGAGGCTGTAATGTCAAAGTGTGGCTATGTCAGAGATGTGTATGTTATGTAACCATGAGGCTATTATGTCGGTGGCAAGGTGGATGTCACAGAGAGTTCGTGATGTCAGAGTGAGATTGTGATGTCACAGTAAAGCTCTGAGGACACAGTTTGGCTATGATGTCACAGTGACGATATGATAATACAGTGATGTGATTTAATTGGAGAGGTTTGGATATTATAGTGAGGCTGTGATGTTAGTGGTGAGTATGAGGTCACAATAAGGCTGTGATGTCACTGTGAAGTTTGTATGTCATTGTGAGCTCTCATGTCATCAAGAGATGATATAAATCTGGAAGCTCTGATGTCACAGTGAGACTGTGATGTCAGTGGCAATAGTGATTCCACAATATAGCTATGATGTAACAGGTGAGCCTGTGATATCAGTGGGAAGGCTATAAGGTCACCGTGAGGCTGATATTGCAGAGAGGCTCTGATGTTAGGCCTGGTTCAATTAGATTTCAGTGAGGCTGTGATGTCAGGGGTGATGTTTGGATTTCACAGTGAGTTTTGGATGTCAGCAGCCAGGCTATGCAGTAATACTGAGGCTGTGATGTTAGAGAAGAGGCTGTGATGTCACTGTAATGTGGTGATGCTTCTGTGAGACTGTGATATCACTGTGAGGCTGTGACACATTGAAAGACTATAACGTCACACTTCAGCTAAGATTTCAGTGATTAGGCAGTGATGTCAGAAGTGAGGCTGCTGTTAGTGATGAGGTTGAGATGTCACAGTGAGTCTGTATGTTACTGGTGAGGCTATGATGCCACTGTCGGCTTTGATGTTGCTGTGTGCTTGTGGTGTCACCATGAGCCCATGATGTCACAGGGACTTGGTGATATCATGGTGGAGGCTGTGACATCACAATGAGTCTGTGATATCAGTGGCAAGGAAGATATCTCAGTGAGGTTATGATATCAGAGGTGATGCTATGAATCACATTGAGGCTGTGATGTCACAGTGAGGCTATGTCAGAGGTGTGTATGTGATGTTACCATGAGGATAGTATGTCAGTGGCAAGGCTGCTGTCACAGTGATTTTGTGATGACACAGTGAGGCTGTGATGTCACTGTCAGGTTGTAATGTCACAGTGAGGCTCTGAGGAAACAGTGTGGTTATGATGTCACAGAAAGGCTGTGATGTCACTGTGATGATGTGATGCCACTGGAGGGGTTTTGATAGCACAGTGAGGCTGTGAAGTGGTGAGTATGAGGTCACAATGAGGCTGTGATGTCATTGTTGAAAGTGTGATGTCACAATAAGGATGGGATATCAGTGGTGAGAAAGATGTCATTGTGAGTCTGTGATGTCACTGGTGAGGCTATAATGTCAGTGGTGAACCTATTATGTCACAGTGAAACTGGTGAGGTTGTGATGTCAAATCCTGTGTTATCACTGTTGTGGCAGTGATAATAGTGTTCTGACTAATGTCATTGGTGATGCTGATGTCACTGGTGAGACAGTGATGTCACTGTAAGGCTCTGATGTCAGAGCTGATTCTGTGACATGCCCATGAGGCTATGACATCAAGGATGATGCTTGGATTTCACAGTAAGTTTAGGACGCAATTGGGGAAGCTATACAGTCACACTGAGGCTTTGATGTCAGAGGAAAGGCTATGATGTCACTATGAGGCGGTGATGTTACTATGAGGTTGTGATATCATAGTGAGCCTGTGATATCAGTTGTGATAGACTATGATATCACAGTTCTTCTGAGATTTCAGTGGCTAGGCTGTGATGTTAGAGGTGAGGCTGATGTCAGTGATGAGGCCAAGGTGTAACAATGAGGCTCAGATGTTATTGTTGAGGCTGTGATGCCACAGTGAGGCTGTGATGCACAATAAGGCTATGTTATCGAGATGAAGCTTTATGTCAGTGATGCCTTGATGGTTCAGTATGGCTGTGATGTCCAAATGAGGCTGTGATGTCACTGTGAGGTTGTGATGCATTGGGGAAGTTGGGATGTCATAGTGAGGTTGTGATGTCAATAGTGACACTGGTTTAGCAGGGAGGATGGTCATTTTTCAGTGAGCATGTGAGGTCAGTGGTGAGGCTGTGTTGCCATACTGAGGCTAATTAGATGTCAGAAATGAGGGGGTGATGTTGCACTAAGGTTATGATTTCAGAGGTGAGCCTGTGATATCATAGTGAGACTGTGATGACACAGTGAGGCTATAGCATCAGAGTCAATGCTGTGATGTCACAGTTGGACAACGATTTCAGAGGTGAGCCTGTGATGACATCGTGAGGCTGTGATGTCCCAGTGAGGATGTGTACTCATCAATGATGCTGTGATGTCACATGTCAGTGGAGCGAGCCTATAACATTACAGTGAGGATGTGATTTCAGTGGTTAAGTTGTGATATGAGATTGAGACTGATGTGGAAGATGAGGATACAATGTTACAGTGAGGCTGGCATGTCACTGATGAGGCAACATGGCTGTAGTGTCACTGTTGAGACTGTCACCTGACGGTGAGTATGAGATTTCAGTGATGAGGGTGTGGTGTTATAACAAGGCTAGGCAGGATGTCTGTGGTGTCAATGATGCTATGATTTCAGAGATTAGTTCCACGTCCTAATCCAACCATGCTGTTTTGATAAGGTCCAGCATGACAGAATATTGTTTCAAGGAAACAATTACTGGATAAAGATATGACATTATTTGGTATAAATAAAAGAAATAAGGAAAATATGAGGGTATTCAGGCCTTAGTGTTAGTGCCTGCTGGTTCTGGCCTAAAGCCTGCTGGCTGGGGAATGACACATTAACATCTAAATGGGCAATTGCTAGGTGCTAGGGACTCTCCCTATGTAAATTAAGTTTTGCCTCTGGCAGGAGGATACCTCCCTCTGGAGTTTGAGTCTACCTCTTGTATGTTCTTAATCTTTTGTTGTTGTTATTGTTGTTGTTGTTTTTCTCAGGACTAGCTAGTTTACAGTCCCTCCCCCACACATTTGATATTTATACATAAACCAGGGAAAATCTACTTTGAAACATTTATTGTCCCTTTGCTTTTAGCAACTGAGTGTCATGCCTGCTTTAACTCTACCTGGAGCCATCATGTCTGTTCCAACACAGAAAATATATGTCACCTCTGCTTTTCTTTTTTTACATGTAATTGAATATGATTCACATAATCTTGTAAAGAAATTGGTCCTGGCTTTCATTGATGTTTTTCCTAAGGCCATGGTGACACATCGCCTGGCCTTTACTCTGGATTTTTGAAAGTATATAAACTCTGCTAAAAACTTCAATAGAGTTCAGATTCACTCAGCCCAGAGAGCGAGCTTTCTGTCCTCCATTTGCTGAAACCTTGCCCACCTCATCGAGGGGAGCCCTGGATTTGAGGTTGCAGCTTGAACTGCAACAGGTTAGCCTGTTATGTCACAGTGAGACTGTGACATCAGGGATGATGCTTAGATTGTATAGTGAGGTTAGGACATCAGTGATGAAGCTGTGCAGTGATACTGAGGCTGTGATGTCAGAGGAGAGGCTGTAATGTCACTGTGAGGCTGTGATGTTATCATAAAGTTGTGATATTATAGTGATGCTATGATATCAGTGATGATAGACTATGACATCACAGTTCGGTGATATTTCCTGTGATGGTAGAGGTGAGGCTGATGTCAGTGATGAGGCTGATATGTAACAGTAAGGCTCGGATGTTACTGGTAAGGCTGTGATGTCACAGTGAGCCTGTGATATCACAGTGATGCTATGATATCAGAGGTGAAACTTTATGTCAGATGATGCTTTGATGAAACAGTACGGCTGTGATATCACAACGAAGCTGTGATATCACTGTGAGGTTGTGATATCAACAGAGACACTGCAGTGCCACAGGGAGGCTGTCATGCTTCAGTGAGCCTGTAAGGTCAGTGGTGGGGCTGTGGTGCCATAGGGAAGCTAAGTAGGATGTCAGTGATGAGTGTGTGATGCTGCATTGAGGCAATGATTTCAGAGGTGAGCCTGTGATGTCACAGTGAGGCTGTGATGTCATCACAACATCACAGCCTCACTGTGACATCACAGGCTCACCACTGATATGACAGGGTCACAGTGATATTACAGCCTCACCAGTGACACAACAGCCTCATGGTGATATCATAACCTCACTGTGGAAGCACGACCTCACCAGATATATCACATCATTAATGTGACACCTCAACCTCATCTCTTACTTCAGTCTCACTTCTGAAATCACAGCCCATCACATGATCTCATAGTCTCACTGTGACATCAGAGCCTCACTGTGACATTACAGCCTCATGGTGACATCACAGCCTCACTATGGCATCACAGGATCATCTCTGAAATCATAGCCTCATCACAACCTTATTACTGACATCCTACCTAGATTCACTATGACACCACAGCTTCACTACTGACCTCACAGGCTCACTGAAAAATTACAGCCTCCCTGTGACACCACAGTGTGGCTATTGACATCACCCTCAAGCAACATCACACCCTTATCACTCACATCATACCTAGACTCATTATGGCACCACACCCTCACCATTGGCCTCACAGGCTCACTGAAACATGATCGCTTTCCTGTGTCACCACAGTGTGGCTATTGACATCACAATATCACTGTGATATCACACCTTCCCCAGTGACATCACAATCTCAAAATTACATCATAGCCTCATTGTGACATCATAGCCATACCATGCCATGAAACCATCATTGTGACATAAAGCTTCACATCTGATATCATAGCCTCACTGTGACATCACAGCCTCAGTTTAACAGAATAAACTGACTGTGACATTAGAACCTCACCAATGACATAGTCTCCCTGTGAAAGCACAGTCACTACTGACATCACAACCTCATTGTGACATTACAGCCACACTGTGCCAGAACAACCTCTCAGTGACATTTCAACCTCATTGTGACATCACAGCCATAATTTGCAATCAAAGCATCACTGTGACATAAGGCTTAAACTCTGACATCATATTCTCACTGTGATATCACAGCCTCAGTTTGAAACAGTAAACTCACTCTGACATTAGAGTCTCACCAAGCAAAATTCAGCCTCTCCAATGACATAGTCTTCCTGTGAGAGCACAGTCATAACTAACATTATAAACTCTCTTTGACATCACAACTTTACTGTGACATCATAGCCACACTATGCCATCAGAGCCCCACTGTGACATCTCAGTCTCACCACTGATTAGACAGGCCTACTGTGATATTAAAGCCTCACCAGGGACACCACCGCCTTATGGTGACATCATAACCTCACTGTGGCATCACAGCCTCACCAACCTCACTTTGACATCTCAGCCTAATCACTGACATCAGCATCACTTCTGATATCACATACTAACCAGTGAAATCTCAAACTGTGATTTCATGGTGTATCACCATTGCTATCACATCCTCATTGTGATATCACAACCTCATGGTAACACCATAGCCTCACAGTGACATCACAGCCTCTTCTTTGACATCCCAGCTTCAGTGTGACTGCACAGCCTCACTGTTGACGTCTTAACCTCACTGTTATTATATAGACTTCAGAATTGTTATAAGGAACTCAGAGATGTCAAGGAAAGCTCACAGTGGTCATGTAGAGCGGATAGTGGTCATACCAAGCTCAGAGTTGTCGTAGATCATAGTTCTCATAGTGAGCTACAGTGGTCATAGAGAACTTATAGTGGACATAAAGAGCTCAAAGTGGGCACAGAGGTAATAGTGGTCATGGCTCATAATCGTCATAAATAACTCAAAGTAGGCATATAGAGCTCACAGTTGTCATAGCTCACAATGATGATAGAGAGTATACAGTGGTCATAGCTCACAGTGGTCATACAGAGCTCATAACAGACAATGAAACATAGTGCTCATCACTCACAGTTATCATTGAGAGATCACAGTTGTTCACAGCTCATAATACTGATAGGGATCTCACAGTGTTCATAGCTCTTAGTGATCATAGCAAGCTTAGAGTGTTCATAGGTCATATTTTTCATAGAGACCTACAGTGGTTAGAGAGAGATCACAGTGGTCACTAAGAGCTCAAAGTGATAACAGAGAAGTCACAGTGGTCATAGCTCATAGTGGACATAAAGATCTCACAGTCCTAATAGGTCATATTTTTTAAATTTTTATTTATTTATTTATTTTATTATTTATTCAATTGTACGTGTGTGTGTGTGTATGTGTGTGTGTAGAAATACGGATGAATTCAGGAACCACCATGAACCGCCTCTACCTCCTCCTTGTTTACTCTGTCCCAGAATCCACAGGCTCCGTCCTACCAGGACCAGAAACGCAGGCTGCCCCACTTCTGCCGGGCATCTATATGTGGGGTCTAGGATCCGAACTCAGGACCTCTGCCTGAAAGGCAGAGGCTTAACATCTGAGCCACCTCTCCAGCCCTGGTCATATTTTTAATAGAGAACTACAGTGGTCATAGAAAGCTCATAGTGGTCATATGGACCTCACAGTGATCATAGATCATAGTGGTCTTATAGAGCATATAATGGACAAAGAGTGCTCACAGTTGTCATATCTGATAGGGGTTATAGAAAGGTTATAGTACTCATAGAGATCTCATAATGGTCATAGATATCTCATGGTTGTCATGGTCCATAATGGTCATAGAGTGGTCCTAGTGGTAATACCTCTCAATGGTCATGGGAGTTCATAAAGGACATAGAAAGCTCACAGTTGTCATAACTCATACTGGTCATAAATAGCTCACAGTGGTCAAAGCACATAGTGGTCATAGTGGTATACAGTGATCATAGGTCATAGTGCTCATAGAAAGTTCATAGTGGTCATAGACAGCTTACTGTGGTCATAGAGAGCTTACACTGCTCATAGAGAGCTCAAAGTGGTCATATGGAGGTCACAGTGGTCATAAACCATAAACAGTTGTCACTCTCAAATACTACTGTAAACCCTCTATGACCATTGTGAGGGCTCTGTGACAATTGAGCTCTGTATGATAGCTATAAGCTATGACCACAGTAAACTCTCTATGACCACTATGAGCTTTGATAATTATGAGCTCTCTCAGACCACTATAAGCTACGACCCCTGTGAGCTCTCTGTAACCACTATGAGGTGTCCACCATGAGCTCTCTATGACAACTAGGTGCTGTCTATGACAACTATGAGCTTTGAAAAATGTGAGCACTCTAATGACACAATGAGCTCTCTATGACCACTATGACTATGACCACTATTACCTCTCTAACCTATGACAGCTATGAGCTCTCTACCACCACTATGAGATATGACACAAGTTGGCTTTTACTGACTACTATGAGCTATGACCACTGTGAACTCTCTATGTCAATTTTGAACTCTCTATGTCCCCTGGGAACTATGATCCCTGTGAGCTCTCTATGACCACTATGAGCTATGACAACTGTGAGCACTCCATGACAAATATGAGCTCTCTATAACTAATATTATCTATGGACACTGTGAACTGTCTATCATAAATAAGAGCTATGACAACTGTGCATGCTTTTTGATGACCATGAGTTCTTTACTATGACTGTGAGTTATGACCACCGTTGTGAGTTCTCTATACTATGACTATGATCATTGACTATGATATGACTATGATCATTGCTCTATGACTACTATGACCTCTTTATGACAAGTGAGAGCTTTCTGTGAACGCTGTGATCTCTATGTGATCATTTGAGCTCACAAGTACCACTGTAAGACATGTATGATTGCTGTAATGTCTCTATGACCATAATTAGATCTGTATGACAGCTATGAGCTATGACCACAGTAAACTCTCTCTGATCACTATCAGCTAAGACTACTAAGAGCCACTGTGAGCTCTCTTTGTCCTTTATGACCTCATTGTGACTACTATGACCTATACCACTGTGAGCTCTTAATGTCCATTACTGTGAGCACTCCATGACCATTGTGAGCTCTCTATCACCACTGAACTATTACCACTATGCGCCCTCTATCACCACTATGATCTTTGACCAGTGTTAGCTCTCGTGGTCCAATATGAGCTCTCTATGACCACTGTGAAATATGATCATTGTGAGCTATCTATGACCACTATGAGCTGTGACCACTGTGAGCTGTGTTTAACTACTGTGACCTCCCTATGAGCACTATGATCTATGACCAATATGATCTCTCTATGACCTCTGCAAGCTATGACTGTTATGAGCTTTCTATGGCAAATGTGAGCTCTCTAGGACCACTATGAGGTATAAACATTGTGAGCCCTGTATGACCACTGTGAACTGTTAACACTGTGACCAATTTATGATCACAGTGAGCCCTCTTTGACTACTAAGATTTATGACAACTATGAGCTTGACTATTGTGACCTCCTATGATGATTTCTAAAAATTTTTTTATTATTTCTTATTCATTCAATTGTGTGTGTGTGTGTGTGTGTGTGTGTGTGTGTGTGTGTGTGTGTGTGTATGTAGAACCACGGACGAATTCGGGAACCACCATGGATGCCTCCACCTCTTCCTTGTTTACTCTGCCCCGGGATTCACAGGCTCTACCCTACCAGGACCAGAAACGCAGGCCGTCCCTGCTTCTGCCTGGCGTCTATATGTGGGGTCTAGGATCCGAACTCAGAACCTCTGCCTGCAAGGCAGAGGCTTAACCCCTGAGCCACCTCTCCAGCCCCATCCTATGATGATTTTGAGTTCTTTGTGATCACTATGAGCTCTCTAGGATCACAATGAGGCATTACCAATGTGAGCTTTTTATGATCATTTGAGATATGACCACTGTGAGCTATCTATGATCTCTGTGAGCTACAACTATGAGCTCTCTATCACAACTTTGATCTCTCTGTGACCACTGTGAACCCTCTATGACCACTTTCCACTGTCTGTGACCACTATGAGCTCTTTATGATCACTATGAACTATGACCCCTATGAGCTTTCTATGATCACTGTGAGCTATGACAACAATGAGCTCTCTATGACCATTATCAAGTATGACTACTGTGAGCTCTCTATGACCACTATGAGCTATGACCATGGTGAGCACTTTTTGACCATTATGACCGATGACCACTGTGAGCAATCTTTGGTCTCAGTGATCTCTCTATGAGCACTATGATCTATGACTGCTGTGAGCTCTCTATGACCAATCTAAATTCTCTATGACCACTGTGAGCTCTCTAATACCATTATGAGATCTTTGTGCCAATTAGGAGCTACAACCACAGTAAGTTCTGTATGACCATTCTGAGCTATGACCACTAGGAGCGCTCTACAACCACAATGAGCTATAACACTGTGAGCTCTCTATGAGCACTATGGTCCATGACTGCTGTGAACTCTCTATGGCCACTATGAGTTCTTCATGACCACTATGATCTCTCTATGACTTCCGTGTGCAAGGATCACTATGAGCTCTCTATTATTTCTGTGTATCACTATGAGCTCTGTATGAAAACTGAGATCTCACAATGACAACTATGACCTCTTTGTGATCACTTTGATCTCTGTGGGAACACTGTGTGCTCTGTATGACTACCATGAGTTCTCTATGAGTACTATGAACTTAGACCATTGTGAGCTCTCTACAACCACTATGAATTAGGAGCAGTTTCAGTTCTTTATTTTTTTTTAATTTTTAAACATTTTTTATTATTATTTCTGCTCATACAAACTTAATAGGTAGACCAGTTTCCTCCCCCCCTCCTCCCCCTGAACCCCCTGCTCCCCTTCCCTCCCTCCCCAATTTCCAGAGAGTCCTTTATTGTGTATGCCTCTTGGTCCTCCTCTCCGATGACGTACAAGGACCCAGTGGCATTTCCCTGAACCCTTTCTCATGTTCCCCTTAAGTATAGGAATACTACTGTGGCTGTCAATCCCTTGCCTCCAAGGATCTTGGTGCCTTTAGCCAATGCTAGACTTTGTGAGGTCAATAGTGTGTTGGACATTGCGCAGGGCATGCAAAGTCCTATTATGATTATTTCAGCCCTAACTAATGTGGAGAATCTTCAGATCATTGCTCCTCCCATCCTTTTGCTCCTACAATCTTACCGCCCCCTCTTCCGCAAATTTCCCTGAGCTTCAGAATGGGGAGAGATTAGGCTGGCCTAGTTCTAGGTGGTTGATATAGAGTCTGAAGTTCTGGATTGTGGTTTGTTGATTTTCTTTTGCATTTTTGCTGCTCCTGCAATGCCCTTCACTCCATCCTGATGGGCACTGTATGTCACCCCCTGGTCAGAGACAAAAAGCTGTTAAACTGGAGTCTTGTTATAATAGCACATTCAAGGGTAGATGTAATAAAAACAGGAAACCTCGATGAGGGAGGGGTCAGTCACCCATTTGCAAAATGATCACCTTTAATCTGCCAGACTATATGCCCTCCCCTTCTGGTGAGATCATACCCCCTCAGTTGTACATGATCAGGAACGAACGTCTGTGAACTTAATCAGGTGTCACATTACTTACATGCATTCCTTGGAGGCCGATTTTCTCTGGTAACATGGTCCCCTCTCTCCTTGTTTCTGGTGTGGCCCTCTAACACCATCCCTCCTGTTGACAATCCTTGCAATTACTGTATTACATAGTTTCAGTTCTTTATGAATACTATGATCTATGACCAGTGTGAGCACTCTATGAGCTATGAGCTCTCTTTGACCACTGTGAGGTAAGAACCCTATGAGCCCTCTATGACCACTATGAGCTATAACCACTGTGAGCTATCAGTGACCATTATGAGTGCTCTATGACTGCTATGAACAATGACAATTATGAGCTCTCTATCACCACTGTGAGATATGACCACTGTGAGCTCTCTTGATCAGTTTGAGTTATGAACACTGTGAACTCTCTATGATTACTATGAGCTCTCTATCACCAGTATGAGCTATGACCACTATGAGCTCTCTCTGAGCATTTTGAGTTATGACACTATGAGTTCTCTATCACCACTGTGATATGATTATTATGAGCTCTCTATGAGGAATATGAGCTCTCTATGAACAGAGTGAGCTCTCTATGATCACTGAGAGCTAGCTATGACCAATGTGATGTCTCTATGACCACCATGAGCTATGACCAGTATGATGTGTTATCACTGTAAGCTCTCTAAGATCACTATGAGCTCTCTATGGCCAGTACATTCATGATTACTGTGAGCTCTCTATGGCAATTATAAACTCTCTATGCCCATTGTGAACTATGACAACCTTGAGCATTCTCTGGCCACTGTGAGTTCTCTAGGACCACTGTGAACTTTCTTTGAACACTATGAGGTCTGACAATTCTGAGCTTTGTATGACCACTATGCTCTAGGACCATTGTAATCTCTCTGTTGCCACAAGAGAACTCTGTCATCACTATGAGCTATAACCACAATTAACTCTGCCAATTGTGAGCTCAGTATGGCCACTGTGAGCTCTCTATGACCACTGGGAACTCTCTGTGACTACTTTGAGCTCTATAGATAACTATGACCTATGACCACTGTGAGGTTTCTGTGATCAGTATGAGCTATGACAACTATGAGCTCACTGTAGTTACAAGGAATCACTATCACCACTATAATCTATTACCACTATGACTTTTCCATTACCACTGTGAACTCTCTATGACCACTCTGAGCTCTCTTTGAATACTATGAGCTCTCTATGACCACCTTGAAATATATGATGACTGTGAGTCTCCATGATTACTTTGAACTCTCTATGACCACTGTAAGCCATGACCACTGTGAGCTATCTATGACAATTATGAGCTATGACTACTGTAAACTCACTATGACTATTATTAGCTCACTATGACCACTGTAAGATCTCTAGGAACACTATGAGCTATGATAATTGTGAGCTCTTTATAGCTACAAAAGAACTCTATCATCACTATGAGCTATGACCACTATAAGCACTGACAATTGTGAGGTCAGTATAACCAATGTGAGTTCTCTATGACCACTGTGAGCTCTCTATGTCCCCTTTGAGCTATGATTACTGTAAGCTCTGTGTGAACACTATGAGCTATGACCACTGTGCATCCTTGATGAACTCTGAGAGCAATATGAGCTCTCAATGACCCCTTTGAACTGTGAGCACTATGCACTCTCTATGAAAACTGTGAGCAGTCTATGATCACTCTGAGCTCTGAATGACCACTGTGAGCTATGACCACAGTGTGATCTCTATGACCACTATGAGCTATGATGACTGTGAGCTCTTGTCTGCTATGAGATCTATATATCCAATATGATCTATAATTTATGACTACTGTGAGTAATGACATTGTGAAGACTCTAAGCCAACTATGAGCTATCAACACTGTGAGCTCTCTACGACAACTGTGAACGATGACCAGCATGAAGCCTCTATGGCAACTATGAGCTATGACCACTGTCAGCTCTCTATGACCACTATCAACTAGGACCACTGTGACCTATCTATTTCTGCAATGAGGTGCAGAAATAGATCCCTCTATAGCCACTATGACCTCTCTATGATACGTATAAGCTATCAGTACTATGAGATCTCTGAGATCTTTATGGCCTATGACTAGTATGAGCGCTCTATGACGCCTGTGAACTATGAACACTTTGAGGTCTCTGTGACCACTATGAGTTCTCTATAACCTTTATGGGATATGGCAACTGTAAACTCTCTATGACCACTGTAAGCCCTTTATGACCACTGTGTATAATAACCATGGTGAGCACTCTAAGCCAACTATGAGCTATGAACATTGTGAGATCTCTATGACTACTGTCAGCTCTCTCTAAGTACTATGAACTATGACCACTGTGATCTCTTTAGTTCCATGATGAGCTATGACCACTGTGAGCTATCTATGACCATTATGAGGTATGACCTCTGTTATGGTTTAAAATGTGTCCCCCACAGTCTCATGTGTCTGCCTTGAGGTGGTTTTTCCCACCCTATCTCCAGGAGAAGTCTGGCTTTGCTGCAATCAGTCTGTAGCTCTCAGCTTTCAAGATGTCTGCAGTGACTTAGCCTCTTCCAGCTTTTGCCAACCAGCCATGTAACCTCTGCTTTGAGAGGCTGTATCTCACTTCTGGAACCATAAGGTGAATAAATCTCTCTTTCTCTCTTAAATTTCTTGACTTATGGTTACAGAGTCCTCACACTGGTTGTAGGTCCTATTGCTCCTAGAGAGTTTCAACGCTTATAGGGAAAACACATTGGTAACAGTGAGACAAACCTGGTCATAGACAGCTAACAGTCATCATAGCTCACAGTGGTCATACAGAGCTCATATGGGACATAGAGAGATCACAGTGGACATAGCTTATAGGGGATATGGAGAGCTCATAGTTGTCAAACAGAGCTCACAGTGGTGATAAAGAGTTTATAGAGGTCAAAATAACTCACAATGGCCATAGCTCATAGTTTTCATAGAGAGCTTACAGTAGTCATTACTCATAAAGGTCCTACAGAAGTCAAAGTGATCATAGTTCACAGTGGCCATAGAAAACACATAATCATCGTAGAGAGATCAAAATGGTCATAGTTCATAGTGGTTAGAGAGATGACAGTCGTCCTAGATCATAATGATTTTAGAGAACTTGTAATGGTCATAGAGAGCTCATAATGGTCACAGAGAACTCAGGGTGATCATAGAATGCTCACGTTGGTGACAGATCATGGTGGTCATAGAAAGCTCACAGTGGTAACAGCTCACAGTGGTCATAGAGATCTCAGAATGGACAATTAGCGCTCACAATCCTAATAGCTCAGAGTGGTCATAGAGATGACACAGTAGTCATAACTCACAGTGGTCATAGACTGTTCCCAGTGGTCAAAGAGAGCTCATAGTTGTCATAGAGAGTGCATAGTACTTATAGTTCACAGAGGTCATTCATAGCTCATAGTTGTCATAGTTCACAGTGGTAATAGAAAGCTTACAGTTGTCATAAGTCATTGTGGTAAAAGAGAGCTCCAAGTAGTCATCACTCACAGGGGTCAAAGAGAGCTCACAATAATCATAGCTCATAGTGTTCACTGAGAGATCACAGTAACCATAGGATATAGTTCTCATAGTGAGCTCACAGTGGTCATTGAGAGCTCAAAGTTTTCATAGAGAGCAATAATGTTCATAGCTCACAGAGGACTTAGAGAGCTTTTAGTGATAATAGTTCATAATGGTTATATACACCTTATAGTGGCCATGGAGAGGTCATAGTTTTCATAACTCATAGTGGACATATAGAGCTCACAGTGGTTATAGCTCATAATTGTCATATAGAGTTTGTAGTGGTCATAGAGATTATGTAGAGATCATAGCTCATAGTAGTCATACAGAGGTCAAAGTGGTCATAGCTCACACAGACAGCTCATGATCATTATAGATGACTCAAAATATTCATAGCTCACAAGTCATGTTAGAGAGATGACAGTGGTCATACGTCAGTGAACACAGAGAACTCAAAATGGTAATAGCTCACAGTGGTCAAAGAGAGCTTATCATGGTCATAGAGAGCTCACAGTGGTCATATATCATAGTGATCATACACAGCTCACAGTCATCATAGAGTGCTCATAGGACAATAAGAGTTCACAGTGGTCATAGCTCAGTCGTCATAGAGATCACACAGGGGTCAGAGCTCACAGTGGTCAGAGCTCACAGTCATCATAGAGAGCTCAGAATTTTCATAGAGAGAACATAGTTCTCACAGTTCATAGAGATCACTGAGATCTCATAATGGTCCAAGCTCCCAGTAGTCATAGAGAACTCACTACAGTCATAGAGAGGTCAAAGTGGTCATTGAAAGTTCATAGTCTTCATAGAGAGCACACATTTTTCATAGACAGCTCATAGTAGTTGTCATAGTTAAGCACAGGTATCAACTTGACTGTTGGTTTGAGCTCTGAGCAGAGTTGTAGAGAGTTGATTGTTGAGTTAAGCCCAGAGCAAACCTGAAGGAGATTGTCTACCTTATGAGGAAGACCCAGACCACGATGGGTAGGATTAGGCCCTGGATAAATCACAGAGAGTTGGTTGAGAGAGTTGGCCTCCTTCTGTTCACTTGGCTATGGATGTTGGTCTGGCAAATAAGGATTGTCCATATCTTAGCGGTTATGCACTGATGGTGTGACCAGTCCCCTCAACCCTGGTGTTGGATGCATGTTCTCCTGTCAAGTTGGACTGAGAACTATAACTGGACTACAGTAAAAAAAAAAAAAATAAACCCCTTATTCCCTTAAGCCATTTAATGGTCATTTATCAGTAATGCTGCAGGTTGACTGCAACAGAATTTGGTACTCAGAAAGTGGGGTGTTGCTGATAAATCTGACTATATGGATTTTGTAACTTTTGAATGGTTCTGCTGGATAAAGTTGGAAGTGCTTGAGAATTTTCACTTTGTGTATTTACAAATACTGTTCTTCAGAGTTTAGTGGGCCAATTGCTGAGACAGATTGTTCAGACCCAATTTGTGATGAGGGGAACAAGGACATTGGTAAAGCTGAATTTAAAGACAATGGACTGGTTTGCTTGACAGAGGAGAGCTGTATTTGTGGCCATGAAGCTCTGGGTGTGCAAAGGGCAAGCAGCAGAATATCTGCTGCTATTAGAGAAATGAGTATCAGTGAAGGAAAACCTAGGGACTTGCACTGGGATAGTGGAAGGCATGAAAACCACCATATAGCAAATTCGTGGTTTGGAAATGCAAATTCCTTCAGGGGCCGAAAGTCCAAGTTAAAGCTGTTTCTTGCCTTTTGGATGTTTGAGTGCCTAAAAGAGGCTTTTCTAGCATCAGCCCATAAAATTTGGTACAGCTGTGGCTCAAGTGGATTAAGCTACATTTGGAACTTTCTTCAGAGTCTGGCAGCATCCCGCAGGTAGTACTGGTTTTGGTGAACAGTTTGAGGCGTTCATGGAAGGCAGAAAGCTTGGCACCAAGTGACATGCATAGAGAAGATGAAGCCTATAGTTGCAGAGGCGAATCCAGAGTTTTGGAGATGCCAGAACCATGGGATATACGCTGAGGGCTGTTGTGGGTGGAGATTCAGCCTGGTTCCAAAAAAACTCTGCTTTTGCAAGTTTGAACTGCAAATAGGGACTGGGAATTCCTGAAATCTTTGATCCTCTGTGATTACATGATGAGCAACAGATGGACTTTGAAGTACAGGATGTGGTAATTTGATCTTAATTTAAATGTTTTCTTATTGTATCAAGATCCTTCTGTTTTAATATTTTATTTGTTTTAAAGTATTTAAATTATTCTGATTTAATACCCTTTTAAAGTTAAAAAACTTTGAACTTTTAAAATGTCGGAAGTGACGTTTTAAAGAGAACATTTTAAATTTGTCCATGTAATGTATCTATATTTTTTAACATCTGTGGGGACAATGAAATGTTACAGTTTAAAAGTGCTATTGTTTTAATGTCCAGTTGACAAGGATTGGAGTGTCATAGTTGGACACAGGTGTCAACATGGCGGTCGAAAATTTCAGCTCGGGGCACAGTTGTAGAGAATTGATGGTTTAGTTAAGCCCAGAGCAAACCTGAAGGAGATTGTCCAGCTGGTGGGGAAGACCCAGACCATGGTGGGTAGGATTAGTCCCTGGATAAATCACAAAGAGCTGGTTGAGAGAGTTGGCATCCTTCTTTTCATTTGGCTAGACATGCTGGTCTGGCAAATAAGGATTGTCCATCTCTCAGCTATTATGCAACTGATGGTGTAGTTAGTTCCCTCAGCCTTGGTGTTGGTGCATGCTCTCTCATCAAGTTGTACTAAGAACTGTAACCAGACTATCATAAGAAAATAAACCCCTTGTTCCCTTAAAACATTTGATGGTCATTTATCAGCAATATTCCAGGCTGAATGCAACAATGGTAATAACTCACATAGGTCTTAGAGAGGTCATAGTCAACATTGCTCATAGTGGTCAAACACAGCTCATAGAGACTGTGGATAACTCATAGTGGTCAATCTCATAGTGTTCAAGAGAGCTGATGGTTGTCATAGCTCTTAGTGGTCATAAAGAGCTCAAAGTTATTCAGAGAATTCATAGTTTTCATAGTTTAGAGGTAATTGTGAGCTCATAGTTATCATTGCTCATAGTGGTCATACAGAGCTTACAGTAGTCATAACTCATGGTGGACATAGACAGCACATAATGGACAATAAGTACTCACACTTTTCGTAGCTCATAGTGAAACTAGACAGCTCACAGTTGTCACAGGCTATATTGCACATAGAGAGCAGACAGTGGCCAAAGGGAGCTGACAATAGTCATAGAGAGCTAAAAGTGGTCATAGAAAGCTCATAGTAGTCATACCTTACAGAGGTCATTGAGAGCACATAGTGGTCATAGAGTGCTCACAGTGGTAATAGAGAGTTCACAGTGGTCAAAAAGAGCTCACCAGGTCATAGGGAACAATGTCACAGAGGTCATTGAGAACTCATAGTGGTCACAGCTCACATTGGACATCAAGAGCTTACAGTGTTCTTAGCTCAGAGTGGTTACAGAGAGTTCAGAGTGATCACAGATTATAGTGGTAATAGAGAGCTCATAGTAGCCATAGGAGCTCATAATTGACAATAAGAGCTCACAGTAATCATAGCTCATAGTGATCATAGAGCTGATACTGTCATCATAGATCGTAATGGACATATAGAGCTCACAGTGGTCTTAGAGAGGTCACATTGGTCTTAGAGAGCTCACAGTGGCACAGAGAACTCATAGTCATCAAAGCTCACAGAGGTCATTAATAGCTCATAGTGGTCACAACTCACAATTATCATAGAGAACCGCCAGTGATTATAACTGAATTGCCATACAGAGCTCTTAATGGTCAAAAAGGGCTTATACTCATTATTGAGAGCTCACAATATAATAAAGATCTCATATTTGTCATAGAGATCTCACATTCATCATAGATCATACTGGTCTTAGAGAGGCTATAATGGTCATAGAGAGCTCATAATGGTCATAGTTCATAGTAGTCATAGAAAGCTCATGATGGTAAAAGAAATCTCACAGTGGTCATATCTCACAGTGGTTATAGATAGCTCACAGTGGTTGTAGATAACTAGCACTCGAGCTATTGAGTATGAGCAGTTCATAGCTCATAGTGGTCATAAAGAATTCATAATCATTATAGAGACCTTAAAATAGTCATAGCTCACAAGGGTGATATAGAGCTAACAGCAGTCATAAATCATAGTGGTCATAATGCACTCAAAGTGGTCATAGCTTATAGTGATCATTGAACTTACACTGGTCATAGATGGCTCATTGAGCTCATAAAGAGTTCACAGTCATCATAGGTCACAGTGGTCATAGAGAGGTCACAGCTCTCATAGAGAGTTCAAAATGGACTTTAAGAGCTCACAGTGTTCATGGCTTATAGAGATTATGGAGAGCTCACAGAAGTCGTAGCCCATAGTTTTCACAAAGAGTCACATTGATCAAAGCTGATAGTGGTCATAGACAGCTCACAGTGGCCATAGCTCATTGTACTCATAAAGAGCTCACAATTGGGGGCTGGAGAGGTAGCTCAGGGGTTAAGCCTCTGCCTTGCAGGCAGAAAGTCCTGAGTTCGGATCCTAGACCCCATGTATAGACACCAGGCAGAAGCAGGACCGGCTTGTGTTTCTGGTCCTGGTAGAGAGGAGGCTGTGAATCCCAGGGCAGAGTAAACAAGGAGGAGGTGGAGATGGTCCATGGTGGTTCCCGAATTTGCCCATGGTTCTACACACACACAAACACACACACACACACACACACACACACACACACACACACACACACACACGCATACACATGCACAATTGAATAAATAATAAAAAATTAAAAAAAATAAAATAAAAAGCTCACAGTCATCATGTCATAGAAGTCATAGAGAGTTCAAAATGGACTTTGATAGCTCATTCATATCTTATAGAGATTATGAAGAGCTCACAGTTCATAGCCCATAGTTTTCATAGACAACTCACATTGGTTAATGCTCATAGTAGTCATAAGGGTTAACAATGGTCATAGCTCACAGTGGTCATAGAGAGCTCACAGTGGTCATAGGTCATAGTGGTCATAGAGAGCTCATTATGGTCATAGAGAACTCACAGTTGTCATAGAGAGCTCAAAGTGGCCATAGACAGCTCAACGTAGTCATAGCTCATAGGAGTCATAGATCACCGTGGTCATAAATAACATATAAGTGTCATAGAGAGCTCAAACTTGTCATAGCTCATAGTGGTGATATAGATGTAACAGTAGTCATGATCACAGTTGATCATAGAGCGCTCACAGTGGTCATAGGCAGCTCAGAGTGGTCATAGAGAGCTCACACTGGTCATAGAGAGAACTCACAGCAGTCATAGCTCATTGTGCTTATAGAGAGCTCCCAGTGGTCATGGCTCACAGTGGTCATATAGAGCTCACAGTGTTCATAGCTCATAATGGACATAGAGAACTCACATTGGTCATAGGTTATATTGCTCATAGAAAGCTTACTGTGGTCATAGAAAATTCTGAATGATCATAGAGAGCTGACAATGGTCATAGATTGCTCAAGTGTGGTAGAGAGCTCAAAGTGGTGATACGCAGTTCACAGTGGTCACAGAGAGCTCACAGTTGTAACAAAGAGCTCATAGTGGTCAGAGTTCACAGAGATATTAGGGAGCTCATAGTCATCATGACCCACAGTGGTCATAGAGAGCTCATAATGGATGTAGAGAGCTCACAGTGGTCATAATGGTTATAGATTATAGTGGTCGTAAAGAGCATAGAGTGGTTCTAAGGAGCTCATACTGGTTATAAAGAGTTCATAGTCATCATAGATCATACTGCTCATAGAGAGCTCATCATGGTCAAAGAAATCTCTCAGGGATCATAGCTCATAGTGGTAATGTATAGATCACATTGGTTAAAGATATCTCACAGTCTTCATAGCTCATAGTGGTTATAGAAAGCTCAGAGTGGTCATAGTTCATAGTGGTCAAAGAAAATTCATAATCTTCATAGAGAGACAAAGTTGGTCTTACCTCATAGTGGTGGAGAGATAACAGTGATCATTGATCATAGAACACTAACAGAGGTCATATCTCAGAGGAGTCACAGAGAGCTTATAGTGGTCATAAAGAGTTCACAGAACTCTTAGCTCATGTGGTCATTGAGAGCTCACAGTGGTCATACAGAGCTCATAGTTGTCAGAAAGACTTCACAGTTGTCATAGCAAACAGTAGTCATAGAGAGCACATCATGGACATACAGGACTCATGAGGATCACAGCTCATAGTGGTTGGAAAAAGCTTACAGTGATCACAGCATAGTGGTCATACAGAGCTCACATTGGTCATACATCACAGAGCTCATGTAAAGCTCACAGAGATCATAGAGTGCTCACAGTGGTCATAGAGTAATTGAGCTCATAGTGATTATAAAGAGGTCACAATGTCAGAGAGTACTAACAATGGTCATAGCTCCTAGTGCTCATAGAGAGAAAATGGTGGCCATGTAGTGTTCACATTGATCATAGCTCACAGTGGACATAGAAAGCTCACAGTATTAATAGCTTATAGTGATAAAAGAGAATTCAGAGTGGTTATAGATCATAATGGTCAGAAAGACCTTATAGTGGTCACAGAGAGCTCACAGAGGACATAGCTGCTAGTTGTCACAGAAATCTGACAGTGGTCACAGTTCACAATTGTCATAGGGAGCTTATAATGGACAATAAGAGCTCACAGTGAGCATAACTCATAGTGGTCATAGAGAAGACATATTGGTCACAGCTCATAGTGGACATAGAGAGCTCCAGTTGTCACAGGTTATAGTGCTCATAGAGAACTCATAGTAGTCTCAGTTCAGAGGTCATTGAGAGCTCATAGTGGTCATTGAGAGTTCACAATGGTCATAGAGACTTTGCAATGGTCATAGAGAGCTCACAGTGTCATAGGGAACTCATAGTGCTCATACCCCACAGAGTGGTGATACTTCATAGTGGTTATAGAGAGCTCACAATGGCCATAACTCATAGTAGACATAGAGAGCTCATCGTGGTGACAGACAGTTCACAGTAGTCATAGCTCCCAGTGGTCATAAAGAGCTCATAATGGACATAGAGAGCTCACAGTGGTCATACCTCATAGTGGTCATACAGAGTTCACAGTGATCAAAGATCATAGTGGTCACAGTCATAGAGCTCACAGTCATCATAGGTCATTCTCTTCATAGAGAGGTCACAATAGTCATAGATATTTCACAATGGCCATAAAAAGCTCAAAGTGGTCATAGATAGCTCACAGTGTTCATAGCTCTCAGTGGTCAGTGAGAACTCATAATCATCATAGAGAGATCATATCCCACAGTGGTGACAAAGAGCTAATGATCATAGTTCATAGTGGTCATATGGTGCAAACAGAGGTCATAGCTCATAGTGGTCATAGAGAGTCCACAATTGTCACACCTCACAGTAAGCATAGATTGCTCATAAAGGAGATAGAGTGCTCACAGTGGTCATAGTTCATAGTGGTCATAAAGAGCTCACAGTGGTTATAGCTCATAGTAGTCAAAGAGGTCCCACAGTTATCATAACTCATAGTGGTCATATAAAGCTCACAGTGTTCATAGAGTACTCACAGTGGTCATAGCTCATACTGGTCATAGACAGCTTACAGTGGTCATGGTTCATAGGGGCCATAGATAGCTCTAATATGCTTACATAGGATCAAAGTGAAAACCAAAGGACTTAGAAGGTTTTGGGGAGGAAACTTTAATCTTAGCTCCTTGGACTTCCTCAAAAAATTTCTGGGAGCCACAGATCCAGACAGAAGTGCTATTCCTGGCCCATAAGAGGGAAGTCCAGGAAGGGCATCTGCCTCCCACCCATTTTGTTCCCATCCTCCTCAGCATCACAAAAGCCTTAAAGGATCCTCCACGAGGAAGTGATTAGTTGCTACAATGAAACTTGTAGAGAGAACCCAAAATAGCCCTTTGTTCTTCCTCCAGATCCCTCACCTCCCCCTCCCAGGTCGAGGATTCTGCACAGGGCTCACAGGTCCATGAGGGGTTGCACTCCAACCCCTGCCCTTCTGTCCTCTTCTTCCTCTTGACTCCTGCTCTTTCCTGGCTGTATTTTCTGCTTCAGATGATACTCCGTGTCTTAAAATCTCTTCTAGAGACTAGAGGCCTCAAGGTTAAGACTGCTGGCCTGGAGGAATTTTGGAATGAGGCTCTGGATCCCCTCAGAGAAAATGTGGGACCCAGACCCATGGATGAGGATGCTTTTTCTTGCCAGATGTTTTTCATACTTAAGCTAAGCTAATTTGAGGTCTTGTTTAAATAAGGTTTTCCTCAATGTTAATACATCTTTGATAAGTCTTTCAAGGGTAATTTTAAGATAGTTGATAAATTTTACAGTTGCTGGTAAAATGTTGTTCATGTGTTTGTATATGTTCTGTGTTTACATGTTGTGTGTCTTTTTTCTGTAGCCACTTCAATTTTTTTCATTTCTATTGCACACTGATATAAAAATTTTGGTGTGCCCTTTTTAAATACATGTATGAATACTTAAAAATAAGAACAGATAATTTTGATAACATCTAAGGCCTTAACTACTTATGTTTTATATCGAACACAATTGTTTTTCTAATAGACTGTATGTTTTCTTTCATACAAGTTTTCTTACAGGTTTCTCTGTTTCTCACAGGAAACAAAGCTTGCTTTCCAGGTCCTCACAGCATCCATTCAGGCCTCGGACATTCTTAAAAGCCACTAAAGGCCCGTTGTAAGCCTGGCTGTCTTCCATTGAAGCTATGCTTACCAATTTACAATTGTTAGGTTCTGACTTATGTCTCCCTAGCTCTTCTCTATCATTTCTCCACCTGCCCCGCCTATAGTTGTCATAGAGAGCTCACAGTGCTGATAGCTCATAGTTGGCTTAGAGTCTTCACAATGGTCATTACTCACAGTAGTCATAAATTATAGATCATATGGAACATATAGATCTCATAATAGACAACAAGAGCTCACAGTCATCATAGCTCATAGTGGTCATAGAGACCACACTGTGGTCATAGCTCACAGTGGTCATTCAGAGCTCAGAGTGATCATAGACTGCTCACAGTTTTCATAGAGAGTGCATAGTGCTCACAGTTCAAAGGGGTCATTGAGAGCTCATATTGCTCTCAGAGTTCATCAAGAATGCACAGTGGTTATAGCTCATAGTGTTCACATTAGTCATAGCTCAAAGGGGACATAGAGAGCTCACAGTGGTCATAGGCAGCTCAGAGTGGTCATAACTCACAGTAGTCATAGAGAGCTCATAAAGAAAAAAGAGTTCACACAGTGGTAATGTCTCATACTGACAACAGAATGCTCAATGTTGTCATAGAGAGGTCACCATGGTCATAGTTCATAGTGTTCATAGATGGCTCCCAGGGGTCATGGAAACACACATTTGTCATAGCTAATCGTGGTCATATAAAGCATATGTAAGAGTGTAACAGTGTAACGGGGGTCCATGGAGACCACTGGGGGCAGGGATAAGCTGGCACAGAGTCAACAGCA
Organism: Typhlomys cinereus; assembly: GCA_023101885.1. NCBI lineage: Eukaryota > Metazoa > Chordata > Mammalia > Rodentia > Platacanthomyidae > Typhlomys > Typhlomys cinereus. The sequence continues at coordinate 3,013,827 of JALPQD010000204.1, read as the reverse complement.
TAGACTCTGGAAGTCAGGTGGCTGGCAAAGCAGGCTCTCAGGCTTTATAGACTCTCAGGTTTTCAGGCTCGTATATTATAAAGATTAGGCTGCTTATATACCCTACTCAACATCCCATACATCTCAGCGTGAGCCTTTGCTGAGTTGTCCTATTCAGATTGTTCCTCTCAGCGAGGCAGTCTAATGGTACCAACTGTCTTTGCTCTGGAGAAAGCGTAGATTTGTAATCTTGTGAGATTTGTATGCTTAGCAGGAGGGAGGAGTCCAAGGAGCCTCTCTGTATGGGGGATAGGAGCTTCTGTGGCACAATCATTGTCCGTTCCTCCTTCATATCCATTCTTTTTATTTTTGACAGCCAGAGGGAGCCAGAGTTCTTTGCTCTGACCTTGTTGACTCTGCTTCAGAAGACATCCAGCATTATGGACCGTGCCTGTCTGAGGTCATCCTGTCTCACAGGATCTTACTCATATTGTCTACTGGCCTTCAAAGGACCTCATCTCTGGTAATCGTGTCATGATATGTGAATAGTAGACTAGAACAAGGCTTCACAAATCTCTGCAATCCAAGCTCGAACCATGTCCCTAGGGGCACTATGGCTTGGATATTCAAAGACCATAAGTGTCTGTAGCATGGTCGCAGTGATGGAGTGCCACTGAGAGATGTGCTGAAGGAAATACTTAAGTAATATAATTGACAAGAGAACAGTTCCTTCCATAATAATGTAAGTTACAATCCATTACAAATTAAAATCAAGTGATAAAACAATGAAAGAAAACCCACAATCTGAGAAACAGCCGATTGATATAGAACATAAGTAGCTAAGGCCTTAGATGTTACCAAAAACTATTGTTCTTTTAAGTATGCATACATGTATTAAAAATGGCATGCCAAAAAATTAGCATGCAACAGAAATGGAAAAGATAATCAGTGCACAATAGAAAAGAAAAAAATTAGCATGCAACAGAAATGAAAAAAAAATATTAAAGTTAGCACAGATTTACTCATTTTTTGAATCTGGTTCCCAGGAAGGCTTCACAATCTCTGTTGCCGGTCTTACATCTTGAGTTGGAACCCATACTGGCAAAGTGATATCTTGAGGGAAGACACAAGCATATCTTCAAACCCAGGTTAATAAGGGAGAGAGTCCCTGCCATAGCAGCGTTCCAGGGTCCCTCCATTGGACAAGAAGCAGGGCAGTGTTGCGAGTCAGGAAATCCCAGTGTTTATAAGCAGGGCTTAATCCTGAATCATGAAAAGTGAGGAAATATGGTGAAACAGGGCCTCTGTCAGAGCCAAGTGTGGGTCACGTTTGGGTTCAGGGGATGTGGCCTTTGCCAAAAGGCACTTCAAAGTTCTGTTGGATCTTTCCCCAATGGCTTGCCCCTGTGTGTTATAGAGAATGACAAAGGTGTTATTAATTTTCCATGAGGCTATAAAGGAACCAAATTATTGGGAAGCGTATGCAGGTCCATTGTCAGTCTTCAGTGTCCAAGGTACACCCATAACCAACATGGCAGATTTTAGGGATTTAATAGCATGGGCTGCCTTTTCTCCTGTAATGGCTATTGCATACACAAAAGAGGAACAAGTGTCCACTATGCCATGAACATATTTTAGGTTCCAAAAGTGGTAGTGGTGGGAACATCCATTTGCCAAATTGCATTAGGCAAGAGACCTCTGGGATTTAGCCCTCCCTTGTTGAGAGGGCCAAGTGGAGCCAAGGGGGCACAGATCGCACAGGACCTGACTAAATGTTTACATTGTGACATTGTAACCTCTGGAATAAGCTTGCATAAGCTCCAAGGGATATGGTGAAATTGTTGGTGTAATGCCCTTGTTTGCTCAAGAAGCTCTAAGTCCACAGTCATAATCATAGTATCTGTTAAATCATTTCCCTTAGCCAGAATTCTGGGAAGTTTTGTTTGTGACTTTATATGAGTAATACACCAAGGGTGAGCCCTATGTTCCAATACATCCTGGACCAACTGCATGGTGACATGTAAGGGGCTCATGCAGTCCTTGAGCAAAGAAAATGAAAGGGTCTGGACAGCCTGTATTGCTTACTGACTATCAGAAAATATATTAACAGTTTCTAATTGGCATTCAGTAAAACTGTTTAAGAGCCTCAAGAGTTCACCCAGCTGCATTGAGCTGGGGTTGGGGAGGACATAAGTAATGTCTTTTCCCCCCAGGTGCTGAATGAGAGTACATCTGCAGGTTTTTTTTTTTTTAAGAATAGGGACAAGATTAAAAAGGAACAGATGAGACAAGGAATGTATAGTGGGTAACTTCTATTGTTCCTAGGCCACGGCCCTATGCCCACATGGTGTCTCCAGAGGATGTGGAGATGACATGTCCTTCCCTATCATTGGACAGAGAAACACCGAGAAAATGAAAGGAACATTTATGCTCGTCTCTCACACAAAGGTAAAAACACAAAGGGGCCAGCTTACCAAACAACTGCCAAAAGGGGAAGAGTACTCCACACTGGTACGATGATGCAGAAAGCGCTGCCATGGAAGCCTCACGTTGGGTTCCAGATGTAACAGTGTAACAGGGGTTCATGGAGACTCTTGGGGATGGGAATAAGGTGGCGCAGAATCAACAGCACAGACTCTGGCAGTCAGAGGAGTGGCAAAGCAGGCTCTCAGGCTCATAGGCTCTCAGGCTTGCAGGCTTATGCATTATAAATATCAATCTGCTTATAAAACCCACCCACCATCCCATAAGTCCCAGCATGAGCCTTTGCTGAGTTACTCTAATTGGATTGGTCCTCTCAGACAGGCAGTTTAATGACACCAACTGTCTTTGCTCTGGAAAAGGTGTAGTCTCACGAGATTTGTACTCTCTGGAGAATGCTTGGCAGGAGGGAGAACACCAAGGAGACTCTCTGTATGGGGGATAGGACCCTCTGTGGCACAATCATTGTCCATTCTTCCTTCATATCCATCCTTTTTATTTATTTTTGACAGTCAGCCGGAGCCAGACTTCTTTGCTCTGACCTTGTAAACCCCACCTCAGAGGGCGTCCAGCATTATGGACCATGCCTGTCTTACATTATCCTGTCTCACAGGATCTTTCCTGTTATTGGCTACTGGCCCTCAAAGGATCTAACCTCTAGAAGGCATGTCAGGATATGTGGATAGTAGACTAGACCAAGGCTTTACAAATCTCTGCAATCCAAGCTTCAACCATTTTTCTAGGTGCACTCTGGCTCGGATATTCAAGGGCCATAAGCATCTTGTAGCGTGGTCTTAGTGATGGGGCACCGCTGTGAGATGTGCTGAAGCAAGAACTTAAGCAACATAATTCATCAGAGAACTGTTCTTTCTATAATGATGTAAATTACAATCAATTAAAAATTAAAATCAAGTGACTAAACAATAAAAGAAAACCCTCAATCTAATAAAGAAATATCTGTGATCAATGTAGAACATAAGTAGCTAAGGCCTTAGATATTACCAAAATTTTTCTTTTAAGTATGTATACATGTATTAAAAATGGCATGCCAAAAAAAAAATCACCACACAACAGAAATGAAAAAAAAATCAGCACGCAATAGAAATGAAAAAAAAAAAAAACTATTGAAGTGGGCACAGATTTACTCATTTTATGAATCTGGTTCACAATCTCTGTTGCTGGTCTTACATCTCGAGCTGGCACCCATATTGGCAAGGTGGAATACTGAAGGAAGATACAAGCATATCCTCAACCCCTGGTTAATAAGCAAGCGGGTCCCAACCATAGCAGTGTGACGGGGTCCCTCTATTGGATCAGAGGAAGTCTTCATTGCACATACTGGTAACAAAGTGCTCACATTGTTCATAGAAAACTCACATTGGTCATAGCTCATTATAGGACTAAAGAAATCACAGTGGTCACAACTTATTGTAGTTAGAAAGAACTCACAGTGGTATTATAGAGCTCACAGTTTTGATAGCTCCTAGTTGGCTTAGAGTCTTCACCATGGTCATTACTCACAGTGGTCATAAAGGACTCACAGTGGTCATAGGTCACAGTGGTCATAAAGAGTTCACAGTTGTCATAGCTCATAGTGGCAATAGATAGCTCATAGTTGTTACAAAGAGCTCAAAATATTGATAACTCACAGAGGTTATAGAGAGCTCATAATGGTCATAGCTCCTAGTGGCAATAGAGAGCACACAATGGTTGTAACTCAGAGTCATCATAGAGAGCTCACAGTAGTCATTGCTTATAGCGGTTATAGGGATCTCATCATGGTCACAGAGGGCTCACAGTGATCATAGTGGTCATAGATAGTTCACAGCGGTAGCTCATGGCAGTAAAAGGGGGCTCACAGTTTTCAGAGATCACAGTGGTCTTAGAATGCTCAAAGTGGTCATATCTCATAATGATCACACAGAGTTCACAGTGGTCATAGAGAGCTCACAGTGGTCAAAGCTCATAGTGCTCATAGAGAGCTTCACAGTGTTCTTATATCATAATGGTCATAGAGACCTCACAGTCATGATAGCTAACTATGGTCATAGAGAATTCACAGTGCTTGTAGCACACAGTGGTTTTAGAGAGCTCAAAACGGTCATAGAGAGCTCACAGTGGTCATGGCGAAGTAACAGTGATCATAGAGAGGTCACAGTGGACATATAGAGCTCCCTTCATAATAGAAAACTCACAGTAGTCATAGCTCACTGTAGTCATAGACAGCTCACAGCGCTCATAGCGCATAGTGGTCATAGCATGCTCACAGTGGTCACAGAGAGCTCACAGGGGTGATGGAGAACTCACAGTGATCATAGAGAGCTCAAAGTGGTCATAGAGAAATTATAGGGTCTATAGAGAATTCACTGTTGTCATAGAGAGTTTTCTGTGTCATAGCTCACAGAGGTCATAGAAAGCCTATACTGCACTTTGCTCATAGTGGTCATAGAGAGTTCATAGTGGCTGTAGAGAGCTAACAGTGGTCATAATTCATGTTGGTCATAGACACAGTGGTCATGGGCCATACTTGTCAGACAGCTCACAATGGTAACAGAGAGCTCACAGTGGTCATAGCTGATAGTGGTCATGGAGTGTTCACAGACATCATAGCTTGTAGTGGTCATAGGTCATAGTGCTGATAGAGAGCTCACAATGGTCATGAAGATCTCACAGTGGTAATAGCGAAAACAAGTGTTCATAGAGACCTCAAGGTAGTCATAGAGAGGTCACAGTAATTATATATAGCTCATAGACACCATAAAGAACTCACAGTGGTCAAATATCATAGTGTCCATAGACAGGATTTAGTGACCACAGAAAATTCACAATGTTCACAGCTCATAGTGGTCTGAGAAAGCTCACAGTGATCATACCTCATATTGGTCATATAGAGCTCATAGTGGTCCTACGTTCTATTGGTCATACAAAGCTCATAGTGGTCCTAGAGAGCTGACAGTAGTCATAGGTCATAGTGCTCATAGAGGGCTCACAGTGGTCATAGACAGCTCACAGTGGTCATAAAATGCTCAAAGTTGTTACAGAGAGGTCACAGTGATCATATGAACTTACAGTTCTCATAGAGAACACATAGTTGTCATGGTTCACAGAAGACATAGAGAGCTCATCGTGGTCATAGCTCATAGTAGTCATGGAGAGCTCATAGTGGTCACACACAGCTCACAGTGGTCATAGAGGGCTTACAGTGGTCATAGGAGTTCACTGTAGTGATAGAGAGGTCACAGTGGTCATAGAGAGCTCAAAGTAATCATAGGTCACAGCTTTTATATAAGCTCATAGAGGCCATAGAGAGCTCATACTGATCATACTTCATAGTAGTCTCAGAGAGCTCAGAGTAGTCACAGAGAACTCACTGTGGTTTTTAGCTCATCACTATCATACAGAGCTCATAATGGTCATATGAAGTCAAAGTGGACATAGAGAGCTCACAGTTCTTATCAAGGGCACATAGTAGTCATAGAGAGCTCATCGTGGCCATGGCTTATAAAGGCCATAGAAAACTTACAGTGGTCATAGAGAGCTCATTGTGGCCATGGAATGCCCACAGAGGTCATAGCATAGTGGTCATAGAAAGCTCACAGTGCTCATAGCTCTTAGTGGTCATAGAGGGATCACAGTGGTTACAGCTCACAGTGGTCGTAGAGACCTCAGATGGTGATAGAGAGCTCACAGTGGTCATAACTGATAGTGTTCATACAGAGCTCACAGTGGTCACAGAAAGCTCACAGTGTTCAGAGGGAGATGAAAGTGGTTATATAGACTTAATAGTGACCATAGTTCTTAATGGTCATACAAATCTCACAGTGGTAATAGAGAGCTCACAATGGTCATAGAAATCTCACAGTATTCATAGCTCACAGTGGGCATAGAGAGGTAATAATATTCATAATAAGCTCACAGTGTTCATCGCTAATAGTGTTCATAGAGAGCTCACAGTGTTCATAGTTTATATTAGTCTTAGAGAGGTCGCAGTAGTCATTACTCATAATGGTAATAAAGAAATCAAAGTAGAGAGGTCAGAGTCTCAGAGATGTCAGTGGTTGTAGTTCACAGTGGTCATAGAGCTCATAGTAGTCACAGAAATCTCCATAGTAATAGCTTACAGTGGCCATACAGATCTCATAGAAGTCATAGTTCATAGTAGTCACAGAGAGTTCATAATGGCCTTAGAGAGCTCACAGTGGTGATGGGCAGCTCACAGTGATCATAGGGAGCTCACAGTTGTCATGGTTAATACTGGTCATAGGGAGCTCATAGTGGTCATAGAGAGCTCACTGTAGTCATGCTCATTGTGGCAATTCATCACCATGGTTGCTGATAAGTAATCATCAAACAGCTTAAGGGAACAAGGGTTTATTCTCTCTCACAATCCCTGGATACAATTCTTATTCCAGCTTGATGGGTGATCATGCACCAACACCAAGGCCAAGGGATCTGGCCATACCATTCTATGTAATAGCTGAGAGAGGGACAATCCTTGCCAGACCAACATGTCTGGCCAAGTGAACAGAAGGATGCCAGCTCTCTCAATTGGATCCTCATGCTTTATTCTAGGGCCTAATCCCACCCATCATAGCCTGGGCCTTCATCAGTTACACAATCTCCTGCAGGTTTGCTCTGGAAATAACTCAACTACTAATTCTTTAGAAATGTGCCCAGAGCTCAAACCTTTAACTGTCAAATTTACACCTGTACCTAATTATGACACTCCACCCCTTGTCAACTTGACTAAAAAACATAGCACTTTTAAACTGTAACCTTCAATCCTTGTCCCCACAGATGTTAAATGTTATTTAAAAAATATAAATACATTTCGTGGGGTCAATAGTGTGTGTCCATAGTAGTGTCTCTATGTTTAAGGGGAACACAGGATACGGCCCAGGGAAATGCCACTGGGTCCTTGTATGTCATTGGATAGGAGGAGGGCCCAGAGGAGAATCTGGCATGCACATTAAAGGATTCTCTGGGATTTGGGGGGAGGCACTGGAGGATGGGGAGGGAAGAGTGAGGGGAGGGAGAGCAGGGGGGTCGAGGAGAGGAGGAGGGAGGGAGGGAACCGGTGTACCTATTAAGTTTGTATGAGCAGAAATAATAATAAAAATATTAAAAAATAATAAAGTAATTGTTAAATTAATAAATTTTAAGTAAATTTTATACATAAATAAATGATTAAATAATAAAAAATTATTCTAAGTAAAATAAAAAATATAAATACATTTCATGGACAAATTTAAAATCTTCTCTCATTAAAACTTCAATTCCAACATTTTAAAAATTCAAAGGTTTTTAACCTTGAGTATATCACATCAAAATAGATTAAATACTTTAAGACAGATAAAACATTAAAACAGAAGTATCTTGACATAATAAGAAAACATTTAAATTAAGATCCATTTTCTGTTGCTCATCACATATCAAGGTAGTTCAAGATTCTAGGCATTCCAAGTCCCTGTTTGCAGGTCAAAGCTGAAAAGCAGAGTTCATCTGAACCAGGCTGAATTTCCACTTGCAGCTGTCCTCATCATACATCCCATGATTCTGGCATCTCCAACAGTAGTCTGGGTTCGCCTCTGCAGCTATAAGCTCAACCTTATATTTCAGGACTCTATGCCTGCCACTTGGTGCCAAGCTTTTACTGCTCTTCATGAACCCTGTAATCATTCACCAAAACCACCTGGGGACGCTGCCAGATTCCAAAGCAATTTGAAATCAAACTTGATTCACTGGAGCCACAGCTGTGCCAAATTTTGTGTGCTGATGCTGGGAAAAGCATCTTTTAGGCAGCCAAACTTGCAAAGTGGAAGAAACAGCTTTAACTTGGGGTTTTGGCCCCTGAAAGAATCAGTTTTCAAAGCACAAACTTGCGATATGGTGGTTTTCACATCTTCTACCATTCCAGTGCAAGTCACTAGGTATTCCTTCACTGATACTCATTTCTCCAAGAGCAGCAGATATTTTGCTGCCTGCCCTTTGCACATCGGTAGCTTCATGGCCACAAACACAGCTCTCCACTATCAAACAAACCAGTCCATTGTGTTCAAATTCAACTTCAACAAAGTCCTTGTTCCCCTCATCAGAAACTGGGCCCAAACAATTCATTACTCTTTCAGCATCACTGTTTTCCAAATGATCCACCAAACTCTGAAGAACAGTTTTTATAATCCACAAAGTGAAAATCCTCAAGCATTTCCAATTTTGTCCAGCATAACTGTTCAAAAGCCACAAAGTCCCCCCCTTCCCCTCCACTCTGCCGCCCAGGACACGCGCATGGTCCAGCTGGGCCTCACTGCTCCGCCACCCAGAGCCCCAGGCCGCCCGAGTGGACCCAGCTCCTCCCACCATCCAGCGGGAGCCGCCGGCGCAGGGCCTGGGAGGAGAGAGGGCACCTCCTCTGCGCCCGGCCCCGCCCTCAGGTCCCCCGGGTGTAAATAGCACCCTGCCTTCGCCCCATCCCCCTTCCCCTCCACTTCGCAGCCCGGGACGCCCGCTCGCGGTCCAGCCGGGCCTCACCGTGCCGCAACCCAGGTAAGCTCGGTCCCTGCCCACCCCCAGAACCCCAGGCCAAATAATTCAGTTTAGTGAAAAACGCACAGAAATTAAAAGAAGATCTTAAGAGTTAAAACGACAATGCCAAAGTCTAAGTGCAAATCCATGAGAAACAACACTCAAGTAAACAAATCTCCCACTGAAGGAATTAATCCCATAATGTTAGACTCCAACCAGAACAAACCCATGGAAAATGGCCAAGAAAGCCTGACCCAGGATAACAACCTTCAAAATATGATCATTACCATGTTCAATACTATGAAAGAGCAAATCTGGGAGGAATTAAATAATCGAATCAATCGCTTTGAGGAGGAACACAACAGACACATGGAGGAGTTGAGAAAAACAATGCAAGAATCAAAAACTGGCATAGAGCAGTTAAAGCAGACTCAAACAGAGTTTAAAACTGAGCTAAAAGACAAGTTATCTTCAACCCAGACTCCACAGAGAGTCTTATCAGCAAAACTAACGAAGCAGAAAACAGAATTTCAGATCTTTGAAGATAAAGTGGGAGTATTAACCAGCTCAATGGAAGAGATTGTTAAAGCCAAAAAGATGCTTGAGAGAAATATCCAGGAGATATGGGACACCCTGAAGAAGCCCAACATGCGTATTCATGGAATACCAGAACAAGAATCTCAAAATACCACCCCTGAGGAAATTTTTCAAATGATCATCAAGGAAAACTTTCCTCATCTAAAAAAAGAGAGGCCCATACATATACAAGAGGCATTCCACACCCCAAACAGATATGACCAAAACAGAAGCTCGTCACGGCAAATAATAGTCAAAACACTCCACATTCAAGATAAAGAACTGGTGCTGAGAGCTTCAAGGGAGAAAAAACAAGTGACTTTTAAAGGTAAACCTATTAAAATAACAAATGACTTCTCAGTCGAAACAGTAAAAGCAAGAAGAGCTTGGAGAGACATACTTCAAGTCTTGAATGGGTAAAAATGTCAACCTAGGCTGATTTACCCTGCAAAACTATCAGTCATGATCGAGGGAGAAAGAAAAATCTTCCAGCACAAAGACAACTTGAAGGGATACATGTCCACCAAACCAGGCCTTCAAAAAATGCTAGAAATGATGCTCAAGCGTGAAGAAAAAAGCAGGCATATCCAGGAGAGCAGAAGGCAAGTATAACACCATTAAAAGCGAAGCAATATACTTATAAAAACTACTAAACATAATAAATGTCTGGAATCAAAAATAGTTTCACCATTATAACACTAAATGTTAATGGAATTAACTCACCGATCAAGAGACACAGATTACAAACTTGGATTAAAAATCACAATCCATTAATCTGCTACGTGCAGGAAACCCATCTCACCACAAAAGATAGGCACGCTCTAAAAATAAAAGGCTGGTCAACAATTCTACAAGCAAATGGAAGCAGAAAACAGGCAGGGGTAGCCATTATGATATCAGACAAAGTGGACTTCAGACCAAAGAAAATTATAAGAGACACGGATGGATACTATATTTTAGTCACAGGTACAATTCACCAGGAAGACTTCACAATACTGAACATAGATGCACCCAATACGGGCCCCTCCACATTCATCAAGAAAACCCTACAGCGCCTAAAGCAAGAAATCAACCCCCAAATGATAATTCTTGGGGACTTCAACACCGCCCTCTCAACTTGGGATAGATCAACAGGTCAAAAGCTTAATAGAGACACTTTGGACCTTAATCAAACTCTTAAAGAAATGGACCTTACAGATCTCTATCAAACTTTTCACCCACGTACCAAAGAATACACATTTTTCTCAGCAGCACATGGAACTTTCTCCAAAATAGATCACATACTGGGCCACAAAACGAATCTACACATGTACAAAAAAGTTGAAATTCTAACCTGTGCCGTCAGACCACCACAGCCTAAAGCTGGACATCCACAATACAACAAACAAGAGAAAATACGCTAACTCCTGGAAACTTAACAATATGATGCTGAATGAGAACTGGATTCAGGAAGAAATTAAAAAGGAAATTCAAGATTTCCTGAAAGTGAATGATAATGAAAATACAATTTACCAAAATCTCTGGGACACAATGAAAGCTGTTCTAAGAAGTAAGTTCATAGCTCTTAATGCCTACGTCAAAAAAATGGAAACATCAGAAATAAACAACTTAACAATGCAGCTTAAAGCTTTAGAGAAACTAGAGCAATCTGATCCCAAAAGTAGTAGAAGAGAGGAGATTAGCAAAATAAGGGGAGAAATATCTGAAATCGAGATTAAGAAAACGATAGAAAAAAATCAACCAGTCAAAAAGCTGGTTTTTTGAAAAAAATCAATAAGATTGATACACCCCTAGCTAAATTAACCAAAGGCAAGAGAAAGAAAACCCAAATTAACAAAACTAGAAATGAACATGGAGTTATCACTACTGATACCCAAGAAATCCAGAGAATTATAACATCATATTTCAAAAACTTATACTCTGTGAAGTTTGACAACACAAAAGAGATGGATGAATTTCTAAGTAAACACAACTTACCTAAATTGAATCAGGAAGTTGTGAATTATTTAAATAGTCCTATAACACATAAGGAAATTGAAGAAGTAATCTCAAATCTTCCCACCAAAAAATGTCCTGGACCAGATGGATTCAGCACAGAGTTCTACCAGACATTTAAGGAGTTAATAACACCAATACTCCTTAAACTGTTCCATCAAATAGCAAAGGAAGCAACACTACCAAATTCCTTCTTTGAAGCGAATATCGTTTTAACCCCAAAACCTAATAAAGATTCACTTAAAAAAGAAAACTAAAGGCCGATCTCTCTGATGAACACAGACGCAAAGATTCTCAACAAAGTCTTAGCAAATCGGATTCAAAAACATATCAAAAAGATCATTCACGGGGACCAAGTAGGCTTCATCCCCGGCACATAGGGTTGGTTCAACATACGCAAATCAACAAATGTAATTCATCATGTAAACCAGTCCAAAGTCCAAGACCACATGATACTCTCAATAGATGCAGAAAAAGCTTTTGACAAGATCCAACAGCCTTTTATGATCAAAACGCTAGAGACAGTAGGAATGGAAGGAACCTTTATCAATATAATAAAAGGTGTATACAACAAGCCCACAACAAGGATTATGCTCAATGGGGAACAATTGGAAGCATTCCCACTTCGATCAGGAACTTGGCAAGGCTGTCCACTCTCACCACTTCTATTCAATATTGTACTTGAAGTCTTAGCTGAAGCCATAAGACAAGAAAGGGACATAAGAGGGATTCAAATCAGCAAGGAAGAAGTCAAGCTATCCCTGTTTGCAGATGACATGATCTTATACCTGAGGGATCCCAAAAACTCCACCAGGAAGCTTCTGGAACTAATTGAGAAGTTCAGCAGGGTGGCAGGATACAAAATAAATGTGCAAAAATCAGAGGCCTTCCTATATGCCCAGAATGAAAGAAGTGTAAAAGCCATGAGAGAAACAATCCCATTTACTGTAGCCCCTAAAAAAATGAAATACCTTGGTACAAACCTAACCAAGGAGGTAAAAGACCTTTACAATGAAAACTTTAAAACCCTACAGAATGAAATTGCTGAAGACATCAGAAGGTGGAAAGACCTCCCATGCTCCTGGATTGGCAGAGTCAACATCGTAAAAATGACCATCCTACCAAAGGCAATATACAGATTCAATGCTATACCAATCAAAATCCCAAAGCAATTCTTCAAAGAAGTTGATCAAACAATCTCAAAGTTCATATGGAGGCACAAAAGACCCAGAATAGTAAAGACAATCCTGAGTAACAAAAACACTGCTGGAAGTATTACCATACCAAACCTAAGTCTATACTACAAATCCATAGTTTTAAAGACAGCCTGGTACTGGCTCCAAAATAGACACACAGATCAATGGATAAGGATTGAAGACCCAGATATAAGCCCACAAAGTTACAGCCATTTGGTCTTTGACAAAGGGGCCCAAAAAATCCAATGGAAAAAGAACTGCATCTTCATCAAATGGTGCTGGCAAAACTGGATCTCCACATGCAGAAGATTAAAGCTGGTCCCTTACTTGTCACCATGTAAAAGACTTAATTCCAAATTTTTCAAGGACCTTGATATCAGGCCAGAGACTATAAAAAACCATAGTTGAAAGGATAGGGAACTCCCTCGAGCTGATTGGGCTAGGCCAACATTTCCTAAACAGACATCCAATGGCAGTCACTGCTCCCAACTCTCAACAGTTGGGATCTTGTGAAATTAAAGAGCTTCTGTTCAGATAAAAAGATTGTAAAACGAGCTCAAAGACAACCCACAGAATGGGAGAAAATCTTCATTAACCACATATCTGATAGAGCGCTACTGTCCAGAGTGCACAAAGAACTTAGAAAACTAAACACCAAGGAAACCAATGGCCCAATTAAAAAATGGGCCCTGGAACTTAAAAGAAACTTACCAGGGATGAAATTAAAATGTCTAACAAATATCTTAAAAAATGCTCCACTTCCTTAGCCATCAGGAAAATACAAACCAAAACTTCCCTGAGATATCATCTCACCCCAGTCAGGATGGCAAAAATCCACAATACAAACAACAATAAATGCTGGAGAGGATGTGGAGAGAGGGGAACTCTCCTACATTGCTGGTGGGAATGCAGGCTCATACAGCCACTCTGGCGAGCCGTCTGGAGATTCTTAAAGAAATTAAAGATTGAAATGCCATATGACCCTGCTATTCCACTTTTCGGAATAACCCCCCATACATCAGAGGTTCACCTCGATAGCACAAGCACGGCCATGTTCATAGCAGCACTGTTTACAATAGCAAAGTCATGGAATCAACACAAATGTCCAACAGTTGATGAGTGGATAAGAAAACCATGGTATATCTATACAATGGAGTACTACTCAGCCATCAAAAATGATGAATTACTGGAATTTGCTGGGAAATGGATGTCATTATAAACAATTATACTAAGTGAAGTATCCCAGACCCAGAAAATTAAGCGCCGTATGTACTCCCTAATAGGTAGCTCCTAGTACCAAACCCACCCAGCCCACCTAGAGACAGTAATTGCAAGGATTATGAACAGGAGGGATGGGGTAGGAGGGCCACACCAGAAACAAGGAGAGAAGGGACCATGTTACAGCAGAGAAAATAGGCCTCCATCAAGGACTGCAAGTAAGTAATGTGACACCTGGTTAAGTTCACAGACTTTTGTTCCTGATCATTTACTACTGAGGGGGTATGATCTCACCAGAAGAGGAAGGCATACAGTCTGGCAGATAAAAAGTAACCATTATGCAAATTGGTGATAGACCCCTCCCTCACTGTGGTTTCCCACTTTTATTATATCTACCTTTGAATGTGCTTTTATCACAAGAGTCTAGTTTAATAACTTTTTGTCTCTGGCCAGGGGGTAACATACAATGCCCACCAGGATGGAGTGAAGGGCATTGCAGGAGCAGCAAAACTGCAAAAGAAAATCAACAAACCACAATCCAGAACTTCAGAGACTCTATATCAACCACCTAGAACTAGGCCAGCCTAATCTCTCCCCATCCTGAAGCTCAGGGAAATTTGCGGAAGAGGGGGCGGTAAGAGTGTAAGAGCAAAAGGATGGGAGGAGCAATGATATGTAAGATACTCCATACAAGTTAGGGCCGAAGCAATCATAATTGGACTTTACATGCCCTGCGCATTGTCCAATATACTATTGACCTCACAAAGTCTAGCATCTGCTAAAGGCACCAAGATCCTTGCAGGCACGGGATTGGCAGCCACAGCAATGTTCCTATATCTAAGGGGAACACGGGAAAGGATTCAGGGAAAGGCCACTGGGTTCTTGTACGTCATCAGAGAGGAGGGCCCAGAGGAAAATCAGGCATGACCAAGAAAGGACTCTCTGGGAATTGGGGCGGGAGGCACTGGGGGATGGGAAGGGAGGGGGGTGGGGAGGAGAAGCAGGGGGTACAGGGGAGGAGGAGGGAAGGAGGGAATTGGTGTACCTATTAAGTTTGTATGAGCTGAAATAATATTAAAAAACATATTAATAAAAAAAAAGCCACAAAGTTCACATAGTCAGATTTAACAGCAACACCCCACTTTCTGGGTACTAAATTCTGTTGCAGTTTGCCTGCATGGTTGCTGATAAATGACCATCAAATGACTTAAAGTAACAAGTGTTTATTCTCTCTTATCATTCCTGGTTACAATTCTTATTCCAGCTTGATGGGGCAGCATGCACCAACACCAGGGCGGAGGAACTAGCCACACCATCTCTATGTAACAGCTTTACTTGCCAGATCAGCATATCTGTCCAAGTATACAGAAGGATGTCAACACTCTCAACCAGGTCTCCAAGATGTATTCCAGGGCCTAATCCCACCCATCAGAGGCTGGGCCTTCCCCATGAGCTACACAATCTCCTGTAGTTTTGCTTTGGGCTAATTCAACTACTAATTCTTTAAAAAAGTGCCAAGAGCTCAAATTTTGAACTTTCTTTTTTTTTTAATTTTTTTTAATTTATTCAATTGTGCGTGTGTATGTGTGTGTGTGCATGTATGCGTGTATGTGTATGTAGAACCACGGACGAATTCGGGAACCACCATGGACCGCCTCCTCCTTGTTTACTCTGCCCCAGGATTCACAGGCTCTGCCCTACCAGGACCAGAAACGCAGGCCGCCCCCGCTTCCGCCCGGCGTCTATAGGTGGGGTCTAGGATCCAAACTCAGGACCTTCTGCCTGAAAGGCAGAGGCTTAACCCCTGAGCCACCTCTCCAGCCCAAATTTTGAACTTTCAAGTTGACATCTGTGCTTCACTATGACACTCATAGTAGTCATATAGAACTCATAGTGTTCATAGCTCATACTGGTCTTAGAGAGGTCAGAGTGGTCATAGTTCAAAGTAATCATATAGAGGTCACAATCAGAGTTTCAAAGTGGTCATAGAGAATTCATAGTGTTCATAGAGATCTCCCAGTGGTCATAGTGAGCTAACAGTAGTCATAGAGCAGTCAAAGAGAGTGGTCATAGAAAGCTCACAGTGGTCATGTAGAGCTCATAATGGTCATAGTTCACAGTGGTCATAGACAGCTCACAGTGGTTATGGACAGCTCATAACAGTCATGATAGTTCACAGTGGTCATAGATAATAGCAGTCATAGAGGGCTCATAAGGACAGTAGAGAGCTCACCGTGGTCATATGGAACTCAAAGTGGTCACAGAGAGGTCACAGTTTTCAGAGATGTCACAGTGGTCATGGAGAGCTCATGGTAGTCATAGATCACAGTGGTCTTAGGGAGTGCATAATGGCCATAGAGAGCTCACAGTGGTCATAGAGAGCTCACAGTGATCATGGCTTATACTGGTCATAGAGAACTCATAGTGGTCATAGAAACTTCACAGTAGTTATAGCTCATAGTGGTCATAGAGCTAATAGTGTTCATAGTGTTATCACAGTGGTCATACCTCATAGTGGACATGCAGAGCTAATGTTCACAGTGTTATGACAGACGTCCTACCTCATAGTGGTCCTAGAGAGCTCACAGTAGTCATAGCTCATAGTTGTCATAGACAGCTCACAGTGGTGATAGCTCATAGTGGTCATGGAGAGGGCACAGTTATCAGAGGTGTCAATGTGGTCATAGAGAGATCACAGTGGTCATAGTGTTCTCACAGTTGTGATAGCTTAGAGTGGTCACAGAGAGCTAACAGGGGTAACAGAGAACTCAAAGTGTTCATAGAAAGGTCAAAATTATCAGATATATCACAGTGGTCATAGAGGTCTTACACTGGTCATAACTTACTGTAGTCAGAGCTCAGATAGGCCATTGTTCACAGTAGTCATACAGGGATCACATTTTCATAGTTCTTACTGTTCACAAAGAGATCATAGACAGTCATAGTTCACAGTGGTCACAGAGAGCAAATAGTGATGATAGAGTTGAAAATGGTCATGGATAGGTCACAATAGTCATGGATAGCTCGCAGTGATCATAGACAACTCACAGTAGTGATGATTCATACTGGTCTCAGAGAGCTCATAGTGGTCTTAGAGAGCTCACGGTGGTCAAAGCTCATACTGGTCTTAGAGAGCTCACATTGGTCATAGCTCAGAGTGGTCATAGAGAGCTCAAAGTTGTCCTGGAAAGGTAACAGACATCAGAGATTTCAATGTGGTCACTGAGAGCTCAGAGGGTTCATAGAGAGAGTTCACAGTGCTCATAGTGGCCTCTCAGTGGTCATAGCTCACAGTGGTCACAGAGAACTCACAGCAATCATAGAGAGCTCATAGTTATTATAGCTCACAGTAGTTTTAGAATGGTAACAGTATTCATAGTTCCAAGTACTCAAAGAGAACTCACAGTGTTCAACCAGAGTTCATAATGCTCAGATTTCACAATGGTCATAGAGAGCTCACAGTGGTCATAAGTCATAATGATCATACAGAGCTCATAATGGTAATAGAGAATGCACAGTGGTCATAGCTCACAGCAGACATAGAGACCTAATAATGTACACAGGGACTCCAAGCAGTCATAGATCATATGGTTTTAGAGAGCTCACCATGGTCATAGAGAGTTCACAATGGTAATACCCATTTATACTCATCATAGAGAGATCACAGTGGTCATAGATAGTTAACGGTAGTCATATCATACTCATAGTTGCCATAGAGAGCTCATAGTAGAAATAGAGATCTCACAGTAGTCATAGATTGCTCAAAATGGTGATAGAGAGCTCACAATTGTCATAGAGAGCTCATGGTTGTCACAGATAGCTCAAAGTTTTAAATGGGGAAGTCATAGAGGTCATAGATCACATTGATCACAGAGAATTCATAGTGGACATAGCTCCTAGTGCTGTTAGAAATCTCTTGCGGTCATAGAGAGCTCATGATGGTCACAGATAAATCACAGTCATCACAGAGAGCTTGTAGTGGTTATTTATCATAGCAGTCATACAAAGCTCATATTGGTCATAACTCATAGTGCTTATAGGGAATGCATAGTAGCCATAGATAACTCACAGTGCTCATATAGAGTTCACAGTAGTCATGGCTTATACTTGTCATAGAGAGCTCATAGTCGTCATAGAGAGCTCATAGTGCTCATAGAGAGCTCACAGTTATCAAAGCGAGCTCACAGTTGTCATAGAGAGCTGAAAGTGAAGTGGTCCTAGAGAGTTCACAGTGGTTCTAGAGAGCTCACAGTTGTCACAAAGAGCACAAAGTGGTGTTAAGGAGGTCATAGTGGTCATAAATCATTGCAGCCACAGATACCTCATAGTGGACATAGCTCATAGTGGTCATACTGAGCTTATAATGGCCATAGAAAGCTTATGGCGGTCATGGATGGCTCACAGTGGTCATTGAGTGTAAGAGGAATGGACTAGGCAGGGCTGTATTGTCTGCATGGGCCACATGCATGAATGCAACTTCCCCAAGCTAGAATCTGCTTCAGTGCCTGGTGCTGACCTCAAACCACCTGACTGAGAGTACCAACTTTCACAGGGCAAAACAGCAAAAGCTCCCACTGGAACTTATGTAATGTTGGAAGGGGTATATAAGCAGCCCAATATTTGCAATAAATGAGGCTGCAAGCCTGAGAGCCTGCTTTGCAACTTGCCCTACTCCAGGAGTCGGTGATGTTGAAGTTGTGCCTGCTTATCGCTGCCCCCACAGGTCCGTGTGGGTCCCCTTAGGTCCCTCTGGGTCCCCAAGACGGCTACATCTAGTGTCCCAACGTGGAACTTCCATGGCAGCCCTTTCCTCCTCACAGCATATGGTCCTGGCCTAAGAATGATAGAAGTTCCCTACTAAGCAGGAGACATTTGGGTCCCATACATTCCTTGTCTCATCTGTTCCTCTTTTGGTCTCATCTCTGTTCTTTAAAAAAATGGGCAACCTCCACCAGAAACAGAGGGGACCAGGTTACAGCAGAGAAAATAAGCCACCATCAAGGACTGCAAGTAAGTAATGAGACATCTGATTAAGTTCACAGACTTTCCTTCCTGATCGTTTCCAACTGATAGGGTACGATCTTACTAGAAGGGGAGGGCATATAGGCTGCCAGATAGAAGGTAACCATTTTGCAAATGGGTGATTGACCCCTCTCTCACCGCCGTCTCCTATTTCTATTCCATCTACCTTTCAATAGGACTCTTATAACAATACTCTAATTTAACAGGTTTTTATCTCCGGTCAGGGGGGTGACATCCAATACCCATCAGGATGGAAACAAAGGGCATTGCAGGAACAGCAAAACTGAAAAAAAAAATCATCAACAGCCCATAATTCAGAACATCAGAGACTCTATAAAAAACCGCCTGGAATCAGGCCTGCCTAATCTCTCCCCATCCTGAAGGTCAGGGAAATTTGCGGAAGAGGGGGCAGTAAGATTGTAAGAGCACAAGAATGGGAGGAGTCATGAAATGCAAGATACTCCACACAAGTTAGGGCTGAAGCAAATATAACAGGACTCTGCATGATCTGCGCAATGACCAACATATCATTGATCCCTCAAATTCTAGCATGGACTAAAGGCACTAAGATCCTTAGAAGCAAGGGATTAACAGTCACAATAGTGTTCCTATACTTAAGAGGAACACAAGAAAGAGTTCTAGGAAATGCCACTGAGTCCTTACACCTCATCAGAGAGGAAGACCCAGAGGAAAGTTTGATATACTCATTAAAGGATGCTTAAGAGAGGGGGAGAGGGGGCACTGGGCGAAAGGGAGGGAGGGGGGAAAGAAAGGAACAAAGCGGAGAAGGAACAGGGAGGTCCAGGGAAGAGTGGAGGGAGGGAGGGGACAGGGGTTCCTATTATGTTTGTATGAGCAGAAACAAATAAAAAAATGGGCAACCTCCCCTCATATTGTAAGGAGCCCCAAATACGTGCCTTAAAATGTCTCCTAGAGACTAGAGGCATCAAGGTTAAGACTGCTGACTTAGTGGAATTTTGGGATGAGGCTGCACTTTTAGCACCTTAGATCTCCCTAGAGAATATGTGGGAACCCGATCTATGGATGAGGGTGCTTTTCCTTGCTAGAAACAAAAGAGAAATTAGACAAATATATTCATCTATTAAATATAAAGTTTCTTAAATAGCAATTTGGTTTTGGGACTAAATTTCAAAGTTTAATCTGCTTTTAATGTTTTTCATAGTTAAGCTAAGCTGCTGGACTTAACTAATATGAGATCTTGTTTTAAATGATAAGGTTTTCCTAAATGTTAACCCACCTTTGATAAAGCTTTCAAGAGAAAGTTTAAGACAGTTGCCAGTAAGTGTATGCTGTTCATGTATTTGTATGTTTATATGTTCTGTGTTTACATGTTGTGTGTCTTCTGTTTCAATATAAAAAATCTATGGCCACTTCAATTTTCACTCATCCCTGTTGCATGGTAATATAAAAATTTGGCATGCCATTTTAAAATACATATATGCATACTTTAAAACAAGAACGAATAATTTATTGGCACCTAAGACCGTAACTACTTATGTTTTATATAGATCACAATTGTTTTCTGATAGATTATAGGTTTTTCTTTCATGAAAAATTATCTTTCTTGATTTTGATCTTTAATAGGAATACAAATGAAAATGTTCTTAAAGGTTTTTTCATATATTCCAAAAAAAAAGACAAAGCACTATAGTACAGAATAATTAAACTTGCTCATTCCTCTGACTTCTTTTATTGAATGTTATCCCATCAAATCTAGGAAACAGGAAAATATAATTGTCTTCTAAAAGATTCATTGGAATTTCTTCCTTCTCTTGTGTCATGGTTTGAAATGTGTCCCTCACAGTCTCATGTGTTTGGCAAGGTCATAGTACCTTGAGAGGTGGAGCCTTGCTGGAGGAAGGCAGTCACAAGGGATGGGCCTTGAGGTGGATTAGTCGCACCCTACCTCCAAGAGAAGTCTACCTTTACAGCAAAACGTCTGCAGCTCTCAGCTTCCAAGATGTCTGCGGTGACTTAGCCTCCTCCAGCTTTGGTCAACCAGCCATGCCACCTCTGCTTTGAGAGACTGTAACTTCCCTCTGGAACCATAAGCTGAATAAACCTCCCTTTCTCCCTTAAGTTGATTGACTTTGGGTGCTCTTTCACAGCAATAGTTAAGAGTAACCATTACATCTTAGTATGTATGAGCTCCCTTTCTTGGAGACAAATCTGTTTTCTAATTCCATGCTGCCATGTATATTCCTACTAAGATGAATCAGGAATTCAAATCTCTACCTTAGCCAGACACCATTACTTTGAAACAAAACAGAATCAATGTAATCTGGATCTAGCATAGTCTGTTTTCAGGAGATTTTGAATGCATTTGAGTCAACTCAGGTTCACATTTCCCTTCCCTTGCAAGATTTTGGCCTGTGTTACTTAAGTAGTTTCTTTAAGGTTCCAGATAAATTTATTTTTAAAACAGAAAGGAAGGAAAGAAAAAGAAAAAAACCAAGGAAGTCATAAGCTTGACATCTGTCTAAAGGGATAGATAGAATACTAGCAGGCATGCTCAAGCTGACAAACTTGAAATTCCCTTGCAGACAGGGAAAGAAAATAAAACAAAAAAAATAGGTTTCTGAGAATGATGGAATCAGGTAACATGTAGCAGAAAGCTTGTAGTGTAGCAGTCCAAGAAAGACAGTTTGTCCTATAGAGTTAAAACCAGAGACACATATCAGAGGAAACTTTCGCAAAGTTTTGCTCTTGTCCTAAAAGCTTCCCTGAAGTTAAGCTTAGTGTTTGGCAGAGGAAAATGTCAAAGACAAACTTAAGAGTTAAACCAGGAAAAAGGAGAGAACAGAATGTCTGCTGTTAAGCAGACCAGCTCCACTGACAAATCAAAGCTGGCTCTTCATTTACATCAGACCAGTGGTCCTAAGGTAATGCTCAGAGATATGTAGAACTTTCCCTGTGAGGAAATAACGTATCTGCATATGTTGGACATAGATAGCTTACAGTGGTAAAAGGGAGCCATTGTCATTACTCATAGTGGATATAGAAAGTTCACAGTGGTCATACTTCATAGTGGTCACAGAGAGCTCATAGTTATCATAGATTGCTCACAGTGGTCATAGCTCATAGCTATAGATAGCTCAAAGTTGCAAGAGGGAGGTCATAGTTGTTACAGATCACAGTGGTCACAGAGATCTCATAGTAGTCATAGTTCCTAGTGCTATTAGAAATCTCTTGTGGTCAAAGAGAGCTCACAGTTGTTCCAGAGAAATCACAGTCATCACAAGAACTCATACTGGTTATATCTCAGAGTGGACATAGAAAGCTCATAGTGGTCACAGGGAGTGCATGATGGCCATAGAGAGCACACATTGATCATGGAGAGCTCACAGTGGTCATAAAGACCTCACAGTGCTCATGGCTTACACATGACATAGAGAGATCATAGCAGTTATAAAGAGCTCACAGTGGTCATAGAGAATTCACAGTGATCATAGAGTGTGCATAGTGGTCATAGCTAACACAGAGTTCACAGTGGTCCCAGATCATAGAGTTCATTTAGCGCTCATAGTAGTCATAACTCCTATTAGTCATAGAGAATTCAAAGTAGACATAGCTCATAGTGGTCATAAAGACTTGATAGCAGCCATACAGTGCTCACAATGGTCATAACTCTGCGTGTTTATAGAGAGCCCACAGTGGTCATAGGACATAGTGGACATACAGAGTTCATAGTGTCAAAGAGAGCTCTCAGGTGTCATAGTTTATAGTGGTCATAGAGAGCTCACAGTTGTCATAGCTCATAGTGGTCACAGAGAGCTCATAATGGTAATAGAGAACTCAAAATCGTCATAACTCACAGTGTTCATGAAGATCTCACAATAGTCATCACATTGGTCATAGAGAGATAATAATACTCATAGTGAGCTCACAGTGGTAATAACTTATAGTGGTCACAGAGACCACACTGTGGTCATACAGAACTCATCATGGTCATAGATCATACTGGTTATAGAGAAATCACAGTAGTCTTAAAAAGCTCATAGTTGTCATAAAGAGCTCAGAGTGGTCACAGAGAGCTCATAGTGCTCATAGCTCATACTGGTCTTATAAATGTCTCAGTGGTTATAACTCATAACTGTCATGCAGAACTCAAAGTGGTTATAGAGAGGTCACAATCATCAGAGGTATCAGAGTGGTTAAACAGAGCTCAGTGGTCACAGCTCACAGTGGTCATAGCGAGTTCACAGTAATCATAGCGAAATCACAGTGGTCATTGTGAGCTCACTGTTGTCATAAAGAGCCCAAAGTTGTAAAACCGAGGTAATAGTAGTCATAGAAAACAGTGGTCACAGAAAGTTCACAGTGGTTATAGAAAGTTCTCAGTGGTCATAGCTCTTTGAGATCATAGAGAGCGCATAGTTTTCATAGAGAGCTCAGATTGGTAATAGATAGTTCACAGTAGTCATAGCTCATGGTGGACATAAAGAGCTCACAGTGATCATAGCTCATAGTGGTCATAGGGTGCTCACAGCATTCTTATAGAGCTCACAATTGACATAGAGAGCTCAAAGTGGTGATAAAGAGGTAATAGTGCACATATCTCACAGTGGTCACAGAGAGCTGATAGTGGTCATAGTCCATAGTCCAGTTAGGAATTTCTTATGGTCCTAGAGAGCTCATAGTGGTCATAGAGAACTCACAGTCAACACAGAGAGCTCGTGGTGATTATGTCACATAGTGGTCACAACGAAATCATAATGCTCATAGATCACAGTGATCATAGGAACTGCATAATGGTCATGGTCATAGCGAGCTCACAGTGACCATAGAGAGCATATAATGGGAGTGGCTTATATTGTTTATAGAGAGCCCATAGTGGTCATAGAGACTCCACAGTGGTCATAGTTGTTAGTGGTTATAGAGACTCCACAGTGGTCATATCTGTTAGTGGTCATAGAGACTTCAGAGTGGTCATAGCTGTTAGTGGTCATAGAGAGCTCACAATGTTCATAGAGAGCTGATAATGGTCATAGTGTTATCACAGTGGTCATACCTCATAGTGGTCATAGAGAACTCACATTGTTCATAGTTCATTCAGCTCATAGAGAGGTCACCGTGGTCATAGAAAGTTCAGTGGTAATAGAGATTACATAATGGCCATAGAGAGCTCACAGTAGTCATGGAGACCTCACAGTGACCATAGACAGCTCACAGTGGTCATTGGTTATACTGGTCATAGAGAGCTCATAGTGGTCCTAAAGAGATCACAGTGGTCATAAATAGCTCATAGTTGTCATAGAGTGCTCACAGAGGTCATAGCTTGTTGGACTTCATAGAGCCTGGGCCTGAGGCCTGGTGGAACTTCCTAAGCCTGACTAAAGTTTGGCTACCTGTCTCTGGTCTACGACTTCTACATCAGGGTGATTCAGCACATCCTGGGAAAAAATAGACTCTGCCTAGTTACTGCTTCCGTGGTGACACCTTATTGGCCCTTACCTCCTATACCTCCATCTCTTCCTTCAACTCTATATAAGTGCCTGCCTGATACAATAAAATGAGATCCTGCTTTGACAGGTGTCCCGGCCTAGTGTGTCTTTCCCTGGTGGTTAGGGGGACTGGGCTGCTGACACTCACCATCCCGCTCAGGTCCAGAGTGCGGCCAGCTGGACCAGTGCACCCCATGAGTATCTGCCGGACCTGGCAATAGCTCATACTGGTCTTAAAGATCTCAATGTGGTCCTGGAGAGGTCACAGTCATCAGAGATGTCAAAGTGGTCATAGAAAACTCATAGTGTTCATAGAGAGCTCAGAGTGGGCACAGTGAGCTCATAGTGGTGATAGCTCACAGTGGTCATAGATAACTCACATGGTCAGAGAGAGCTCAAGTGGTCATAGTGAGCTCACAGTGGTCATAGGTCATAGTGGTCATAGAGAGCTCATATTGGTAACAGAGAGTTCACAAGAGTCAAAGCTCATAGTGGTCATAGAGATCTCACAGTTTCATTGCTCACAGTGGTCATAGAGATGTAATAATTTTCACAGTGAGCTTAGAGTAGTCATAGCTTATAGTTGCTCTCTATGGCAACTATAGTAGTCATAGCTTATAGTTGCCATAGAGAGCTCAACATGATAATAAAGAGCTCACAGTGGTCATAGTTCACAGTGTTCATAAAGAGCTTATAGTGGCCATAGGGTGCTCACAGTAGTCTTGGAATGCTCACAGTAGAAATAGCTCACAGTGGTTATTGCTCATACTGGTCATACAGCGCTCACAGTGGTCATAGCTCATATTGGTCATACAGAAATCATAGTGGTCACAGTTCCCAGTGGTCATAGAGAATTTGTAGTGGACCTGGGGAGCTAAAAGTGGTCATAACTCATATTGTTTATACAGAGCTCACTATGGTCATAAGTCACAGTGGACATAGACAGCTCAAAGTGATCAAAGAGAACTCACCATGATCATAGATAATAGTGGCTATAGAGAGCTCACAGTGGTCACAGATCATAGAGGTCATAGAGAGCTCATAGTTTTCATATATTGCTCAAAGTAATTATGCAAAGCTCACAATTGTTATAGAGAGCTCAAGGTTGTCATGGATAGGTCGAGAAGGTAATGGGGAAGGTCATAGTAGTCATAGATCACAGTGGTCACAGAGACCTCATAGTGGTCATAACTCATAGTGTTGTTAGAAAACTCTTGTGGCCATAGAGAGCTTGTGGTCCAAGAAAACTTACTCATAGCACTCATACAGAACTCATAGTGGTCATAGCTCATACTGGACACAGGAAGCGCATAATGGCCATAAAGAGCACACACTTGTTTGGGAGAGCTCACAGTGAACATAGAGAGATCACAGTGGTCATGGCTTATACTTGACATAGAGGGCTCATAGTGGTCATAGAGAGCTCATACTGTTCATAGTTTTTAGTGATCATAGAGAGTTCACAGTGGTCATAGAGAGCTACTAGTGTTCATAGTGTTATCACAGTAGTCAAACCTCACAATAGTCATTGAGAGCTCAAAGTGGTCTTAGAGAGCTCCAAGTATTAGAGAGGTCATAGTGGTCATAGCTTACAATGGTCATAGAAAGCTCGCACTGGTCATAATGCATAGTGGTCATCAATGTCTCACAGTGGTAACCACCACAATAGTGTTAGAGAGCTAAAAATGTTCGTAGAGTGCTCACAGTGGTCATAATTCATAGTGGGCATAGAGCACTCACAGTGATCATAGAAAGCTCACAGTGGTCATATCTCATACTAGTCATAGAGAGCTCACAGTTGTTATAGGTCATAGTGATCACAGAAAGCTCATAGTGGTCATAGAGAGGTAACAGTCATCAAAGATTTCACAGGGGCCATAGAGTGCTCATAGTGGTCATAGCTCACACTGGTCATAGAGAGCTCATAGTGGTCATAGCCCACAGTGGTCACAGAGAGCTCATATTGGTAATCTAGAGCTTACAGAGCTCATAACTGACTGCATATAGAACATTTATAATTTTCCTTGCTCATAATGGTCATAGAGAGCTCATAGTAGCTATAGAGAGCTCAGAGTGCTCATAGTTCATAGCGGTCATAGAAATCTCACAGTGATCATAGCCCATAGTTTTCCTAGAGAGCTCCAAGTGGTCATACCTTACATTGGTCATAGATAGCTCAGAGTTGTCACAGCTCATTGTAGTCAAAAAGATCTCACAGTTGATATAGATAGCTCACAGTGGTCATTCAGAGTTCACAGTAGTCATAGAGAGCTCACAGCAGTCATAGAAAGCTTACAGTGGTCACAACTCACAGTGGTCATAGACAGTTCACTGTGGTCATAGTTCATAGTGGTCATAGGGAGCTGATAATGTCCATAATGAGCTCAAAGTCGTTACAGAGAGTTTACAATGTAAATAGGGAGATCTCAGTGTTCAAATCTGAGCCACAGAGAGCTCATAGGGGTCATAGAAAGTTCATAGTTCTCATATAGAATTCACAGTGTCATAGAGTGCTCATTGTGGTCACACCTCATTGTGGTCATAGAGAACTCATATACAGGTAACAGTCGTCCAAGATTTCACAGTGGTCATAGAGAGCTCATACTGGACATTTTCAATAGTGGTGATAGAGAGCTCAAAATGGCCATATCTCAAAGCAGTCATAGAGAGCTCATAATAGTCATTGATAGCTCACAGTGGTTATAGCTCATAAAGGTCCTACAGAACGCATAGTAGTTGTAGATCATAGTGTTCATAGAGAGCTCACACTAAGTCACAGATCAGAGTGTTCATAAACAGCTCAAACTGCTCATAGTTTATAGTGTTATAGAGAGCTCACAGTGGTCTAAGTTGATAATATTCATAGAGAGCTCATGGTAGGGATACAGAGATCAAAGTGGTCACAGAGAGGTTATAGTGGTCATTGAGCGCTCACAGTTCTCATACAGAACTCCTACTTGTGATAGCTCACAGAAGTCATAGAGAACTCATAGTGGTCATAGAGAGCTCACAGTGTTCATACGGAGGTCACAGTGATCATAGAGAGCTCATACTGTTCACAGCTCCCAGTGATCATAGATAACTCACAGTAGAAATAGCTTATATTGGCCATAAAGAGCTCATATTCCCATAGTGAGCTCACAGTGGACAAGGAGAGCTCACAATGGAAATAAAGAGCTCACAGGGTTCATAGCTCATAGTGGTGACAGAGAGCTCATAGTGGTGATAGAGAGATAACAATGGTCATACAGAAGTCACAGTGGTCATACAGAGCTCACAGTTGTCATGGCTTATACTTGCCATAGAGAGATCATAGTGGTCCTTTACAGCTTACAGTGGTCATAATGCATAGTTGTCATAGAGAGCACAGAGTCCTCAGAGCTCACCGTGATCATACCTCAAAGTGGTCTTAGAGAGCTAATAATGTTCACAGTGATCTCATAGTGGTCATAGTGACCTGACAGTGGTCATAGCTCATAGTTGTCAGAGAGAGCTCACAGTGGTCACAGCTCATATTGGTCATAAAGAGCTTACAGTGGCCAAAGCTCAGAATGGTCATAGACCATTCAAAGTGATCACAGAGAGGTAACGGTTGTCAGATATTTCAAAGTGGTCATAGAGGACTCATTGTCTTTATAGAGAGCTCACAGATTTCATAGTGAGCTCACAGTCATCATTGCTCATGTGATCACAGATAATTCACATTGGTCATACAGATCTCTCAGTGGTCATAGAGAGCTCACAGTGGTCATAAAGTGTTCAAAGTGGTCACAGCTCATACTGTGGATAGAGTGCTTACAGTGGTCATAGCTCACAGTGGTAAAAGAGAGCTCACAGTGATAAAAGAGAGTTCACAGTGGTCAAAGTGCTCATAGTGGTCATCGAGAGCTCACAGTTGTCTTAGCTCATATTGGTCACAGACAGCTCAAATCATAGCTCATAGTAAACACAGAGAGCTCACAGTCATCATAAAGAGCTCATGGTGGTCATTGAGAACTCACAATGCTCATGGAGAGCTCACAGTGATCATAGAGAGCTCACAGTTGTCATAGCTCACAGTGGTCATTGAGAGCTCATTATGGTTTTGGAGCATTCACAGTGATCATACAGAGCTCACAGTCATAGAAGCTCAGGGAAATCACAGCTCAGTGGTCATAGAGTGCTCACAGTTTTCATAGCTCACTCAGTCATAGAGAGCTCATAGTGGTCATAGAGTGCTCACAATGGTCATAGAAAGCTCACAGTGGTCATGGAAAACTCATAGTGATCATAGCTTATAGTGGTCATACAGAGCTCACAGAGCTCACAGTGGTCATAGAGAGTTCATAATAGCCATAGCAAGATCACAGTGGTCAGGGAGAGTTCACAATGGAAATAGTGAGCTTCTAGTGCTCATACTTCATATTGGCCATAGAGAGCTCAAAACGGTCATAGTTCATAGTGGTGATAGTTCACAGTAGCCATATGTCATAGTGGACATAGACAGCTCCCAGTCACAAAGAGAGATTGCAGTGGTCATAGCTCATATTTGTCACAAAGAGCTCACTATATTGAGAGACAGCTCACAATGGTTATAGCTATGATACAGTGGTCATAGAGAACTCATAGTGGTTATAGAGATCTTACAGTTGTCCAAGAGAGATCATAGTCTTCAGAGAATTAACAGTGGTCATAGAGTACTCACAGTAGTCATAGAGAAATTACAGTAGTAATGTATAGGTCATAGTTGTCATAGCTCATAATGGTCTTAGAGAACTCATAGTGATCATAGCTCATGTTCTTCATAGAGAATTCAAAGTCTACATAAAGGGCTCAGAGTAGTCCTAGAGGTATCATAGTGATCACACAGAGCTCTCAGTTATACTAGAAAGCAGACAGTGGTCACAGACCACTTTCAGTCATCATAGAGAGATCGCAGTGAAGACAGATAGCTCACAGTTGGTCATAGAGAGGTCACAGTGGTCATAGAGTTCACAGTAGTCATTGAGAGTTCACAGAGGTAATAGAGAAGTAAATGGTCATAAATCATCATTTTAATAGTAGTTTCTTGTGGCCATAGAGAGCTCATAGTGGTCATTGCTCATAGTGGTCTAGAGAGCTCACAGTGGTCATAGAGTTTACAGTGGTCATAAAGAACTCACATTGGTTATACTGACCTCACAATTGTCAGTGCTCATAGTAGTCATAGCTCATAGTGATGATAGAGGTCTTTTGTAGCTATAAAGAGCTCACAATTGTTATAGTTCATAGTGTTCCTAGAGAGCTCACAGTGGTCATAGTGAGCTAACAATGGTCATAGTGAGTTTACAGTAGTCATAGCTCATAGTTGTCATAGATAGCTCAAAAGTAAATCTTGGAGACTCACAGTCATCATATATTTCAACGTGGTCATAGAGAGCTCATAGTATTCAAAGAGAGCTCAGAGTGGTTATAGAGAGTTCACAGTGGTAATGGAGAAGTCATAGTGGCAATAGATTATAGTGGTGATAGTGATTCCCTGTAGCCATAGTGAGCTCATAGTTGTCATAGCTCATAGTGATCATAGAAAGTTCCCCTGTAGCCATAGTGAGCTCATAGTTGTCATAGCTCATAGTGATCATAGAAAGTTCACAGTGGTTATAGCTCATGGTGATCTAAAGAGCTCAAGGTGGTCATAGAGAGTTCACAGTGGTCACAGAGAGCTCACAGTGGCCATACTGAGCTCACAATTGGCAGAATTCATTGTGGTTATAGCTCATAGTGATGACAG
This sequence comes from Typhlomys cinereus, assembly GCA_023101885.1. Lineage (NCBI taxonomy): Eukaryota > Metazoa > Chordata > Mammalia > Rodentia > Platacanthomyidae > Typhlomys > Typhlomys cinereus. Next base: position 2,983,624 of record JALPQD010000204.1, on the reverse strand, counting down.
TGTTCTCTTGTGGCAACAGAGAGATTATAATGGTCCTAGAGCATAGTGGTCATACAAAGCTCACAATTGTCAGAGATCATACTGTTCAAAGAAAGTTCACAGTGATCCTAGAGAGCTCACAGTGGCCAGAGAGTGCTCAAGGTTGTCAGGTTCAAAATGGGCATAGAGAGTTCATAATTGCCATAGAGAACTCACAGTGATCATGGATGTATTGGCCATAGAGAGCTCATAGTGATCCTAGAAAGCTCACTGTGATAACACATCATACTAGTCATAGAGTGCAGAGTGTTTTTGCTCATAGTAGTCATAGAGAGCTCATAATGGTCATAGACAACTCACAGTGGTCATAGTTCCCAGTAATCCTAGAGATCTAACAGTGGTTATAGCTCACAGTGGTCATAGCTCATAATAGTCATAGAAAGCTAATAATTTTCACAGAGAGCTCATAGTGGTCATAGATGATAGTGGACATTAAGAGCTCACAGTGGTTATAGAGAGCTCACAGTGTTCAGACTTGTACAGGGCATAGGGAGCTCACAGTGTTCAGACTTGTACAGAGCATAGAGAGCTCACAGAAAGTTCATACTTGTACAGGGCATAGAAAGCTCACGCTGATCATGGCACGAAGTGGTCATAGAGAGCTCAAAGTTTTCGTAGAGAGGTAACAGTCATCAAATATTTCACAATGGTCATAGAGAGCTCATAGTGGTCATAGCTCACAGTGGTCATAGAATGTTTGTACTGGTCATAGTCCACAGTAGTCATAGAGTGCTCACAGTGGTCACAGAGAACTTATTGTGGTCTTAGCTCACAGTCCGTATAAAGCTCTCAAAGTTGTCCAAGCTCAATGTGGTTATAGAGAACTTATAGTGGCCACAGATTACTCAGAGTAGTCACAGGTCATCATGGTCATAGATAGCTCACAGTGGCCATAGAGAGATCCCAGTGGTCTTACTGATCCCACAGGGGTCATAGAGGTCTCATAGTGGTCATAGAGATCTCACAGAGTTCATAGAGACCTCATAGTGGTCACAGCTCACAGTTGTCATAGAGAACTCACAGTGTTCATAACCCATAGTAGTCATGGAGCTCACTATGGCCATTGTGAGCTCATAGTGGTCACAGAGAGTTCAAAATGGAAATAGAGAGCACACAGTCATCATGACTCATACTGGTCATATAGAGCTCAGAGTGATGATAATAGAGAACTCATAGTGGTGATAGCTCACATTGTTCATACAGAGTTCCTAATGGACATAGCTTACAGTGGTCATGGAGAGCTGATAGTGGTTATGGAGAGCTCAGTGTGGTCATAGACAGTTCACAGTGGTCATAGCTCAAAATGTTCATAGAGATGTCATAGTGGTCATAGAGAGCTCAAAGTATTCATAGATTGCACATAATAGTAATAGCTCATAATTCTCATAGAATGCTCACAGTGATTCTAGCTCATATTGTTCAAGAGACCGCATAGTGGTCATACAGACCTCATAGTAGTCATGGCTCATAGTGGTGATAGAAAGGTCAAACTGGTCATAGCTCATAATGATCATAATCCATAGTGGACATAGAGAGCTCACAGGGGTAACAGATCATACTAGTCATAGAGAGCTCACAGTGGTCATAGCTTAAATTTGCCATAGAGAGCTCAAGCTAGCTATACTGAGCTCACAGTGGCCACACAGAGTTCACAATGAAAAGAGACCTCAAACTGGTCATAGTTTATAGTGGTCATAGAGAGTTCATAATGGTCATAGAGAGCTCACAGTGGTCATAGAGAACTCACAGTTGTCATAGAGACCTCATTGTGGTCATAGCTCACAGTGATCATAGAATGCTCATGGTAATTATAGAGAGTTCACAGTGGTCATGGCTCATACTTATAATAGAGAGCTCATGGTAGTCCTAGAAAGCTCCCAGTGGTTATTCTTTACAGTTGTCCCAGAGAGCTCAGAGTGCTCATAGCTCACAGTGGTCACACCTCACAATTGTCTTATAGAGTTACTAATGTTCATAATGAGCTTACAGTGGTCATATCTCATTTCTGATAGAGAACTCCCAGTGGGCATAGAGAGCTTATAGTGCTCATAGAGAGCTCACAATGCCCATAACTCATTTTGGTCATACACTACTAAAAATGGCCATCAGTCATCATAATCATAGAGAGCTCAAAATGGTCATAGCTCATAGTAGTCATAGAGAGCTCACAGTGTTCATAGCTCATAGTGGTCATAGAGATCATAGAGGTCAAAGATCATAGTGCTCATAGAGATCTCACAGTGGTGGGAGAGAGTTCACAGTGGTCATAACTCATAATGGTCATAAAGATTTCACAGTTGTTCATAGTGATCATAGAGTGATCACGGTGGTCATAGCTGCTAGTGGTCATTGAGAGCTCACAGTGGTCACAGATAGCTCACAGTTGTCATAAGTCTTAAAGGTCATAGAGACCTCACAGTGGTCATATCTCACAGTGACCATAGAGAGCCCATAGTGAACATAGGGAGCTCACAGTGGTCATAGCTCATAGTGTTCATAAAGAGCTCACAATGGTCATAGCTCATAGTTGTCATAGAGATCTCATAATCCACATAAAGAGAGCACAGTGGTGATAGCTCATAATGGTCATATAGAGTTCACATTGTTCATAGCTGAATCACCGTGGTCATACCTCATGGTTCTCATAGAGAACTCACAGTTTTCATAGTTTATAGTGGTCTTGACTCAGTGATCCTGGAGAGCTCACACTGCTCATAGGTCATTGTGTTAATATAGGACTCGTAGTGGTCATAGAGACATCACATTGGTCATAGCTACCTCTCAGTTATCACAGAGATCTCACTCTGTTCATAGAGAGATGACAATTGTCATAGAAAGCTCACAGTAGACATAGAGAGCTCATATTTTTCATAGTGAGCTCATAGTCATCATACCACAGTGGTGATAGAGAGCTCATAGTGGTCATAACTCAAAATGCTCAGAAAGAGCTCATAGTAGTCATAGCTCATACTGGTGATAGAGAGCTCATAGTGATCACAGAGAGTTCACAGTGTTCATAGCTGAAAGTGATCACAGAGAGTTCGCCATGATCATATTTCACAGTGGTGATAGAGAGCTCATAATTGTCATAGCTCATAGCAGTCATAGAGCACTCATAATGGTCATTGATAGCTCACAGTACTTTTGGCTCATAGTAGTCATACATAACTCATAGTGGTCATAGATCACAGTGGTCATAGAGAGCTCATAGCATTCGTAGAGAGCTCACATTGGTCATAGATCATAGTGTTCATAAAGAGCTCAAACTGTTCATAGTGATCTTAGAGAGCTCATAGTGGTCTAAGTTCATAGTACTCATAAAGAGTTCACAGTAGTCATGCAGAGCTCACAGTGGTCATACAGAGATCAAAGTGATCACAGAGAGGTCACTGTTGTCATTGAGAGCTCACATTTCTCATATATAGCTCATAGTTGTGATACACAGAAGTAATATAGAGCTCATAGTGATCATAGCTCATAGGGATCAAGGGAGCTCAGAGTGATCAGAGAAGTCACAAGGATCATAAGTCACAGTGTTCAAAAAGAGCTCACTGTGGCCACAGAAAGCTCAAAGTAGTGATAAAGAACTCACAGTGGTAATAACTCTTAATGGACATAGACAGTTCATAATTTATATAGAGTCCACAGTGGTCATAGCTCATAGTGGTCATACAGAGCTCATAGTGGTCATTGGTTATAGTGCTCATAGATAGCTTAGAGTAGTCACAGAGAGCTCACGGTGGCCATAGAATGGTCACTGATTTTGGAACACTAATAGTGGTCACAAAGAGCTCACAGTGGTCATACCTCATAGTAGTCGTAAAGTGCTGATAGTGGTCACAGCTCATAGTGATGATACAGATCTAATAAAGGCCATAGAGAGCACACAGTGATCATAGGGTGCCTACAGTGGTTTTATAGAGCTCTAAGTGGTGATAAAGAGTTCATGGGGTTATAGAAAGCTCACACTTGTCATAGGGACCTCATAGTAATCCTTGCACGCAGAAGTCACAGAGAGATCATAGTGGTCATAAAGAGCTCATAGTGGCCATGAGAGCTCACAATGTTATAGCTCATTGTGGTTGTAGAGAGCTCCTAGTGTTCATATCTCAGAGTGGTCATAGAGAACTCACTGTGCTTGTAGCTCCCAATTGGCACAAAGATCTCATAATGGTAAATAGAGAGCTCACAGTGGTCATAGAGAACCTACATTGGTCATAGACAGCTCACAGTAGTCATAGATCATAGTGCTCATAGAGATCACTGAGACCAAAGACAGCTCACAATGGTCATAGGTCATAATGGTCATAAAGTGCTTACCATGGTCTTAGCTCAGAGTGGTCATAGAAAGCTCACAGTGGTCATAGAAAGCTCATAGGGGTCATAGTTCATAGTGATCATAGAGAGCTCATAGTGGTCACAGACAGTGGAAAGTGGTCATAGAGGGTTCACAGTGGTCATAGAGAGATCAGAGTTGTGATAGAGAGCTCATAGTTGTCATAGGTCACAGAGATCATAGATAGCTCACAGTGGTCAGATCTCAAATGGTCATACAGACCTCACATTGGTAATACCTCATTGTGATCATAGAGAGCTCATAGTGATCACAGAGAACTCAAAGTCATCATAGGGAGCTCAAAGTAGTCAAGCTCACAGTGATCAGAGAGAACTCACATTGGTCATAGATCATAGTGATCAAAGAGGGCTCACTGTGTTCACAAAGAGGTCACAGTGTTAACAGTTCACAGTGGTCATACAGAGCTCACAGTATTTATATCTCATAGTGGTCCTAGAGAGTTCACAGTGGTCACACTTGGCATAGAGAGCTCATAATAGTCATAGCTTGCAGAGGTTAAAGAGAGATCATACTGGTTATAGTATAGTACTCATAGGGAGGTCACAGTGGTTAAACACAGCTCACAGTGGTCACAGCTCATAATGGTCATAGATAGCTCACAATGATCATATTTCACAGTGGTCATAGAGAGCTCATTTTGGACAATGAGAGCTAACACTGGTCAAAGATCATAGTGGTCATAGAGGGCTCATAGTGGTAATAGTTCACAGTGGTCATAGGCAGCTCACAATGGTCATGAAGTGCTCACAGTGGTCATAGCTCAAAATGGAAATTAAGAGTTCACAACTGTCATAAGTCATAGTGGTCACAGTGAGGTCAGAAAAGACAAAGAGAGCTCACAGTCATCACAGCTCTTAGTGGTCTTAGCTGATAGTGGTCAGAGAGAGTTCACTGTGGTCATAGCTCATAGCTGTCATACAGATCTCATTATGGTCATAGAGACATCACAGCAATCATAGATGTCTTACAATGGTACTTGTGAGCTCAAATGATCACAGAGAGGTTACAGTGTTCATAGAAAGCTCTCACTTGTCATAAAGAACTCATAGTGATCACAGAGCAGTTACAGTGGTGGTCATAACTCACAGTCATAGTAAAGAACTCATAATCATCAAAGAGAATTCACAGTGGTCACAGTGTCCATAGATAAAATTAGTTATAGAGAGCTAATATTTGTCATGGAGTGCTCACAGTTGTCATAGCTCATAGTGGTCATAGAGAGCTCACAGTGGTCATAACACAGAGTGTCGTGGAGAGCTCCTAGTGATCATAGAGAGCTCATGGTGGTCACACCTCATAGTGGTTACAGAGACCTCAGAGTGGTCATAGCTTACAGTGGTCTTAGAGAGCTCATAGTGGTCATAGCTCATAGTTGTCATAGAGAACTTACTGTGGTCATAGCTCATAGCTGTCATACAGAGCTCCATTTTCATAGAGACCGCAAAGTGATACAGTGGTATTGGGAGTTTTCTATGACAGGTGTTTATAGTGTATGGCCACTGTGACCTCCCTGTGACCACTTTGAGCTCTCTATGAACAGTGTAAGCTCTCTATGACCACAGTAAGCCGTCTGTGACCACTACAAACTTTCTGTGAGCACTATGACCTATGATCACTGTGATACCACTATGAGATTTGACCACTGTAAGCCATTTATGAACAGTATGAGTAATGACCACTGTAAGCCATTTACGAACAGTATGAGTAATGACAACTGTGAGCTTTCCATGTCCTTTATGAGCTTCCATGACCACTGACAGCTATTACTAGTAGGACCATTATGGACCATGACAACCATGAGATATCTATGACCACTATGAGATCTCTATGAGTACTGTGACCACTCTATGATCCCTATCACCTATGACCACTGTGAGCTCTCTTTGTCCACTATATGCTCTATAAGACCATTTTGATCTATAACCACTATGAGCTATGACCACTGTGACTTCTCTATGATCACTTTGAGCTCTCAGTTACCATTGTGATCTCTCTCTAACCACTGTAGCTCTCTATGAAAAATATGACCTATGAACACTCTGAGCTTGCTATGATCACTATGAGCTATGACCACTGTGAGGTACCTATCACTGTTATGGGCTATGACAACTGTGATCTCTCAATGACAACTGTGAGTGATGACCACAGTTATGTTTCATTGTCCATTATGAGCTCTGTATGACCACTATGAGCTATGAACACTATAAACTCTCTATCATCATTGTGAGCTATGACAACTGTGAGCTCTATATGACCACTTTGTCCTCTTTATGACCACTATAACCACTGTGAGCTCATTATGACTACTATGAGGTATGACCATTGTGAGCTCTTTATGACTCTTTGATCTATGACCACTGTGAGATCTTTAGGTCCATTATGTGCTACCTATGACCTTTATGAGTTATGGCCACTGTGATCTATCCACGACCACTGTGAGCTCTCATGATGACTAAGCTATTACCACTATGAGTTGTCTATGAGCTGTTACCAATGTTAGCTCTCATTTTCCATTATGAGCTCTCTATAACAACTGTTATGACAACTGTGAGCTCTCTGTGAGCTATGATCCTGTTACATCTCATTGTTCATTATGAGTTCTCTATGATCACTGTGAGCTATGAACACTGTGAGCTCACTATGACCACTATGAGTTCTCACTGATATCTATGAATTTAACCACTGTGAGCTCTCTATGACCACTATAAGTTTTAATGCTGTGACGTCTCTATGATGACTATGAGCTATGACCACGATGACCTCTCTGTGGGAACTTTGAGCTCTCTATGACCAATGTAAGCTCCCTATCACCACTGTAACTCTATTTGAAAAATATTACTAATGACCACTGTGAGCGCTCTATGACCACTATGAATTATGATGACTGTGAGGTATCTATCACCTTTATGACTCATGACCACTGTGACCTCTCAATGACCACTGAGAGTGAAGACCACTGTTACCATTCGTTGTCCACTCTGAATTCTCTATGTCCAGTAGGAGCTATGACCACTGTAAGCTCTCTACAACCACTATAAGCCCTTTATGACCATTATGGGTTCTGTATACAACTAAGGGCTAAGGCCAACGTGAGTTCTCTATGAGCTTTATGACCTATGACCACTGTGAGCTCTTTATGAACACTATGAGCTTTCACCACAGTTATATATGACTACTATGAGCTATGGCTCCTGTGAACTCCCTGAGAGCACTATGATCTATGAGCACACTGAGGTCTTTATTACCACTATGAGCTCTTTATGACCACTATGATCTCTCTATGACAATTATGAGCTCCATATGACAATAAAGATATATGAGCACTGTGATCTCTCTGGAAACACTGTGCTCTATGATCACTCTGAGCTCTCTATGAACTCTTTATGATAACTGTGAGCTCTCTATGACCACTATGAGCCCACTATGACCACCGTGAGCTCTCAATGACCATTATATGCTCTCTATGACCAATATAACATGTAGGAATGTGAGTTCTCTCTGATCACTATGATTTATGATCACTGTGAACTCTATCACCATTATGAGCTATGACCACTGTGAGCTCTCTATGACCACTATGAGTTCTCTATGGCAACTGTGACTTTTCTGTGACTACTATAAGGTATGACCACTATAAACTCTTCATGTCAACTTTGATCTATGACCATTCTGAGCTCTCCAAGTCCATTATGAATGGTCTATGACCATTGTTAGCTATAACAACTATGAGCTGTCTGTGGTCACTGTGAGCTATGACCACTGAGAGTTCTCTATGACAACTGTGAACTATGACCACTATAAGCTTTCAATGACTTCTATGAGCTGTAAGCATTATCATTCTCTATTTCAACTGTGAGCTCTTTATGACCACTATGAGCTCTCTATGACCGCTTTGAACTATGACCACTATGTGTTCTCTATGACTATGAACTATGACCTCTATTAGCTCTATATCACACAAAAGCTATGTAAATTGTGAGCTAAGTCCATTATGAGCTCCCTACGACCATTATGAGCTATGATCACTGTGAGCTTTCTATGAATATTATGAATTCTATGACCACTATGAGCTATGAGCACTTGACCTCTTTTTCACCTCTGTGAGATCTCCTTAACCACTATGAGCTATGACCATTTTCAGCACTCTATGACCACTATGATCTATGACCATTATGAACTTTCTATGTACATTACGAGCTTTCTATAACACTGTGTGCTATGCCCACTGTAAGCCCTGTATGAGCTCTATGACCTATGAGTGCTGTGAATTCTCTATGACCACTATGAGCTCTCTATAACCACTATGAGCTATAATCCTGTGAGCTCTCTGTGAACATTGTGAACTCTCTATTACCATTATAAGTGATGACCAGTGTGAACTCTCTGTGACCACTGTGAGCTCTCTGTGACCATTATAAGCATTGATCACTGTGAGCTCTATTTGGCCACTATGAACTATGATGACTTTGAGCTCCCTATGACAATTCTGAGTTATGATCACTGTGAGCTCTTTTTTTACCACTATGAGCTCTCCATGACCACTATAAGCTATGACCATTGTCAGCTCTCAAAGACCACTCTAGCTATGACCAATGTAAGCTTTTTCTGACCACTATGAGATCTGTATGACTACTGTGAGCTCTCTATTGCCATTATGATCTCTCTGTGAGCACTATGAGTTTTCAATAAACATTGTGACGTCTTTATAACGATTATGAGCGCTCTATGACCACTGTTTGCTCTCTAACCAGTATGAGCTCTCTCTGATCACTGTGATCTGTGACCAGTGTGTTCTTGCTATCATTACTATGAGCTATGATCACAGTGAGCTATATATAATGATTATGAGTTCTCTACAAGTATGACATATGACTGCTGTGAGATTTCTATTACTACTCTGAGATATGAACACTGTATGCTCTCTATGACAACTGTGAAGTATCTATGATCACTATGAGATCTCTATGTCCATTATGAGCTCTCTATGATACTGTGAGTTATGATCACTGTGAACATTCTATGACCACTGTGAACTATGACTACTGTGACCTCTCTATGATCACTAGGAGCCATGACCACTGTTAGCTGTCTACAACCACTGTGTTCCATCTATGAACACTTTGAGCTCTCTATGATAATTGTGAGTATTCTGTGACCACTGGGAGCTGCCTATGACCATTGTGAGCTCTTAATGATCACGTGGAGCTCTAGATGACCACTGTGAGTACTATCACCACTCTATCACCACTGTGAGCTCTCTATAACTGACATGAGCTTTGAGCACTGTGAGTTATGACCACTGTGATCCTCTATGGCCTCTATTATATCTCTATGATCACTAGGAGTTATGATCAATGTGAGCTCTCTATCACCACTATGAGCTATGACCACTGTGAGCTCTCTATGACTATTATGAATTATAACCACTGAACTCCCTTAGACCATTGTGAGCACTTTATGACCACTGTTAGTTGCGACCATTGTAACCTTTTTATGACCACTTTGAGCTCATTATGAAAACTGTGAACTCTCTATATCCAATGTAGCCTTCTGAGCTATACGACATATATTCATTGTGAGCTCTCTATGAGATATGATCACTCTGAATTCTCTATGACCACAATCATCTAGGACCACTGTGAACTCTGTATGTCCACTATGAGCTATCAACACTGTGAGCTCTCTATGAACACTGTGAGCTCTTTATAACCACTATCAGCTATGACCATTGTAAGCACTCTATGACCACTATGAGCTGTGACTGCTATGAGCTGTCTATGATTAATGTGAGCTCTCTATGACCAATGTGAAGGCTATGAACACTATAAGCTATGAACACTGTGAGCTATCTATGACCACTATGAGTTATGACCACTGTGCTCTCTTAGGACCACTATGAGCTATTTACCCTATGAACACTCTACGACCACAGTGAACTCTACCACTATAAGCTATCTATGACAACTATAAGCTGGAACCATTATGAGCTATCTATTACCACGATGAGCTCTGTATGATTACTGTGAGCTATCTATGATGACAGTCAGTATTCTGTGACCACTGTAACCTCTCTATGAGCACTTTGATCTCACTATAAAGACTGTGTGCATTCTATGACCACTGTGAGCTCTCTATGAGCACTATGATCTATGACCACTGTGAAATCGCTATGACCACTAAGAGTTAGGAGCAGTGTGAGCTCTCCATAACCACTGTGTGCTCTGATCACTGTGAGCTCTCTCTGGCCACTATGAACTATGACAACTGTAATTCTCTATGGCCACTATGAGCTCTCTATGACTACTATGAGCTATGGCCATTTTGAGCTCTCTATGACCTCTGTGAGCTATGACAACTGTGAGCTCTCTATGACAACTGTGATCTCTTTGTGAAATCTTTGAACCTGTATAACTACTGTAAGCTCTCTATGACCACTATGAGCTCTCTATGACCACTATGAGCTATCATCACTGTGAGATCTTTATGGCTACTATGTTCTGTGACTACTGTGAGCTCTCAATGTCCATTAGGGGCTGATTATGCCCACTATGAGCTTTGACCACTGTGAGCTCTCCATGCAACTATGAGTCCACTATAACCACTGCCAGATTTCTAGGACCACTTTGAGCTATGACCACAGTGAGCTTTATATGACCATTATGAGCCATGATCACTAGGACCTCTCAATGTCCACTATGGTCTAGGACCACTGTGATTCCTCTATCACTACTATATGTAATGACCACGGTAAAGTCTCTATGATGATTATAAGTTCTTTATGACCACTGTGAGCTACATGACCTCTGTGAGCTCTCTATAACCACTTTAATCTATGACCACTATGACCTCTCTATGACACTGTGAGCTCTTTATGATCACTATGAGGTCTGTATGACCACTATGAGGTATTAACATGATGAGCTCTATATAACCACTACCAGTTGTGACCCAAATGTGTTTTCTATGTGCACTATGATCTATGACCCTGTGAACTCTCTATGGCCACTATGAGCACTATATGAATACTATGAGCTATGACCATTGTAAACTCTCTATGACCACTTTGAGCTATAACCACTTTGAACTCTCTATGACCATTATAAGCTCTCTATGGCCACAATGAGCTATCTCTGCTCTGAGCACTATATGACCACTATGAGCTCTGGCCACTGTGAGCTCTCTATGACCATTATGAGCTATTGACACTGAGCTCTCTGTGACCACTGTGACCTATGAACACTGTGAGTTCTCTATAACCACTGTGAGCTCTGTATGGCATCTATGAGCTCTCTGTGTCCACTAGGAGATATGAACACTGTGATCTCTTTATGATAACTGTGAGAGCTAGACCACTGTGACTTCTCTATTACCATGGTGAGCTCATTATGACCACTAAGGGCTATGACCACTGTGACTTCTCTATGACTACAATGAGCTCTTTATGACCACCATGAACTCTCTATGACCAATTCAGCTCTCTGTGCGCTATAATATCTATGACCACTGTGAGCCTTCTATTACCACTGTGAGCTATGACCATTGTGACCACTCTATGACCAATATGAACTATTATGCCTGTGAGCTCTCTATGCCCACTCTGAGCTCTTTATGATCACTGTGAGGTATGACCATTGTTAACTCTGTATGACCATTTTGAGCTCTCTATGGTTACTGCGAGCTCCCTGAAACCACTGTAAGCTCTTTATGACCACTATGAGCTCTTTATGGCCACTATAAGCTATGACCCATGTGATGTTTGTATGATCATTTTGCATGCTTTATGACCACTGTGAGCTCTACAGGACCACTATGAGCTATGACCACTATGAGCTCTTTATGGTGACTGTGAGCAATGAGCACTATCAATTCTCATTGTGCATTATGAACTCTCTATGATGACTGTGAGCTATGACCATTTGTAATGCTCTTTGACTACTGTGAGCTATGACAACTCTGTGCTCTTTTTGACCATTATGAGCCCTCTATGGTAATTATGAATTATGACCATGATAAGCTTTCTATGACCACTGTGAACTATGACTACTGTGAGGTCTCAATGACCACTGTGAGCTATGACAACTGTGATGTATCTGTGACCACTGTGAGCTCTCTATGACAACTATGAGCTATAGTCAATGCATGCTCTCTATAACTACTATGAACTGTGACCACTGTGAGCTTTCTATGACGACTATGAGCTCTGAAAGCCCTCTGTTAGAGTTCTATAACTACTATGAACAATGAGCACTATAAGCCATCTATGACCTCTGTAATGTATTACAATTATGAACTCTCTATGAAAACAATGAGTTCTTTGTGATCACTATGACATCTCTATGACCGCTTTAATCTCTCTCTGACTACTGTGAGTTCTCCATCACCAGTTTGAGCTCTCAGTGACCACAGAGAGCTCTCTATGACCACAATGAGCTTTGACCACTGAGAGCTGTCTATGGTTACTGTGAGCAAAGACTGCTGTAAGCTCTCTATTACCACTTTTAGCTATGGTCACTGTGAGCTCTCAATGATCAATATGAGCTCTCTATGTCCACGTTGAAATCTCTATGAAAACTATGTGCTATGACCACTGTGAGCTGTCTATGACTACTGTGAAAAATCACCACTGTGAACTCTCTATGATCACTATGAGCTTTGACCACTGAGAGCTCTCTCTATGAACACTATGAGCAATGTCCACTTTGAGTTCTTTCTGAACACTAGGAACTATGACCCCTGTGTGTTCTTTATGAATACTATGAGCTAAGCCCACAGGGTGTTCTTATTTTGCATTATGAGCTCTCTATGACCACGGTGAGCTAGGACCACTGTAATCTTTCTAGGACCACTATGAGCTGTGACAACTGTGAACTCTCTTTAACCACTATGAACTCTCTACGACCACTATGAGCTATGCCTACTATGGACTCTCTATGGCCACTATAAGCTGTGAACACCATGATCTCTCTGTGAATATTATGAGCTATGAACACTGCAATCTCTCTGAGGCCACTGTGAGCTCTCTATTATCACCATGAACTATAGGCACTATGGGCTCTCTATGACCTCTGTGAGCTATGGCAACTATGAGCTTTATATGACAACAGTGAGCCCTCAATGATCACTGTGACCTCTCTATGACCTCGTGGAACTCTCTCTAATGATTGTGAGTTCTTAAAGACCACTTGGGACTCTTTTTGATGTCTGCGAACTCCCTATAATCACTGTGAGCTATGAGCACTGTGAGTTCTCTATGACCACTGTGAGAACTGATCTCTGTGAGTTCTCCATGACTAATGGAAACACTCTATGAACATTGTGAGTTCTCTATCACCACTATTAGCTGTGACCACAGTGAGCTCTTTATGACTACTTTGAGCTATGTCCACTATGAGCTATGACCATGGTGAGCTCTCTAAAACCTCTGTACACTATGACAATATCAGCTCTCTATGAAAAATATGAGCTCTCTATGCCCACTGTGATCTCTCTGTGATGACTTTGAGCTATGTATAATTACTGTGAGTCTTTATGAGCACTATGACCTATGACCACTGTGAGCTCTCTATGTCCACTATGAACTGTAACCACTGTGAGCTCTCTCTGACCACTATGATCTATGACCACTGAGCTCTCTATGATTACTATGAGTTCTCTTTGACATCTGTCATCTGTGGCCAATATGAGCTCTCTATGACCACTATGATCTATTGCAGGGGGTAGAATGGGCCTGCAGCTAATGCAATTGAGGGATTCTGGTCCAGCCAAATATCCCTCGGGGCTGGGTGGGTGATGAGTGTCGCAGTCTGGACACCCCTCACCACCGGGGAGAAACACACCAGGCTGGGAGATCTGCCAAAGCAGGATCTCAACTTTATTGAATAGCACCTGAGTTTATATAGAGTCCTGCTGGGAGGAGGAGAGCTAGGTGGCATGAGGGTGGTGAAGGAGAAAGGCAGCCAAAGGGATATGTCCAGTTCAGTGAGGGGAGGTTACAGCAGCACTACATTAGAAAGGGGAGGAGGGAGCCAGAGATAAGTTTCAGAACTCAAGGACAGGTCCTGAAACTCCAGCCAGGCTTAGCAATTTCCAGCAGGCCTCCAATCAGAGATAGATTTCAGAACTCAAGGACAGGTCCTGAAACTCCAGCCAGGCTTAGGAATTTCCAGCAGGCCTCAGGCTTGGAGGCCCAAAAATCTATGAACACTGTGAGTCTGTTTGACTACTTTGAGCTCTATGAGCAGTATTATGTATGACCTCTGTGAGCTCTCTTTGACCTATGAGCTCCCCATGACTACTTTTTGCTTTCATGACAACTGTGATCTCTCTATGAGCACTTTGAACTGTCTATGAGCACTGTGAGCTCTTTATGAGCACTGCAAGATCTATATGAGTTCTGTGAACTTTCCGTGTCCACTAGGAGCTAAGACCACTTTGAGCTCTTCATGACCACTATGAGCTATATAACCATTGTGAGTTCTCTTTGCAACAGAGTGCTATGACCACTATGAATACTGTATAATTACTCAATGACCATTGTTTCCTCTATTATCACTGAGAGCACTCAATAATCACTATGATCTCTCTATGACCACTAACTTAGACCACTGTGAGTTATCTATGATCACTTTGGGCTCTCAATGACCACTATGAGCTATAAGCACTGGGAGCTCTCTATGATCACTATGAAGTCTATATGAACACTGTGAACTCTTTATTACCACTTTGAGCTATGGCCACTGTGAGCTTTCTATGACCACTATGATCCATATCTACTGTGATGTCTCTTTGATCACTGTGAGCTTTCTCTTACCACTATGGGTTATGACCACTATGAGCTCTCTATGACCACTGTAAGCTCTCAATGTCCATTATGAGCAATGAGCACTATGTGCTCTTTATGACCACTATGAACTTTAACCACTGTGAGCACTCTATGACCATTGTGACTAATAACCACTATGAGTTCTTCATGAGTATTATGAGCTCTCAATGACCAGTATGAGGTAAGACTGCTGTGAACTCTCTATGTGGACATTGAGATTTTTTTGACCACTATGTGCTCTTTGTGACTACTATGATGTATGACCACTGTGACCCCTTTATGACCACCATGATCTATGACCACTGTGATCTCTCTTTGACCTCTGTGAACTCTCTATAAGCACTATGATCTATGACCACTGTGAGTTTTCTACGACCACTATGAGTTCTCTGTGACCACTTTCAAATCTCTATAGCTACTATGAGCTCTCTACCTCAACTATGACTTCTTTGTGACCACTTTGAGCTCTCTTTGAACCACTGTGAGCTCTCTATGACCAATACATGCTCAATATGACCCCTATGAACTATGACACTGTGTGTTCTTTGTCCATTGTGAGCTCTGTATTAGAATAAGAACTATGAACACTGTTCACTCGCTATGACCACTGTTCACTTTCTATGACCAATATAAACTCCGTATGACCACTGTGAGCTGTCTATGGCCACTCTAACTTCTCTATGACCACCATGCGCTGGGACCTCTGTGAACTTTCAGTGATACTATGAGCTATGGCTACTATTAGCTTATATAACCACCTTGGGAACTCTAAAACCACTATCATCTATGTCCAATGTCAGCTGTCTCTCATCCATATGAACTTTGACCACTGGGAGTTTTTGATGAGGATTATCAGTTCTCCATGGCCACTGTTTGCTATGAGCCCTGTGAGCCTTTTATGACCACCATGAGCACTCTGTGACCACTATGACTGATAACCACTATGAGCTTTCTATAAACATTGTGAACTCTCTATGACCAGTATGAGCCATGATCACTGTGAACTCTCTATGATGACTTTGAGCTCTTTTTGACCACTGTGAGTCTTTTATGACCACTATGAGCTGTGAATACTGTGACCCCTTTATGACCACCAAGAGGTATGGCCACTGTGAGTTCTCTGTGACCACTATGAACTCCCTGTGACCACTCTCAACTCTCTATGGCCACTATGAGCTCTCTACCTCAACTATGACCTCTTCATGACAATTTTGAGCTCTATATGTGCACTGTGACAACTATTAGCTATGTCCACTGTGATCTCTCCATCACTGCTATGTGCTATGACCAATGTCAGGTCTCTCTCACCAAAGAGCTCTTGATGAGGATTGTCAATTCTCTATGGCCACTGTTTGCTATGAGCACTGTGAGCTCTTTATGACCTCTATGAGCTATATCCACTGTGAGTTCTTTTGGATCATTATGAGTTATGATCACTATGAGCTCTCTATGACAATTTTTAGCTTTTTGGGGGCACTCTGAGCTCTGTATAACCACTATGAGCTATGACCACTGTAAGACCTTTATAACCACTATGAGATATAATCCCTGTGAGCTTTTTATGAGTACTGTGAGCTGTCTATGACTACTATGAGCTATAACTTGTGTAAGCTCTCTATGAGACTATGATCATGAGCATTCTGTGACCACTGTGAATCATAACTACTGTGAGCTCTCTGTGGTCATTATGACCTTTCTATTACCAGTAGGAGCTATAAGCATTGTGAGCTCCCTATATACCATGTGCTGTGAACACTATGAGCTCTTAATGTATATTATGAGTTCTCTATGATGATGTTGAGCTATTTTTGGTCATTGTGAGCTCTCTATAACCACTATGAGCAATGAACACTGTGAACTTTCTATGAACACTTTGAGATTATCCTGAACTGTGAGATCTCTGTGACAACTGTAGCTCTCTAGCAGCTATAGGACCTATGAGCATTGTGAGATCTCTATTACCACCGTGAGCTATGACCACTCTGAGCTCTCTATGACCATTATGAACTATGACTACTGTGATCTCTCTATGCCCATAAGTAGCTATCAACACTTTGAGCTGTGACCTCTTTATGACCACTATGACCTATGATCACTGTTCACTGTTTAAGACCACTATAAGTTCTCTAAGACCACTGTGAACTATGACGATTATGAGCTCCCTCTGATGATTATCAATATGACCACTGTGTGTTTTCATTTTCCATTATGAGCTCTCTAAGAACACTGTGAACTGTGAGCACTGTGAGCTCTCTATGACCACTATGAACTAGGACCACTGTGAGCTATCTATCACCACTAAGAGCTTTGTATGAGCACTATGAGCTATGACAACTA
Organism: Typhlomys cinereus; assembly: GCA_023101885.1. Classification (NCBI taxonomy): domain Eukaryota; kingdom Metazoa; phylum Chordata; class Mammalia; order Rodentia; family Platacanthomyidae; genus Typhlomys; species Typhlomys cinereus. The sequence continues at coordinate 2,966,069 of JALPQD010000204.1, read as the reverse complement.
TGAGCTATCTACGATAACAGTGTTTTCTCTATGACTACTGTGAGGTCTCTATGATGACTTCAATTTTTCTATGATCATTGTGAGACCTCAATCACGACTATAATCTCTCTAGGACCACTATGAGTTATGACAACTCTGAGTTCTCTATGAAGAGTATGAGCTACAACCTCTGTGAGGTATCTATGAAACTATGAGCTCTTGAGGAACACTATGAGCTATGACGACTCTGAGCTCACTATGACAATTATGAGCTATGATCACTATGATCTCTCTATTTCCGCTATGATCTATGACCTCTGTGAGCTCTCTATGATGACTGTGGTCTCTCTTTGGCAAGTATGAGCTTTCCATGACTATTTTTAGCTATGACACAAAGAGCCTTCAATGACATTAGTGAACTAAGACAACTACAAGACCTCTATGACAATTGTGAGCACTATATGATGACTGTGACTTGTCTATGTTTACTTTGACCTCTCTATGAACACTGTGAGCACTTTGAGCTTAGACAACTATAAGTTCTCCATGACAACTATGAGCTACAACCTCTGTGAGCTGTCTGTGATCACTATTACCTCTCTAGGACTACTCTAAGCTATGACCACTCTGAACTCACTATGACAACTATGAGCTCTATATGAGCACTATGAACTATTACCACTGTGAGCTCTTAATAACCACACAAGATTTGACCACTCTATGTCTCTTATGAGCTCTAAGAACACTGTGAGCTATGATCTTTGTGAGCTCTCTATGTCCACTATGAACTATGAACACTGTGAGCTCCGTATGTCCACTCTGAACTCTCTATGACTCCTGCGAGCTTGCTATGAGCACTTTAAGGTATGACCACTGTGACCTGTTTATGACAACTGTGAGCTCTTCATGTCCATTATGAGTTCTCTATAACTGTTGTGAGATCTGACCAGTGTGAGCTCTCTATGACCCCTTTGAGCTATGACCACTGTGACCTCTCTAGGATGACTATGAGATATGACCACTTAGAGCAGTCTATGACCACTTTTATCTCTCTATGAGGACTGTCAGCTCTCTATGACGTCTATGAGCAATGACCACCGTGAGATCTTTAAGATCAATGTAAGTTATGACTACTGTGAACTCTCTATGATCATTTTGAGTAACTTATGAGCTTTGAGAGCACTTTATTACCAATTTGAGCTATGACCATTGAGATCACTTGATGTTTGTTCATTATGAGCTCTCTATGAGAACTGTGAGCTATGACCACTGTGACCTCTCTATGATCAATTTGAGCTCTCTGTGACCACTGTGTGCTTTCTATGACAACCTTTGTTCCCTATTGGGACCTATGATGACTCTGAGCTCTCTATGACCACTTTGAGCTATGAACACTTTGAGCTCTTTTTGATCACAGTTAACTATGATCACTGTCAGTTCTCCTTGACAATTATGAGTTTTGTATGACCACTTTGAGTAATGATATGTGAGAGCTCTCTATGACCAATGTGAGCTATTTATGACACTGTGAACTGTCTATGACCACTGTGAGTTCTCCATAACCACTGTGAGATCTCTATGATGACTTTGAGCTCTTTATGACCACTGTGATCTATGACCACTTTGAAATCTCGATCACCATTATGATCATCTGACCACTATGAGCTCTCTATGAACTATGACTACTATCAGCTCTCTATGGCCACTATGACCTTTCTATGTCTACTATGAGGTATGACAACTATAACCCCAATGTCCTCTGTGAGCAATAACAATTATGGGCTCTCTGTGACTACGAAGAAGTCTCTATTGCCACTGTGACTTCTCTGTGACCAATTTGAGCTCCCTATTACCCCTGTCACCACTTTATTACTACTATGGGCTATGATTATTGTGAGCTCTCAATGATCAGTGTGAGCTATGTGCATTGTGATCTCTCCATGACCACTATGATCTATGACCACTGTGCACTCTCTAACTGCACTATGAGCTATGATCATATGAGTGATTCTTGACCACTGTGAATTATGAATACTATGAGTCTTTATAGCAAATATGAGGTCTCTATAACCACTAGGAGATATAATCATTTTGAACTTCCTGTGACCAACATGAGATTTGACCACTGTGAACTCTCTATGGCCACTGTAAGCTCTCTATGACCACTGTGAGTTCTGTATGACTACTATGAGCCATGACAACTGTAAGCTGTCTATCACCACTATGAATTATAAACATTGGGAGCACTCATTGTCTATTATATCCTATTTATGACCATTTGAGGTATGACTACTGTGAGCTGTCTATAACCACTATGAGCTATGACCACTGTGAGTCCTCATTGTCTTATGTGCTCTTTATGACCACTGTGAGGTATGACCACTATGATCTATCACCACTGTGAGCTATGATCATTGTGAGCTCTCTATGAAGATTATGAGTTCTCTATGAACAGTTTGCTGTGACCACTGTGAGTTGTCTATGAGCACTGTAAACTATGAGCAGGGAAAGCTCTCTATGAATAGTGTGATCTATGATCACTTTGGAATCTCTGTCGCCACTATGATCTATGACCCCTGTGAGCTCTCTATGAGCACTATGACCACTATGAGCTCTTTCTGACCATTTTGAGCACATTATGACCACTGTCAGCTCCCTAGGAGATATATGACCTGTGAAAAATATGAGTTCTCTATGACCACTATGAGCTATGATGACTGTGACTTCTCTATACCCACCCTGAGCTATAAGTATCATGAGCTCTCATTGTACAATATGCGTTCTCTTATGACTATTGGAAGCTATGCCCACTGTGATCTAATTATGGCCACAATGACTACTGATCACTGTGTGATCTCTATCAATACTGTGAACTCTGATCACTGTGAGCTCTTTATGGCCATATGAGCTATGACCAATGTAAGCTTTCAATAACCACTGTGAGTTCTTTATGACCATTATGAGCCATGACCACTCTGAGATGTCTACCACCACTATGAGCTATCTGTAACCACTGACAGCTGTGACCGCTGTAAGCACTAATTGTCTATTATATGCTTTTTATGATCACTGTGAGATATGAGCATTGTCAGCTCTCTATGACCACTGACCTATGACCACTGTGAGTACTTCATGACAACTGTGAACTAAGATCACTGACAGCTCTGACCACTGTGACCTCATTATGACCACTATGAGCTATGAACACTCTGAGATCTCTACGTCCATTTTCAGCTCTGTATAGTCACTATGAGCTATGACCACTGTGAGCTCTCTCTGATCACTGTGAGTTCTCCATGTCTCCTGTGAGCAATGAAAGACCGTGAGCTCTCTATTACCACTATGAGCTCTCCATGACCACTGTGAGCTCTCTTTGAGTACTATTACCTATGGCCACTATGAGCTATGAGTACTGTGAGCACTCTGTGTTTATTATTAGCTCTTTATGACCACAGACAGCTATGACCACTTTGAATTTTCTGTGACCACCCTGATTTATGACCACTGTGAGATCTCTATGAGCACAATGATCTCTCTATGACCACTGTGAGCTATGACCACTCTGACCTCTATAGGCCCACTTTGAGTTCTAAGTGATCACTGTGAGTTCTATATGATCATTGTGATCTCTCTATGGTGACTTTGAGCTCTCTATATACACTGTGAGGTCTCCATGATCACTGTGAACTTTCGATGACCACTGTGAGCTCTCTCTCACCAATATGAAGTATGAGCACTGTGATCTCTCTTTGAGCAATGGGAGCAATTCGACTGTGAACTCTCTCTGAGAGTTTTCAGGTATTATTGCTGCCAGCTCTGGAGACCAGTGTGAGTTCTCATTGGCCATTATGAGCTCTTTATGACTACTTTGAGCTGTGACCACTGTGAGCTCTCTATGATCACTAAAAGCTATGAACACTGTGAAGTTTCTATGTCCATTATGAACTCTCTAGGATCTCTGTGAGCAATGACCACTGTGAGCTCTTTATGAAAACTTTGAGCTATGACCATAGTGACCTCTCTATGAATACTTTGAGTTCTACATAACTACTTTGACATATGACCACTCTAGCTCGCTATGAACAATACGACCTATGACCATTGTGATCTTTATATTACCTCTATGAGCTATGACCACTGAGAGTTCTTTATGACTACTATGAGCTATGACCACTGAGATCTCTTTATAACCACTGTGAGCTATAACCACTGTGAGCTCCCTATGACCTCTGTGAGCTGTGACAATTGAACTCCCTATGACAATTGTGAGCTCTCTAGGACCACCATGATCTCTCTACTACTACTTTGAACTCCCAATGATCACTATGAGCTTTCTATGAACACTGTGAGTTCTCTAAGAAGACTAAGACCTATGACCACTCTGAGTTCTCTATGACCACTGTAGCTTTCTATGAGCAATAGGACCTATGACCATTGTGAGCTTTCTATTACCTCTATGAGCTATGACTACTGTGCTTTCTTTATGACCAATATTAGTTGTGACCACTGTGATCTTTCTATGACCACTGTGAACTATGACACTATGAACCCTGTATGACCTTTGTGAGCTGTGATGTCTATGAGCACTCTATGACAACTGTGATTTCTCTACGTCCTCTGTGACCTCTCTATTACCACTTTGAGCTACCTATGATCACTATGAGCTGTCAATGACCACTGTGAGCTCTCTAAGAGCACTAAGACTTAGGACCACTCTTAATTCTCTATGACCACTGTAGCTCTCTATAACCACTATGACTTATGAAAACTGTGAGATCTCTATCACCACGATTTTTCTATGACCTCTCTAAACTATGACCATTATGAGCTGTCTATTACAACGGTGAGTTCTTTATGACCACTTTGAGCTCTCTATGACATACATTGTGAGCACTGACCATTATGAGCTATGACGACCCTGAGCTGTCTATGACCACTTTGATCTGTCTATGATCACTATGAGCTATAACTACTTGAGATCTCTGTTACCACTATGAGCTATGACCACTGTGAATTCTCATTGTTCATTATGAGCTCTCTATGACCACTGTGAGCTATGACCATGTGAGTTCTCTATGAAGATTATGAGTTCTCTATGACCACTGTGAGCAATGACCATTTTGAGGTCTTTATGAACACTGTTAGCACTCTATGACCATTGTGAGCTCTTAATAACTACTATTAGCTATGAGCACTGTGAGATCTCTAGGACCACTGTTAGCTGAAACCCCTGTGACCTCCATATGACCTCTATGATCTAAGACTACTGTGATCTCTTTGTGACCACTATTAGTTCTGTATCACCACTATAAGCTCTGAACACTGTAAGCTGTCTATGACCACTTTGAGCTCTATGTGACCACTGTGAGCTCTCTATGACCACAGGAGGAATGAGCACTGTGAACTCTATGTGCACATTATGAGTTATGATCACTGTGAGCTCTCATTGTACATATGAGCTCTCTAAAACCACTGTGAGCTATGGCCACTGTGAACTCTCTATGACCTCTACAACCTTTACGAGTCCTATGAGCTGTCTATGACTACTATGAGCTCTCTATGACTGCCAAAGTCCACGCTGCAACCTCTGAATCCAAGGCTCCCCTCGACCAGTGTGGCAAAGAGTCAGCAGATGAGAGACACACACACACAACTCTAGGCTAGGTGAAACTGAATCTATTTTATTTGAATTTTATAGCAGCTTTTATATTAGAAAATTTGGGGCAAAGAATGCTGCACCTGCAGACAGACAGGTATCCTTCTAATCAGCAGGAATCACCTTTAGGATAAACTTTTTTTTTTTAATCTTTTTTTTTTATTAAAAATTTAATTATACATTTTAAAATTTTTTACCAGTTCCCTCCCTCCCCCCTCCTCCCCCTCCCCTTCCCCCAGTGCCTCCCCCCCAATTCCCAGAGAGTCCTTTATTGTGTACGCCTAACTCTCCACTGGGTCCTCCTCTCCGATGACATATAAGGACCCAGTGGCATTTCCATAAGCCCTTTCTCTTGTTCCCCTTAAGCATAAGATCACTACTATGGCTGTCAATCCCTTGCTTCCAGGGGTCTCGGTGCCCTTAACAGATGCTAGACTTTATGAGGGCAACAGTGCACTGGACATTGCGCAGGGCATGCAAAGTCCCATTATGATTGCTTTGGCCCCAACTATTGTTGAGAATCTTGCAAATCGTTGCTCCTCCCATCCTTTTGCTCTTACAATCTTACCGCCCCCTCTTCCGCAAATGTCCCTGAGCTCCAGGATGGGGAGAGATTAGGCTGTCCTAGTTCTATGTGATTGATATAGAGTCTCTGAAGTTCTGGATTGTGGTTTGTTGATTTTCTTTTGCAGTTTTGCTGCTCCTGCAATTCCCTTCACTCCATTCTGCTGGGCACTGTATGTCACCCCCTGGCCAGAGACAAAAAGCTGTTAAACTGGAGTCTTGTTGTAATAGCACATTCAAGGGTAGATGTAATAAGAATAGGAAACCTCACTGAGGGAGGGGTCCATCACCATTTGCAAAATGATTACTTTTTAGGATAAACTTTTTTAAGAACCTAACCCAGTGTTTGAAGGTGAAACACAAACAAATCCTTATCACATATCAACAGGTTTTGTCCTAGCCCTACAACAAGTTTTTTTCCCCCCAGCTCCTCAATCTCTCTAAATTTATCCATTTTACAGTGTCCAACCAAACAGCCACAGGGTTTAAGTCTGTATTGTTGTATTTAGTAATGACTTGATGTGAGATTTAGTTAAAATATACCAAGGTTGACCTGTGACTGCCAGGGGAAAACATATAGAACACGCCATCCGGGACCTCTATGATTACCTCCACAATTGACTGTGGAGATAAGACTGCATACTCACAGACTCAAATTTCTGTAGTCATTGGTTTATACCATCCCAATGGGTCTGCGTACAAAAACCTAAGATCATACCTTTAGTGGATGGTAAACTGGGACCCTGCCTTTGTTCCAACTTTTATCAAATTATGCACTCTGCCAATTATGACACAGTCCAACAGATGGGCTTTAATGGCCTTTTGCCCTACTCCTCCCCCCCCCCCCCCGTGCTTGGACCTATCCTTCTTCTATTCCTCCTCTTTACCCTTGGGCCCTGTATCATCAACAAGCCTGACTAAAGTTTGGCGACCTGTCTCTGGCCTGTGACTTCCGCATCAGGGTGACTCAGTACAACCTGGGAAAAACTAACCTCTTCCAAGTTACTGCTTCCGTGGTGAAACCTTATTGGCCCTTATACCTTGCCTCATCCCTATACTTCCACCCCTTCCTCCAACTCTATATAAGTGCTCGCCTGATATAATAAGGTGAGTTCCTGCTTTGACAGGTCTCCCGGCCTGGTGTGTCTTTCCCCAGTGGTTAGGGGGATCTGGTCCAGTGACACTCAACTTCCCGCTCAGCTCCAGGGTGCAGCTGGCTGGTTCGGTGCACTCCATACGTTATCTGCCAGAGGATACGGCATACTGGTGCCCTGTGTAAATGGAAAAGGGGGCACATATTATACATTATTTTTTTTTCTTTTTTGAGGATAACAGATTCTGGCTGCTATCATATAAGCTGGCCTATATTAGGGTATAATGGTAGCAATGATATTAGTATTTATTTTATTAAGTCATGTGCTCTATAAGAAATAGTTGTGTATTAATTTTAAGAATTATTTTATTATTTTTTATTAACTTATGTGCTCTATAAAAATAGTTGTGTATTGATTTTAGTGAATATATGGCATAGTTTCATAGTTGTAGAATTTCTGAATTACATTAACAAGTCATATTTTTGAGAGAATTCTATCCACCTATGTTTTAGGATTCTTGAGGTTGTTCTCTAATTTATTTAAAATCAGCGTATACATTCTGGCTAACAAGTCTATTTACTGTGTATGACTGAACATGAAATTTCTAATTAGAATTTAATTTAAAGTTAAAAGCAGGCTTGGTTTTTATTTAGGAAGCAAAAGACTTAAGGCAAATTTATTTGACATCTCTAGTTCAGGGGCAAGAACCTAGGGGTAGGTGATAACTTAGCTAGTTTTGGGGAAAAAAAACAAAAAAGACACCTGGGAATAGATACGATGTTAGAGACAGGAGGCATGAACAATCAAAAATACAGAGGAACTTGTGTATCAAAGATAAGAGGCAAGACTCGAAGGGGAGTGGTTCTTAGCAACCACTCAGGCCCCTAGCAATTGCCCATTCAAAAGAGCAGGCTGCAAGCCTAACAATACCCATATTTTTATATTTTTATTATTTATTCCAAAATAAGCCATGTATTGTTTCCAGAAGGTGATTCCTTGAAGCTCTCTTCTCTAGGTTGGGATCTTATCTTACAGGCCTGGTTGGCATAGGATGTGACATATGACCACAATGAACTATGGACACTGTGAGCTAAAAATGTCCATTATGAGCTCTCTATGACCACTGTGAGCTCTCTATGTCCAATATGAGCTACTGCCACTGTGAAATCTCTATGACCACTGTGAGCTCTTCATGACTACTATGAGATATGAACACTATGACCTATTAATGACCATCATTGAAGCAACTGACCTATGACCATTGTGAGTTCTCTGTGACCAATGTGATGAACAGCCTTAGCTTTTATGACAATTATCTGCTGTGACCACTGTGAGCCCTGTACAACCATTCTAAGCTCATTCTGACCATCATGAGATATGACCACTGTGAGATGTCTATGACCACTATGAGCTCTCTATGACCAGTATGAGCTATGATCACTGTGAGATCTCTTTCACCACTGTGAGATCTCTATGAATACTATGATCTTTGACCACTGAGTTTTCTAAGACCACTATGAGCACTATATGACTACTGTGAGTTCTCTATAACCACTTTGAGCTATCTATCTGAACATTATGAATGATCTGTGATAACTCTGAGCTAAGTATGACCATTGTGAGCAATGACAACTATGAGCTCTCTATGACCAGTATCACTTGTGATCACTGTTAGCTCTCTGTAACTAATGTAAACTCTCTTTTTCCACTGTGAGCTCTCTATGGCCACTGTTTGTTCTCCATGGCCACTTAGAAGTCTCTATGGCAACTATGAGCTATGACCACTATGAACACTCTATGATCACTGTGAGCTCTTTATGACTACTATGACTATGAACAGTGTGAGCTGTCTATGGGTACTGTGAGCTATGAGCACTATGAGTTATAACAACTGTGAGCTCTCTATAGGCACTGTGAGCTATGACCACTGTGAGCTCTCTATAACCTCTGTGAACTATGACAGCTATGAGTTGTCTAGGACCATTGTGAGTTCTATATAACCACTATGAGTTATTATCACTGTGAGCTCTCTATGACTACTGTGAGTTCTTTAGGACCACTGTGAGCTATGACCATTATGAGGTATGAACACTGTGAGTTATCATTGTCCATTATGAGCTCACTATGACCACTATGAGTTTTCCATAACCTCTGAGAGGTATGATAGCTATTAGCAGTCTAGGACTATTGTGAGCTTCATGTGACCACTATGAGCTATTATCACTGTGAGCTCTCTATGACCACTGTGAGCAATAAATCATTCTGAGCTCTCTATGACCACTATTAGCTAAGAAAACTGTGAACTCTCTCTGACTAAGGCGAGCTCTCTGTGTCTACTGTGAGCTCTCTATAAGCACTATGAGCTATGACCACTGTAAGTGCTCTAAGACCACTGTGACCCTGTGACCACTGTGAGCTCTATATAATGCCTATGAGGTTTGACCATTGTGAGCTTCCTATGACCTTTGTGAGCAAGGATAAAATGAATTCCCTATGGCTACTGTGAGATATGACCACTTTGACCTCTATATGACCATTATGAACTATGACCACAGTGGTCAAAGCTCATAAATGCTCTTAGAGACCTCACAGTGTTCATAACACACAGTGTTCATAGAAAGCTCATAATGCATATAGAGACCTCACAGTGGTCATAGCTCATAGTGGTCATAAAGATTTCACAGTGGTCATAGGTTATAGGGGCAATAGAGAGCTCCCGGTCATCAGTCAAAGCGGTCATTGATAGCTCATAGTGATCAAGGAAAGCTCATAGTGGTAATAATGAGCTCAAAGTGGTCGTAGCTCATAGTGATGATGCAAAGTTAACAGGGTCATAGAGAGTTCAGAGTTGTCATAGACAGCTCACAGTTGTCATACCTCACTGTGGTCAAGGAGAGGTCATAATGGTCATAGCCTGGAATGGTCACAAAGAGCACACAGTTGTCATGGATCATAGTTGTTCTAGAAAGCTCACATTGTTCAAAGAATACTGAAAGTTGTCATAACTCACAGTGGTCACAGAGAGATCACAGTATTCATTGCTCCTAGCAATCATAGATAGCTCAGAGTTGTCATAGAGAGATCACATTAGTCATAGAGAGTTCACAGTAGTCATGGAGAATTCACAGTCATCATAGATCATAGTTGTCCTAGAGAGCTTACAATGGTACAAAAAGAATCAGAGTGGTCATAGCTCATATTGGTCATAGCTCATAGTGGTCATAGAGAGCTCAGAATTATCATATTGAGCTCAGATTAGTCACAGAGAGTTCACAATGGTCATAGAGAGTTCATAATGGACATTGAGATCTCACAGTTTTCTTAGCTCATAGTGGTCATAAAGAGCTCATAATGATCATAGAAAGCTCTCAATGATCAAATGTCATACTGCTCTAAAAGAGCTCACAGTGGTCATGAAAAGTCACAGTTGTCATAGAGGTCATACCTCATTGTGCTGATACAGAATTCACTGTGGTTATAGATCATAGTGGTCATACAGAACTCGAAGTGCTCTTAGCTCACAGTGGTCAGAGAACACAGAGTACTCATTCCTCATAGTGGTAATAGAGAGCTCACTTTGTTCATAGTTCACAGTGGTCATAGAGAACTCCTAGTACTCACAGCCCAGAGTGGTACTAGACAGCCCAGTATGGTCATAGCTCATATATGACATACAGAGCTTACAATGGTCATAGAGGGCTCACAGTGGTCATAGAGAGCTTAAAGTGCTCATAGAGTTCTCAAAGTGGTCATAGATAGGTCACAGAAGTCATAGAGAGCTCATATTGGTCAGAGAGACCTCATAGTGGTCATAGCTGACAAAAGTCATAGTGAGCTCATAATGGTCATATAGAGCTCATACTGGCCATAGAAAGCTCACAGTTGTTATAATTCAGAGTGGTCATAGAGATCTCAAAAGTAGTCACAGATTAGAATCATCAAACAGAGTCCATAATGGTCAAAGAGAGCTTATAGGGTCATAAAGAGGTCACAGTGTTCATAGATCAGTGTGCTCCTGGAGAGCTCATAATGGTCATATCTCCTAGTATTCATAGAGATCTCACAGTGGTCACAGAGAGTTCACAGTGGCCATTGCTCACAATGGTCATAGAGCCCTCACAGTGGCCACTGCTTATAGTCATCATAGAAAGCTCACAATGGTTACAGAGTGATCACAGAAGTCACAGAAAGCTCACAGTGCCCATAACTCCTAGTAGTCATAGAAGGCTTAAAGTGGTCACAGCTCATATTGGTCATAAAGAACTCATAATCATTATAGAAAATTCACCATAGTCAAACCTCATAGTGGTGATAGAGGAATCACAGTGGTCATAGCTCATAATGGACATAGAGAGCTCATAGATCATAGTGTGATAATAGATCAATGTGATCATAGATCATAGTGTCATAAAGAGCTCATAGGGGTCATATCTCATTGTGGTGATAGAGAATTCATAGCGGTCATATGTCATCATGTTCATATAGAGTTAACAGTAGTCATAGAGAGATCATAATTGTTATAGATTGCTCAGAATGGTATAAATCACAGTGGTCATAGTGAGCTCATAGTGGTCATAGCTTATAGTGGTTATAGATAGCTCATACTGGACATAAATCATAGTACTCATAGAGGGCACACAGTGGTGAAAAAGAGCTCACAGTGGTCATAGGTCATATTGGTCATATAGAGCTCACAGTGGTCATAGACCACATAGACACAGCTGCCCAAAATGGTCATAAAGAGGTCACAGTGGTAATAAGAGCTCACAGTACTCATAGTGAACTCACAGGGTTCATAGCTCACAGTGGTCATAGAGAGCACATAGTGGTCATGGAGAGATCATAGTGGTGATAGGATGCTCATGGAGGTCCCAAAGAGCTCAGAGTGGACATACCAAGTTCATCATGGTCATCAAGAGCTCAAAGTGGTCATAGATCATTGTGCTCCTAGAGAGCTCACAGTGGCCAAAGAGTTTATAGTGGTCATAAGGAACTCAGAATGGTGAAAGAGAGTTCATAGTGCTGATAATGAATTCACAGTGGACATAGCTCATAGTGGTCATAGAGACCAAAATAGTGGCCATAGAGAGCTGAGAGTCATCATAGATCATAGTGCACATAGTGCACAGTTGTCAAAGAGAGCTCACAGTGGTGGTAGATCATAGTAGACTTAGAGAGCTCACAGTGGTCATAGAGAGTTCACAGTTGTCATAGCTCATAGTGTTCATAGAGAGCTCACAGTGGTCATAGTACATTCAGTTGTTATAGGTATCTCACTGTGGTCATAGGTTATAATGGTAATACAAAGTTCATAATGGACATAGATAGCTTACAATGGTCATAACTCATATTGGTCATAAACCTTCCCAGTATTCATAGCTCATACTATTGAGAGAGAGCTTACAGTGTTCATAGAACATAGTGGGTACAGAGAGTCCACAGTTGTCATAGAGAATCCATAGTGGTCATAGATTATCGTTGTCATAAAGAGCTCACAGTGGTCACAGCTCATATTCATCATAGAGAGATTACAGTTGTCATAGAGAGCACACAGTAGTCATGAAGAGATCACAGTGGTCATAGAATCCTCATAGTGGTCATAGCTCACAGTAGTCACAGCTTATGGTAATAGAGAGCTCATAATGGACATAGAAAGCTTACAATAGTCATAGCTCAGAGTGCTCATACAGAGCTCACAGTCGTCATAGAGACCTCACAGTGGTCATAGGGATTTCAAAGTTCCCATGAAGAAGTCACTGTGGTCATAGAGAGCTCATAGTCGTATCACAGTGAGTTCAAAGTGGTCATAGAGAGCTCATACACCTCATAGAGAGCTCACAGTGATGATAGAGAGCTTAGAGTAGTTATAGAGAGCTGAAAGTCACAGTGGTCATAGAGAGCTCACAGTGATCATAGTGAGTATATGGTGGTAATAGCTCATAGTGGTCTTAGAAAGCTCACAGCAATCATAACTCATAGTATTAATAGAGAGCTCATAGTAGTCAGAGAACTTGTAGTGGTCACAGAGAGCTCACAGTTATCTCACAGAGTTCATAGTGGTCATAGAGAGCTCACTGTGATCATAGCTCATAGTGGTCATTGAGAGCTCAGAGTGCTCATAGCACACTGTGGTCACAGAGGACTCATAATCTTCACAGTGAGCACACAGTGGTCATAGCTCATACTGGAGAGAGAGAGCTCATAGTGGTAATACATCACAGTGTATATAGAGAGATCACAGGTGGTTATAAGAGCTCAACGTGGTCATAGCTCAGTGTGGCATAGAGAACTCACACTGGCCATAGCTCATAATGGTAATGGGAGCACATAGTGGTCATAGAGAGCTCGCCATGATCATAGCTCAGAGTTGTCATAGAGAGTTCATAGTGTTCACAGTTCATAGTGGTCAAAGAGAACTCACAGAGGTCATAGAGAGCTCAGAGTGTTCATAGCTCACAGTGGTCAAAGGGAACTCACAGAAGTCACAGAGAGCTCACAGTGGTCATAGCTCATAGAGGTCATGTAGAGCTCATAGTGGTCATAGCTGAAGTTAGTTATGGAGAGCTCACAGTGACCATAGGGAGCTCACAGTTGCCATAGAGAGCTCCTAGTGATCATAGAGAATTCATAATTGTCATAGAGAGCTCATAGTGGTCATAACACATAGTGCTCATGTAGTGCTCACAGTGGTTATAACTCATAGTGTTCATAGATATCTCACAATAGTCATAGTTCATAGTGCTCATAGAGAGCTCACAGTAGTCACAGAGAGTTTACAGTGGTCATATAGAGCTCATAGTTGTCATAGCATTCTGTGATAATAGAGAACTCACAGTGGTCATAGCTCACAATGGTCATAAACAGCTCAAATTGATAATAACTCATAGTAGTCATAGAGAGCTCACAGTGATGACAGGTCATAGTGTTCACAGACAGCTCACAATGATCATAGAGATCTGAAAGTAGTCACAGAGCACTTATAGTAATCACAGAGAGTTCACAGTGGTCATAGATCATAGAGAATTCATAGTGGTCAAAGAAAGTTCACAATGGTAATACCTCATAGTGGACATAGAGAGCTCACAAGTTGTCCCAGAGAGCTGAAAGTCACAGAGGGCTAATAGTAATCATAGAAAGCTCACAGTTGTCATAGATCATAATGTTCTAAGAGAAGTCAAAGTGGTCAAAATCAGCCTACAGTGCTAATAGCTCATAGTGGTCATAAAGAGCTCACAGTTGTCATAGCTCATACTGGTGAGAGGGAACTCATAGTGTTCACAGAACAAAGTGGATAGAGAGAACCCACAGTGGTCATAGAAAGTTCACAGTGACCAAAGCTCATAGTTGTTATAAAGAGCTCACAGTACTCACAACTCATAGTGGTCATAGAGAGCTCAAAGTGGTCATATGTCATAGTGTTCATAGAGAGTTCATAGTGTTCATAGAGAGATCTCAGGTGTCATAGGGAGCTCAAAGTGATCATAGAGAGATAATAATGGTCACAGACAGCTCACATTCATCATAGCTAACAGGGGTCATACAGAGCCCATAATTGTCATAGAGAATTTACAGTTGTCATAGCTCATAGTGGTCATAGCTAATAGTTGTCATCAAAGTGATCATAGATAGTTAATAGTTCTCATAGAGAGCTGACAGTGGTCACAGAGATCTCACTGAAGTGGTTAACGTGAACTCAAAGTGATCATAGAGAGCTCAAAGTGGTCATAGTGAAGTCACAGTGGTCACCAAGAGCTCATAATGGTCATAGAGAGCTCAGAGTGTCCATAGTGATCTCAAGAAGAGCTCACAGTTATCCCAGGTCATAGCCATAGAGAGTTCAAAGTTGTGACAGCTCATAATGCTCCTAGATTGCTCACAGTGGTCATGAGAGATCACAGGGTTCATAGACAATTCATAGTGGTGACAGCTTACAATGGTCCCAGATAGCTCACAGTTGTCACAGCTCACAGTGGACATAGATAGCTCATACTGATCATAGAGTACTCATAGTGGTCATAGCTAATAGTGGTCATACAGAGCTCATATTAATCATAGAGAGCTCATTGAAAGTGACATTACATTGGTCATAGAACGCTCATAGGAGTCATAGAGATCTAACAGTGGTCACAGCTCAGAGTACTCATAAAAAACTCACAGTGGTCATAGTTCACAGTGGTCATGGAGAGCTCATCGTGGTCATAGGTCATAGTTCTCATAGAGAGCTCAAAGTGTTCACAGAGTGATCCTAGTGGTAATAGATATCTCACATGGCCATAGAAAGCTGATGTGGTCATAGCTAACACAGGTCATATTGGCAATATAGAGATCATAGTGGGTCAAAGTTCATAGTAGTCCTAAACAATTCACGATGGTCATAGTGAGCTCACAGTGGTAATAGATAATTCAGAGTGAGCATAGAAAACTCATAGTGTTCACACAGAACTCATAGTGGTCATATATTAGAGTGCTCATTGAGAGCTCAAAGTGGTCATAGGGAGCTCACAGTGATCATAGAGAGCTCACAGTGATGATAGCTCACAGAAGTCATAGGGAGCTCAATTGTCATAGAGAATTCAGTGGTCACAGCTCATAGTGGTCATAGAGAGCTACCAGTTGTTATACCTCATAGTGGTCATGCAGGAAGCTCGCAGTGGTTATAGATAGCTCACCGTGGTCATAGAGTTCTCACAGTGGTCAATGTGAGCTCATACAGGTCAAACAAAACTCACAGTGGTCATCGCTTTCAGTAGTCAAAGAGAACTCAGTGGTTATAGCTTATAATTGTCATAGAAAGCTCACATGTAGTCATAGTTAATAGTGGTCATAGAGAGCTAATAGTTGTCACAGAAAGCTCACAGTGGTCATAGAGAGCTTGCCTTGGTCAAATTGAGGTCACACAGGTCTTAGAGAGCTCATAGTTGTTATGGCTCATAGTGATTCTGGAGAGCTCACTGTGGTCATAGCTCATAATAGTCATAGAGAGCACACATTGGTCATAGAGAGTTCACAGTTGTCATATAGAGTTAACAGTTGTGAAAGTGACATTACATTAGTCATAGAATGCTCACAGGAGTCATAGAGATCAAACAGTGGTCACAGCTTACAGTGGTCAGAGAGAGCTCATAATAGTCATAGAGACCTCACAGTGGTTAAAGCTCATAATGATCATACAGAGCTCACAATGGTCATAGGTCTTAGTGGTCATAAAGAGCTCACGGTGTTCATAGAATGATCACAGTTGTCATATAGTGCTCAAAGTGGTCATAGACCACTCACAGTTTTCATAAAGAACTTACAGTGGCCATACAGAGCTCATACTGTTTATAGCTCTATGTGGTAATGGAGAGCTCACAGTGGTCATAGCTCATGATGGTCATAGAGAACTCAAAGTAGTCACAGACAGCTCACAGAGGTCCTAACCCATAATGGTCATAAAGAATTCAAAGTGGTCATAGACTGCTAACAGTAGTCATAGAAAGTTACAGTAGTCATACAGAGCTCATCGTGTTCATAGTGCTATGAGGTAATAGAAAGCTCACAATGGTCATAGGTCATCATTCTCATACAGAGCTCACAGTTGTCATAGAGAGTTCACAGAGATATAAAAGACAGCTCAAAGTGGTCAAAGAGGGATCATACTGTTTATAGGGCTCACAGTGGTGATATAGATCTTACAGTAATCATAGAGAGCTGAAAGTGTTTATAAAGAGGTCATAGTGGTCATAGAGAGCTCCAGTGGTCATAGTGAGCTCACAGTAATAATATCTCATAGTGGTTATTGAGAGCTCACAGTGATCATAGCTCAGTGTTAATAGAGAGCTCATAGTGGTCAGAGAAATTACAATGGTCATAGAGAGCTCACAGTGATCATACAGAACTCCTAGTGGTCATAGAGAGCTCACTGTCATCATATCACACAGTGGTCACAGATATCAGAGCTCACAGCACACAGTGGTCACAGAAAACTCATAATCTTCATAGAGAGCACATAGTGATCATAACTCACACTGGTGAGAGAGAGCTCATAGAGGTCACAGATCATAGTGGTTGTAGAGACCACAGTGGTCATAGAGTGCTCACAGTGGTCATTGCTCATAGTGGTCATAGAGACCTCACATTGGTCATAGTAAACTTATAGAGGTAATAGAGAGCTAACAGTGGTCATACAATGGTCACAGTGGTCATAGAGAACTCACAATGGTCATAGATTATCCTGGTAAGAGAGATCATAGTGTTCATAGAGAGCTCACAATGGTCATAGTTTACAGTTGACATAGAGAGGTCATAGTGGACATAGCCTACAGTGAACATAGCTCAGAGTGGTAATAAAGAGCTCACAGTTTCATAGTTCACAATGATCATAGAGAGATCACATTGGTCATAGGTCACAGTGCTTATAAGGACCTCACGGTCAGCACAGAGACCTCATAGTGATCATACACAGTGGCCATGGGTCATAATTATCGTAGAGAGCTCATAGTGATCCTAGAGAGCTCAGAGTGGTCATACAGTGCATGTAGAGCTCCTACTGCCCATGGAGAAATCACAGTGGTCAAAGAGATCTCATAGAGGTCATAGTTTATAGTGGTCATGGAGAGCTCACAATGGACATAGAAAGCTCACAGTTGTCATACAGAGCTCAAAGAAAGCTTACAGGGGTCAAAGTGGACTCATAGTGGTCATAGAGAACTCATAATCATTATAGAGAGCTAACAGGGTCATAGCTCATAGTGGTCATAGAAAGGTCACACTAGTCAGAGTTCATGGTGGTCATACGGAGCTCCTAATGGACATAGAGAGCTCACAGTGATTTTAGCTTAGAGTGCTAATGAGGAGTATACAGCTATCACAGAGACCTCACAGTGATCATAGAGAGCTCATAGTGGTCAGATGTTGTTGGGCCCACCCAGGATTTGCCCCAGGGCATGGCTGAGCACATGGGACTAAAGATGGCTCTGAGAGCTAGTGTCCTGGGCATAACCCTGATCACATTACAGGGACTCCTAGTTGGCTTTCAGGTACTTACCTGCCCTCTGTGCTGAGTGACATTGGACTTGACCACTAGCACCTGAAGGATGTGTTGACCTTTGACACAATTGGGTGCCTATTTGGCGCCTTATGGCCTTTTGTCTATATAAGCTCCTTTGTTTCCCCCAATAAACCGAGATTTGCTTTGACAAACTCCCTGTCTCATGGCCAAGTCTCTGGGGAATTGAGGCAGAGGTAGGGACGGCGGGACTTAACTTTTCTTTGTCACTGCAGCAGGGTGCACAGTCATGTGAATGAGTGTGTAAGTGGGTGGAGACATGCCACGCCATGGGAAGTGGATTCTACAAGATGTTACAGTGGTCATAGAGAGCTCATAGTGGTCATAGAGGCCTCAGGGTGTCATATAGAACTCTTACTGCTCATAGAGCACTCACAGTGTTCAAAGAGACCTCACAGTGCTTATATTTCATAGTGGTCATAGAGAGCTCAGAGTAGTCACAGAGCAGAGTGGTTATAGAGAGCCCATAATGGTCATGGAGACCTCACTGTAGTCAAAGATCATACCGACCATAGAGAGCTCACATGGTCATAGCTCAAAGTAGTCATGAAAAGCTCACAATGGTCATAGTTCATAATGGTGCTAGACATCTCATTGTAGTCATAGATCATAGTGCTCATAAACAGCATAGAGTGGTCATAGCAAGATCACAGTGGAAATAGAGAACACAAAGTGGTAATAGCTGACAGTGATCATAGAGAGCTTACAGTTTTCATAAAGAGCTCATTATGTTCACAACTCTATGTTGAAATAGAGAGCTTACAGTATTCATAGCTCATAGTGGTAATAGAAGGCTCAAAATATTCATAGATAGCTCACAAAAGTCGTAGCCCATAGTGGTCATAGAGAGCACAAAATGGTCATAGACAGCTTACAGTACTCATAGGTAACTCACAATGGTCATAGCTCACAGTGGTCATAGAGTGCTCACAGTGGTCATAGGTTGTGTTGCACAAAGAGAGCTAAAGTGGTCATTGAGAACTCAAGGTGGTCATAGTAAGCTCACAGTGTTCATAGCTTAAAGTAGACATAAATCACTCATAGTAGTCATAGAGACCTCACAGTGGTGATAGAAAGGTCACAGAGATCACAGAGAGCTCAGAGTGGTCATATAGATGCCATAGTGGTCATAGAGAGCTCAGAATGGTGATAAAGAAAACATAGTAGGCATAGAGAATTCACAGGAGTCATAAGTCACAGTGCTCATGGAGAGCTCACAGTGGGCAAAGAAAAATCACAGTGGTGTTAGATCATACTGGTCAGAGAGATCTTACAGATGCCATATAGTGCTGACAGTGGTCATAGGGAGTTCACAGTAGTCATAGACAGACCACAGTGGTCATAGCTCATAGTGGTATTAGAGAGCTTATAATGGACATAGAGAGCTTACACTAGTCAGAGCTCACAGTGGTCATAAAGAGGTCACAGTTGTCATAGCTTATAGTGGTCAAAGAGAGCACATAGTAGTCATAGCTCATACTGGTCATGGAGAGCTCACATGGTCACAGCTCATAGTGTTCATAGAGAGCTCACAGTACTCATAGCTCAGAGTAGTCATAGAGAGCTTAGAGTGTTCATAGGGAGCTCACTATGGTCTTAGCTTATATTTGTCATACAGATCTCATAAGGGTCATAGCTCATAGTGGACATATATAGCTTAGACTTGTCATAGAGTGCTCAAGGTGGTCATAAAGTGAACACAGTGATCATAAAGAGTTCACATTTATCATATAGAGCTCATAGTGGTCATGAAGAGCTCATAATGGCCATTTGAGGACACAGTGATCACAGCCGATAATGGTCACAGAGAACTCACAGTGGTCATAGATTATATTTGCCATAAAGAGCACATAATGTTCATAGATACCTCATAGTGGTCATAGAATGTTCACAGTGGTCATAGAGAGCTCACAGTGGTCATAGATCAAAGTGGTCATTGAGAGCTCATAATGGGCAATGAGAGCTAACAATGGTCATACCTCATAGTGATGATAGAGATCATACAGAATTCTTATCTCACAGTGGTAATAGAGGTCTATTAATGGAAAATGGAAACTAATAGTGGTTATACCTCATAGTGATCCTAGAGAATGCCCAGTGGTGATAGCTCATAATCGTCACAGGAGCTCATAGTGGTCATGTATCACAGATGTCAAAGGGAAATCATAGTCATCATAGAGAACTCAAAGTGTTCATAGGTCATAATTGTGATAGCTCACAGTGGTCATAGGTCATAGTGCTTATACAGAGCTCACAGTTGTCACAGAGAGCTCATGGTGGTCATAGGTCATAGTGCTATAGAGAACTCACTGTTGTCATAGAGAGCTCATAGTGGTCATATAGAGCTCACAATGGTCATAGGTCTTACAGCTTATAGAGAGCTACAGTGATTATAGAGAGTTCAAAATGATCATGAAGAGCTTAAAGTAATCATAGAGAAGTCCCATTGGTCATAGCTAATAGTGGGTCAGAAAAAGTTCACAGTGGTCATAGAGATCTCACAGTGATCATAGCTCATAGTGCTGATAGAGAGTTCACAGTGGCCACATATCATGGTGGGCCTAGAGAACTCAGAGTGGTCATGGAGATCTCTCATGAATGGTCATTCCTTATAGTGGTCATGGAGACTTCCTAATATTCATGGAGAATTTACAATGGTCATAGCTCAGAGTGGTATTAAAGAGCTCAAAGTGGTCATAGATCCTAGTGGTCATAGAGAGCTCATAGTGGTCATAGCTCATAGTGGTCATAATGTGCTCACAGTGTTATTCCTCATAGTTGTCACAGAGAGCTTACAGTGGTTGTATGCTCACAATAAGTCGTATTTCTCCTATGGAGCAATAATTTTCACAAAGAGCACACAGTGGTCACAGAAAGTTCAAAGTGATCATATAGAGGGAACAGTAGTCATAGTTCAAAGTGGTAATAGAGAGATCAAATGATCATAGCTCACAGTAGTCATAGCTTATATAATGAATGTAAATAGTTCACAATGGTCATATCTCAAAGTGGTCATAAAGTGCTCACAGTGGTTATAAAGTGATCACAATTGTCATACCTGATAGTGGTCAAAGAGAGCTCACAGCAGTCATAGAGTGCTTACAGTGCTTATGGTCCCTAATGGCCACAGACAGTCCACAGTGGTCATAATTCATAGATGTCACAGAGAGCTCACAGTGGCCATACCTCATAGTGTTCATACAGAAGTCAAATTGGTCACAGAGAGGTACAGGATCATGGATAGCTCACAATTCTAGAGTGCCTGCAGTTGTCTTACTTTACAGAGGTCATAGAGAGCTCATAGGTGTCATAGGTCATAATAGTCATAGAGAGCTCACAGAGAACATAGGGATCTCACAGTAGTCATAGCTTATAGAGATTTCACACTTGAATTATCTCAAAGTCATCCAAGAGAGCTAGCAGAGCTCATAGCTCAGAGTGGTGACAGAGAGCTCACATTGGTCGCTAAGAAGTCATAGTGGTCATAGCTCAAAGTGGTGATAGAGAGCTCACAATGGTCATAGCTAACAGTGGTCATAGCTAATAGTGGTCATAGCTCATAGTGGTGATGGAGAGCTCACAGTGGACATAGATCACAATTGTCATAGAGAGGTTACAGTGTTGATAGCTTATAGTGGGCATAGAGAACTCACAGTTCTTATCATTCATACTGGTTATAGAGAGTTCACAGAGGTCATAGCTCATAGTGGTCACACAGAACTAATAGAGATCACAATGAACTAACAGTGGTAATAGATCATAGTGGTTATAGAGACCATAGAGTAGTCATAACTCACAGTGATGATAGAGATTTCACAGTGCTATAGCTCATGGGGATCATAAGTACTCACAGTTGTCACAGCTGAGTGGTAAAACAGACCTCATAGTGTTCACAGAGAGCTCACATTGGCCATAAGTTATAGTGCTTATAGAGCTCACAGTGGTCATAGCTCTTAGTGGTCCTAGAAAGCTGACACTTTTTATCGCCCACAGAGGTCATAGAGAGCTCTTGTGACCATAGAGAGCTCACATTGGTCATACCTCATGGTATTCATAGAAAGCTCACAATGCTCATGGCTCATAGTTATCATACAGAGTGCACAGTGTTCATGGATCATAGTGGTCATAGAGAGCTCATCATGGTCATAGAGAATACACAATGGTTATAGTTCATAATGGTCATAATGAGCTCACAGTGGAAACTTATCATAGTGGCCAAAGAGAGCTCACAGTGTTCATAGCTCATACTAGTCATAGAGACCTTATAGTGGCCATAGAGAGCTCAGAGGGGTCATAGCTCATAGTAGTCACAGAGAGGTCACAGTGGTCTTTTCTAATAGTGGTCATAAAGAGGTCACAATGGTCATAGATCATAGTGGTCATAGAGAGCTCAGAGGTCATACAGAGGTCACAGTATTGCTAGTTCATAGTAGTCATAGAGATCTCACAGTGTTCGTAGAGTGCTCACAGTGCTCATAGCTCATAGTGGATATAAAGAGCTCAAAGTGGTCCTAGATCACAGATGTCAAAGGGAACTCAGTCATCACAGAGAGATCACAGTGGTCATAGCTCATCGTGATGATAGTGCGCTCACAGTGGTCATAGGTCATCATGGTGATAGAAAGCTCACAGTTGTCATAGAGAGCTCACAATGACCACAGGTCTTATAGCTCACAGAGAGATACAGTGATCATAGATATCTCAAAGTAATCATAGAGAGATCACATTGGTCATAGCTAATGGTGGTTAGAAAGAGTTCACAGTGGTCATAAATATCTGACAGTGGTCATAGCACATAGTGATGATAGCAATCTCACAGTGGCCACAGATCATAGTGGTCATAGAGAGCTTATAGTGGTCATAGAGATCTCACATAGTCATAGAGCGTTCCCAAATGGACATTGCTCACACTGGTCATAAAGACTTCTTATCTTCATGGAAAAACTACAGTGGTCATAACTCATCGTGGTCAAAGTGGTCAAAGAGAGCTCATAGTGGCCATAGAGAGTTCACAGTGGTCATATCTCATAGTGGTCATAGAGAGCTCAGAGTGGTCATACTTCACAGTGGTCATAGAAACTTTAAAGTTGTCATAGCTCTTAGTGGTCATATAGATTTCACAGTGGTCATAGATCATAGTGGTCATTTAGAGCTCACAGTTGTCACAACTCATAGTGGTAATAGAAAGCTCACATTGGTCATAACCCATAGTGGTCCTAGAGAGCTCACAGTGGTCCTAGCTCACAGTGGTCATAGAGAGCTCATAATAGAGAACACACAGGGGTCATAACTCCTAGTGGTCAGAAAGAATTCACAGTAATCATGATCATAGTATTCATAGAGAGAGCACTCAGTGGTTAAAACTCATAGTGGTCATAAAGAGTTCACAGTGGTGATTGTTCACAGTGGTCATAGAGAGCTCACAGTGGTGATAGCCCATAGTTTTCATAGAGATCTCAAAGTGGACATAGAGAGCTCACATTGATCATTGAGAGCTTACAGTGATCATAAATAAAAGTGCTAAAACATCGATAGTACAAGCACGACCATGTTCATAGCAGCACTGTTTACAATAGCAAAGTTATGGAATCAACCCAAATGTCCAACAGTTGACGAGTGGATAAGGAAATTGTGGTACATCTATACAATGGAGTACTACTCAGCCATCAAAAATGATGAATTACTGGAATTTGCTGGGAAATGGATGTCATTAGAAACAATTATATTAAGTGAAGTATCCCAAACTCAGAAAAGTAAGTGCCATATGAACTCCCTAATAGGTGGTTCCTAGTACCAAACCCACCCAGCCCACCTTGAGACACTTATAGGTAAATCTATGTATTACCTACAGTAATTGCAAGGATTATGAACAGGAGGGATGGGGTTGGAGAGCCACACCAGAAACAAGAGAGAAGTGACCATGTTACAGTAGAGAAAATAAGCCTCCATCAAGGACTGCAAGTAAGTAATGTGACAACTGGTTAAGTTCACAGACGTTCGATCCTGATCGTTTACAACTAAGGGGGTATGATCTCATCAGAAGGGGAGGGCATATAGTCTGGCAGATAAAAAGTAACCATTTTGCAAATGGGTGATTGACCCCTCCCTCACTGAGGTTTCCTACTTTTATTACATCTACCCTTGAATGTTCTCTTATAATAAGACTCCAGTTTAACAGCGTTTTGTCTTTGGCCAGGGGGTGACATACAGTGCCCAGCAGGATGGAGTGAAGGGCATTGCAGGAGCAGCAAAACTGCAAAAGAAAAATCTACAAACCACAATCCAGAACTTCAGAGACTCTATATCAACCACCTAGAACTAGGCCAGACTAATCTCTCCCCATCCTGAAGCTCAGGGAAATTTGCGGAAGAGGGGGCGGTAAGAGTGTAAGAGCACAAGGATGGGAGGAGCAATGATATGTAAGATACTCCATACAAGTTAGGGCCGAAGCAATCATAATTGGACTTTACATGCCCTGCGCAATGTCCAACACACTATTGACCTCACAAAGTCTAGCATCTGCTAAAGGCACCAAGATCCTTGGAGGCAAGGGATTGGCAGCCACAGTAGTGTTCCTATGCTTAAGGGGAACATGGGAAAGGATTCAGGGAAATGCCCCTGGGTCCTTGTACGTCATCGGAGAGGAGGACCCAGAGGAGAGTCAGGGATGCACATTAAAGGACTCTCTGGGAATTGGGATGGGAGGCACTGGAGGATGGGGAGGAAGGGGGGAGGGGAGGGGGAGCAGAGGGTTCGGGGGGAGGAAGAGGGAGGGAGGGAACCGGTGTATCTATTAAGTTTGTATGAGCGGAAATAATAATAAAAAATGTTTAAAAAGGTGCTAATAAACAGCTTAGAGTGGTCATTGCTGTCAGTAATCAGAGAACTCACAGTGGTCATAGCTCATTGTGGTCATAGAGAGCTCACTATGGTCACTGAGAACTCACACTAGTGATGGAAAACTCACAGTGATCAGAGAGAGCTTAAAGTGGTCATAGAGATGTCATAGTGATCATAGAGATCTCACTTTTGTCATAGAGAGCGCATAATTGTCATACCTCACTGAGGTTGTAAATGGCTCATAGCGCTCATAGTTCATAGTAGTCATAGAAATCTCATGGTGGCCTTACAGAGCTCACAGTAGTCACAGCTCATAGTATTTATATAGAGAGCACACATTGGCCACAGCTAATAGTGGTCATAGGGAGCTCACAGTGGTCACAGATACCTCACAGTTGTCATAGCTCACAGTGGTCTTAGAGAGCGCATCATGATCATAACTCATAGAGGGCTTGTAATGGTCATGAGAGCATAGAGTTGTCATAGCTCACAGTAGTCAAAGAGAGTTACACAGTCATCACAGAGAGTTCATAATGCACAATGAGAATTGATCCTGCTCATCTCTCACAGTCATCATAGAGAGCTCATAACGGTCATAGCTCAAAGTGGTCCTGTAGAGCTCAAAGTGGCCATAAAGCATGCAAAATGGTCATACAGAGGTCCCATGGGTCATAGTTCATAGTGGTCATAAAGAGTTCTTAGTTGTCATAGCATGTTTACAGTGCTCGTAGGGAGTTCATAGTAATCACAGAGAGCTCAACTGGTCATATAGAGTTAACAGTTGTTATACCTCACAGTGGTCATAAAGAATTCACAGAGTTGATAGCTCACAGTGTTGATAGATCATAGTGGGCGTAGAGAGCTCACACTGGTAATAGCTCATATTGGTCATAGAGTGTTCACAGTAGTCATAGCTCACAGTAGTAATAGAGAGCTCACAGTGGTCATAGGTATTATAGCTCACAGACAGCTGCATTGATCATAGAGAGTTCAAAGTGGTCATAAAGAGCTGAAAGTGGTCATAGAGAAGTCACAGTTGTCATAGTCCTTAGAGGTCATAATGAGCTCACCATAGTCATAAAGAGGTCATAGAGGCTATTGCTTTCACAGTGATCATAAAGAGATAAGTGTTCATATCTCCCAGGGGACACAGAAAGCTCATTGTTGCTATACAGAGCTCACAGCAATCATACAGCACTCACAATTTTCACAGTTCACAGTGGTCACAGAGAGCTCACAGTGTCAATAGCTCATAGTGGTCACAGAGAGCTCACAGTGGTCAAATCTCACAGTGGTCATTTACAGCTTAAAGTAGAGATAGCTTATTGTGGCCATAGAGAACTCATAGTGGTCATAGAGAGTTCAAAGTGGTTATAGCTCAAAGTGGTAATAGAGAGCTCACAGTAGTCATAGCTCCTAGTATTCATATAGTGTTCATAGTGGCAATAGAGAGTTCACAGGGTCATAGATCATAGTGCACATAGAGAGCACATTCTGATCATAACTCAGTGATCATAAAGAGCTCACAGTGTTCATAGCTAAGCCTGTTCATAGAGAGTTCATCCTAGTCATAGAGAGGTCACAGTTGTCATAGCTTAAAGTGGTTATACAGAGCTCACAGAGGTCATAGCTCACAGTGGTCATAAAGAACTCATAATCATCATAGTGTGATAGAGGAATCACAATGGTCATAGACCATAGTGAACATTGAGAGATCATAGTGGTCATGGCTCACAGTGGTCATAGAAAGCTCACTGTGGTCATAACTCAAAGTGCTCCTAGACATCTGGTAGTGGATACAGTGGACTCACAGTTGCCATGGAGAGATCACAGTGGTCATAGCTAAAAGTCATCATAATCAGTCCACATTGAGAGCTCACAGTGGTCCTAGAACATAGTGGTCATAAAGATCTCACAGTGGTCATATCCCATAATGGTCATAGCTTATAGTGGTCATAGATAGCTCAGAGTGCTCATACAGGCTCAAAGATGTCATAGAGAGGTCACAGTTTTCATAGAGAGCTCACAGTGGTTATAGAAAGTTCACAGTGTTATAGCTTTTAGTGGTAATAGAGAGCTCACAATGGTCATATTTCATATTGGTCAGAGAGTTCTCACAGTGATCAGAGGACACACAAGTCTTTGAGAGCTCACACTGCTCCTAGCTCATAGTGATCATAGTGATCTCACAGTGGTCATAGATCACAGTTCTCATAGAGAGCTCACAGTGTCATAGAATGCACACAGTCCTCATAGTGAGATCAAAGTGCTCATAGAGAAGTCACAGTCGTCACAGCAATCTCACTGTGGTCATAGAGAGCTCACAGTGTTCATACAAAGCTCATTGATGTAATAAAGAGTGCATAGTGGTCACTGCTCACAGTTGTCATAGAGAGTTCATAGTGGTGATTGTTCATAGTGGTTATAGACTGTTCATAGGGCAAATAGCTCATAGTGGTCCTCTAGAGCTCACAGTAGCCATAATTCACAGTGGTCCTAGAGAGCTCACAGTAATCATAGCTCATAGTGGTCCTAGAGAGCTCACAGTGGTCATAGAGAGCTCACATTCATTATAGAGAGCTCATATCAATCATTGCTCATAGTGGACATAGAATACCTACAATGTTCATAGCTGATAGTGGTCATAAGGAGCTCACAATGGTCATAGAGAACTCATAGTATTGATAGCTCATAATGTATATACAGAGCTCACAGTGGTCCTAGTTCATTGTGGATATAGAGAACTCATAGTGGTCATAGCTCATAGTGGACATAGAGTATCTATAATGGTCATAGCTGATAGTGGTCATAAAGAGCTCGCAGTGGTCATAGAAAGCTTACAGTATTGATAGCTCATAGTGAGCATACAGAGTTCACAGTGGTCCTAGTTCATTGTGGTCATAGAAAGCTCAAAGTGGTCATAGAGAGCTCACATCCATTATAGAGAGCTCAAAGCGGTCATAGCTCATAGTGGACATAAAGAGCTCACAGTAGTCATAGAAAGCTTACAGTATTGATAGCTCATAGTGGGCATACAGAGCTCACAGTGGTTCATTGTGGTCATAGAGAGCTCATAGCTGACAGTGATCATAAAGAAATCACAGTGGACATATGTCATATAGCTCATAAAGAGCTACATAGGTTGTAGAGAACTCACAGTTTTCATAAAGAGCTCAAAGTGTTCATAGAGAAGTTACAATGGTCTCATCTGAGTTCTCACAGTGGTCTAAGAGAGTTCACCATGGTTATAACTCACAATAGTCATAGAGAGTTCACAATGGTCATAGCTCATAATGGTGATAGAGAGCTCACATTGGTCATAACTCCTAGTGGTAATAGAGAGCTAATAGTGGCCATAGAGGGGTCATAGAGATCATAGCTCACAGTGGTCATAGATAGCTCACAGTGCTCATAGCTCATATGGTTATAGAGAGCTCACACCGGTCATAGAGTTCACAGTGCTCATAGAGTACTCACAGTATTCATTTAGGGCTCTACGTGGTCATTGAGTGCTCACAGTGGTCATAAGCAGCTCCCAGTCATCACAGAGTAATCACAGTGGTTATAGAGAGCTCAAAGTGTTCATAAGAAGGACACAATGGTCATAGAGAGCTCACAGTGGTTGTAGCTCATAGTGGTTTTATTGAATTCACAGTAGTCAGAGAATTCACTGTTGTTACAGAGATCTAACAATGACAACACGGAGATCACAATGGTCATAGAGGCTCACTGTCATCATAGAGAGCTCAAACTGCACATAGAGAGTTCACAGTTTTCATAGTCAGCTGATAGTGATCACGACTCCTAGTAATCATAGAGAGCTGATAGTGGTCATATCTCACAGTGATCATAGAGACCTCATAGTGGTAATAGAAAGCTCACAATGTTCATAGAGTGTTCAGAGTGGTCATAGAGATCTCATAGTGCTCATATAAACAGCTCACAATAGTCATAAAAAGCTCACAGTGGTCATAGGTCATATGAGTCCTAGAGAAGTCACAGTAGTCATTACTCATAGTGGTCATAGAGAGGTCATAGTCATCAAATATATCACAGTGGTCCTATAGAGATCATAGAGTTCATAGCTCACAGTGGTAGAGATCTCACAGTGGTCATAGAGAATTCACAGTGATCATAGAGATTGTATAGTGGTCATAGCTCATTAAGGTTATACAGAGTTCACAGTGGTCATAGTTCAGTGTTCATATAGAGCTCACAGTGGTTATAGCTCCTATTGTTCATAGAAAACTCATAGTAGACATAGCTCATAGTGGTCATAAAGACTTCATAGCACCCATACACAGCATGGTCATAACTCAGTGTGTTTGTAGAGAGCTCCCAGTGGTCATAGGACATAGCAGACATGCAGAGCTCATAGTGGTCAAATAGAGTTTTCAATGGTCATAGTTTATAGTGGTCATAGTGAGCTCACAGTCATCATAGCTCATAGTGGTCACAGAGAGCTCATAATAGTAATAGAGAGCTCACAATCATCATCACTCATAGTGTTCATGGAGATCTCACAGTCATCATAACTCACATAAGTCATGGAGAGCTAATACTATTCATAGTGAGCTCACAGTGGTAATAGCTTATAGTGGTCACAGAGACCACACTGTGGTCATTCAGAACTCATTGTGGTCATAAATCATACTAGTTACAGAGAAATCACAGTGGTCATAGAAAATTCATAGTTGTCATAAAGAGCTCAGAGTGGACACAGTGAGCTCATAGTATTGAAAGCTCATAGTGGTCATAGATAACTCAAATGGTCATAGAGAGCTCAAATGGTCATAGCTCACAATGGTCATAGCTACTCGTGCTTATGGAGATCTAACAGTGGTCCTAGAAAGCTCACAGTGGAAATCCATAGCACACAGTGGTCATAGAGATCTCTCAGTGGAAATCCATAGCACATAGTGGTCATAGCTCACAATGGTCATAAAGAGCTCACAGTGATCATAGTGAGTTCGCAGTGGTCATAGGTTATAGTGGTCATAAAGAGCTCACAGTGTTCATTGCTCACAGTGGTCATAGATAGGTAATAATTTCCATAGTGAGCTTAAAGTTGTCATAGCTTATAGTAGTCATAGAGAACTCCAAATGATAATTAAGAACTCACAGTGGTCATAGCTCACAGTGGTCATAAAGAGCTTATAGTGGCCATAATGAACTCAGAGTAGTCTTCGAATGCTCACAATAGAAATAGCTCACAGCAGTTATAGCTCATACTGGTCATATAGAGTTCACAGTGGTCATAGTTCATAGTGTTCATAGAGAGCTCACAGTGGTCATAGCCCATATTGGTCATACAGAAATCATAGTTGGGGCTGGAGAGGTGGCTGAGGGGATAAGTCTCTGCCTTGCAGGTGGAAGGTCTTCATTTCAGCTCTTAGAGCCCACATATAGACACTGGGCAGAAACGGGGGAAGACTGCATTTCTGGTCCAGGTAGGGCAGAGGCTGTGAATCCCAAGGCAGAGTAAACAAAGAGGAGGTGGAGGCCTCCATGGTGGTTCCTGAATTCGTCCATGATTCTACACACACACACACACATATGTACACACACACATACAAACATATGTGCATACAACATACATGCAAAATTTAATAAATAATAAAAAAATTTAAAAAATCATAGTGGTCATAGTTCAGAGTGGTCATAGAGATTTTGTACGGACATAGGAAGCTGAAAGTGGTCATAGCTCATAGTGTTTACAGAGAGTTCACCATTGTCATAAATCATAATGGACATGGAAGCTCAAAATGGTCAAAGGGAGCCCACCGTGATCATAGCTAATAGTGGGTAGAGAGTTCACAGTGGTCATAGCTCATAGTGGTCATAGAGAGCTCATAGTTTTCATAGATTGCTCAAAGTAATCATGCAGAGCTCTCAATTGTTATAGAGAGTTCAGAGTTGTCATGAATAAGTCAAGGTGAAAATAGGAAGGTCATAGTAGTCATAGATCACAGTGGTCACAGAGAGCTCATAGTGGTCATACCTTATAATGCTGTTAGAAAACTCTTGTGGTCATAGAGAGCTCACAGTGGTCCGAGAGAACTTACAGTAGTCACAGAGAGCTCCTACTGGTTATTTCTCATAGCGATCATGGAGAATTCATAGTGGTCATAGCTCATACTGGTCACAGGGAGCACCTGATGGCCATGAAGAGCTCATATTAGTTTGCAGAGCTCACAATGGACATAAAGAGCTCACAGTGATCATGAGTTATACTTGATCTAGAGAGCTCATAGCAGTCATAGAGAGTTCACAGTGGTCACAGTTCATAGTTGTCACAGAGAGTTCATAGTGGTCACAGAGAGCTACTAATGTTCATAGTGTAATCACAGTGGTCAAACCGCATAGTAGTCATAGAGAGCTTGCAGTGAGCATAGACAGCTCATAATGGACAATGAGAAGTAAAAGGAGTCATAGCTCATAATGCTACTAGAGAGCTTACAGTTGTTATATCTCACAGTTGTCATAGAGAGCTCATAATGGAAAATGAGAGCTAACAGTGGTAAGATCTCATAGTGGTCATAAAGAAATCACATTAGTCATAGTTCACAGGGTCATAGAGAGCTCAAAGTGGTCCTAGACAACTCACAGTGGTCATAGCTTATAGTCATCATGAGAGCTTACAGAGGTCATAGATAGATCACAGTGGTCATGAATCATAGTGGTCATAAACAGTGCATAATAGACCTAGAGAACTCACAGTGGTCATAGATCATAGTGGTCATAAGGAGTTCATAGAAGTCATAGAGGGGTCACAATGGTCATAGACCATATGGCTCATAAAGAGCTCCCAGTTGGCACAGAAAGCTCACAGTGGTCATTCTGAGCTCAAAGATGTTACAGAGAGGACACAGTCATCATAGAGCACTCACAGTTACGGAGAACCCATAATTGTCATAGCTCAAAAAGGTCATAATTAGCTCATAGTGGTAATACCTCAAAATAGAGAGAGCTCATAGTGGTCATAGAGAGATCACAGTGGCCATAGCTCATAGTGTTCAGAGAGATCATAGTACTCATAGATTACAGTGGTCATTGAGAGGTCACAGTGGTCATAGCTCATAGTAGTAATAGAAAACTCACAGTGGTCATAGCTCATAGTGATCATAGAAAGCCCATAATGGCCATAGAGATCATAGCACATAATGGTCTTAGAGAGCTAACAGTGGTCATAGCTCAAGTCACAGAAAACTCATGATGGTCACAGAGAGCTCACACTGGTCATAGCTCATAGTGGTCATAGAGAACTCATAGTGCACCTAACTCATAGTGGTCACAGAGAGCTCAAAATGGTCACAGAGAACTCACAGTCGTCCTACCTTACAGTTTTTATAGAAAGCTAACACTGGTCATAGCTAAAAGTGGTCAGAGAGAGCTCACGGTGGTTATAGCTCATATTTAAACTTGAGAGCTCAGAGTGATCAGAGATAGTAGTGATCATAGAGAGTCACAATGGTTATGGAGAATTTACAGTGGTCATAAGGAGCTCAAAGTAGTCACAGAGTGTTCACAGTGTTCATAGTTCATAGTAGTCTTACAAAGCTCATAGTGCTCATAGAGACCACATAGTGGTCATAGCTCATAATGGTGATAGACAGCTCATAGTGGGTCATAGATCACATTGGTCATAGAGAGCTCATAATGGACCTTGAGAGCCTCCAGATTTCATAGTTCATAATGGTCATAAAGAGCTCACAGTGGTTATAGCTCCTAGTGCACATAGGGAATAGACAGTGATCATAGAGTGCTCACAGTGGTCATAGCACACAGTGGTCATAGAGAGCTCATAATGGACAAAGCGACATAACAGTGGTCATTGAGAGCTCACAGTGTTCATAAATTACAATGGTGATAGATAGCTCACAGTCATCCTGGCTCATAGTGGTCATAGAGAGCTCACAGTGGTCACAGAGAGCTCAAAGTAATCATAGAGAAGTCACAGTGGTCATAGTTCATAATGGTCATAGAGAGCTAAAGTGGTCATAGGGAGTGCAAAGTGATCACACAGACTTCATAGTAGCTATAGAGAGCTCATTATTGTCATAGCTCATAGTGGTCATAGAGAATTCACAGTGGTCAAAGTTCATAGTCATCATATATATTTAAGAATGGATATAGAGAAGTTGTAGGTGTCATAGAGAACTCACAGTGATCATGTAGAGCTGAAAGTGGTCATACAGAGCTCAGAATTGTCATAGATCACAATCCTCATAGTGAGCTACAGTGGTCATAGAGAACTTATAGTGGACATAAAGAGCTCAAAGAGATCACATAGAGCTCACAATAGTGATAAGAGCTCATAGTGGTCATTGCTCACAGTGGTTATACAGAATGGACAATGAAACACAACAGTGTTCATCGTTCACAGTTGTCATTGAGACATCCCAGTTGTAACAGCTCATAATAGTGATAGGTACCTCACAGTGTTCATAGCTCATAGTGGTCAAAGCAAGATCAGAATAGTCATAGGTCATATTTTTCATAGAAAGCTACAGTGGTTAGAGAGAGATCACAATGGTAACTGAGAGCTCAAAATGATCATAAAGAAGTCACAGTGGTTAGAACTCATTCTGGTCATAGAGATCTAACAGTGCTAATAGATCATATTTTTAATTGAGAACTACAGTGGTCATAGACAGCTCATAATGGTCATATGGACCTCACTATGGTGAGGTCATAGATCATAGTGGTCTTATAGAGCATACAGTGGTCAAAGACAGCTTACAATGGTCATTACTCATAATGATCATAGAGAAGCCACAGTTGTCATAACTGATAGGGATTATAGAGAGGTCATAGTACTCACAGAGATCTCATAGTGTACATAGATATATCATGGTTATCATGGTCCATAGTGGTCATAGAGTGGTCCTAATGGTAACAGTTCACAGTAGTCATAGAAAGCTCATAAAGGACATAGAAATGACACAGTGGTCATAGTTCATACTGGTCATAAAGGGCTCACAGTGGTCAAAGCTCATAGTGGTCATAGAGATATCACAGTGGTCATAGTGGCCATAGAGAGCTCACGGTGGTCACAGACAGCTCATTGTGGTCATAGAGAGCTCACACTGTTAATAGAGAGCTCAAAATGGCCACAGCGAGGTCACAGTGGTCATAAACCATAAACAGCTGTCATAGAGAACTCTCAAATACCACTGTACATACTCTGTGACCACTGTGAGATTTCTATGACAATTGAGCTCTATATGACAGCTATGAACTATAACCATAGTGAGCCCTCTATGACAACTATGAGCTAAGACTGCTATGAGCTCTCTAAGACCACTATAAACTCTGGCCACTATGAGCTCTGACCACTTTGAGCTCTTTATGTCCATTATAAGCTATCACCACTCTGAGCTTTCCATGATCATTTTGAACTCTTATGAGCCATATGAGCTATGACCACTGTGAGCCCTCTATGACCACTATTTGCTATGACCACTGTTAGCATACATTGTCCATTATGAGCTCTCTACAGCCACTGTAAGATATAACCATTGTGAGTTCTCTATGATGACTATGACCTATAACCACTGAGAGTTCTCTTTGACCACTGTGACCTTTCTATGAGCACAATGACACTATGATCGCTCTATGACCTTGGTAAGCTATGGTGACTACATGCCCTATATGGCAAGTGTGAGTTTTCTATGTCCACTGTGAGCTCTCTATGACCATTTTGAACTCTCTATGACCACTATGAACAATGGCCAGTGTGAAGTCTCTATTTGCATTGTGAGCTCTCTGTGACCACTGTGAGCTCACTATAAACAGTTTGAGCTATGACCACTGTGAGCTCTCTATGACCACTGTGAGCTGTGACCACAATGAGCTCTGTATGACCACTATGGACTATGACCACTATGAGCTCTCTATGATAGCTGTGAAATCTTTGATGACTGTGATCTCTCTGTGATCACTGTGAGCATTCTATGACCACTAAGAGTCATGAACATTTTGAGCTAACTGAACATTATCAGCTCTCTATGACCACTGTAAGCTACAAACACTGGGACATCTCTATGAATACTATAAGCTATATCCATTGTGAGCTCTGTATCAATATTATGAGCTCTCTATGACTCACTATGAGTTATGACCACTGTGAGCAATCTATGAAAAATGTGAGCTATGACCACTCTGAGCTATGACAACTGTGAGACAAATGTGAGCTATGACCATTGTGAGTTCTCTGTGATCACTGTGAGCTATGGCAATAATGATATCGTTAATATGACCACTGAGCTTTCTGTGACAACTATGAACTATGACCACTGTGAGCTCTTTATGAGCAGTATGAGCTATGATCACTGTGATCTGTCTATGACAAATGTGATGTATGATCACTGTGAGCTCTCTAGGATCACTATGAGCTCTCATGAGCAGATAAGCAATGACAACTATGTGCTCTCCATGTCTACCATGAGCATTATATGATCACTATGAGGCCTCTATGACAAGTGTGAGAGCTCTATGACCATTGTGAGCACTCTATGACCACTGTGAGATCTCTATGACCACTGTGTGCTTTCTATGACCACCATGAGCTCCCTATGACTGGTGTGATCTCTCTATAACTCTCAGAGCCATCTATGAATACTGTGAGGTCTCTAAGACCACTGTGAACTCTGTATGACCAAAGTTAGCACTCTAAGAGTACTATGAGCTATGACTACTCTGAGCTCACTGAGACAAATATGAGCTGTGACTACTGTGAGCTCTCTATGACAGCTATGAGTTACCTATGACCACTGTGAGCTCTCTATAATGACTATGAGCTATGAACAGTGTGATCTTTCGATGACCACTATGAACCATGACTACAATGAGCTCTGTGTGACCACTATGCGCTCTCTATGAAAAATATGAGCGAGAACCAGTATGAGCACTCTATGAGGTCTGTGAGCTCTTACTAGGATGAGCAATGTATGATCACTGTGAGCTCTCTATGACCATTGTGAACCTTGAAAATTATGAGCTCTTCATGATGACTGTGAGCTGTAACCACTATGAGTTCTTTATGAACACTATGAGATATGACCAATGTGAGCTCTCTGTGACCAGTTTGAACTATGACTACGCTGAGCCCTCTATGAACATTGTTAGCTATGTATGACCACGGTGAGCTACAACAACTGTGAGATCATTATGACCACTATGAGCTATGACCACTGTGATCTGTCTATGACCACTATGACTTCTCTATGACCATTATGAGCTATCAACACTGTGAGCTGTTTATGACCACACTGAGCTCTCCATAACCACGATGAGTTCTCCATGATTACTGTAAGCTATGACCATTAGGAGCTCTCTATGAACACTGTAGGCTCTCTATCACCACTGTGAGTTCTCTATGACTACTCTGAGCTCTCTATGACCAGTATGAGCTATGACCACTGTGAGCTTTCTATTTCATTGTGAACTCTCTGTGACCATTGTGAGCCCACTATGGCCATTATGAGCTTTCCATGACCACTATGAGCTATGAACACTGTGAGTTCTCTATGACAACTGTGAGCTGTGACCACTATGAGGTCTGTATGAACTATGTGAGCTCTTTGAACACTGTAAGCTCTTTATGACCACTGTGGGTTTCTATATCCACTGTGAGCTCTCTATGACCATGATAACCTATGACTGAATAATCTGTGGTCACTATGAGCTTTCTATAACCATTTTGAATTATGACCATTGTGAGTCTGTATGACCACTATGAAATGTGAGCACTGTAATCTCACTATTCACATTGTAAAGTCACCCTGACAACTGTGAGCTCACTGTGGCCATTTTGAACTCTCTATGACCACTATGAGCTATGACTATTGTGACCTATAATCACTATGAGCTCTCCATAACCACTGTGAGCTCTCTATGACCACTATGAGCTCTCTATAACTAAGATTAGCTATAAAAAGTGTGAGAGGTGGCTCAGCGGTTAAGCCTCTGTCTTACAGGTGAAAGGGCCTGAGTTCGGATCCTAGACCCCATGTATAGACGCCAGCAGAAGCGGGGGCAGCCTGCGTTTCCAGTTCTGGTAGGGCAGAGGCTGTGAATCCCGGAGCAGAGTAAACAAGGAGGAGGTGGAGGCGTCCATGGTGGTTCCCGAATTTGTCAATGGTTCTACACGCACATGCACACACACGTGCACATGCACACACATATACATGCACCATTGAATAAATGATAAAAATTAAAAAAAAAGTGTGAGCACTCTATGACCACTGAACTGTGATTACTATGAGCTTTCTATGAGCTCTGTGAACTCTCTATGATGACTGTATTCTCTCTGAGACCACTGGGAGCACTCTATGACAACTGTTAGCTCTCTATGACCACTGTGAGCTCTCAGTGACCACTGTGAGCTTTCTATATCTACTGTGAGCTATGGCCACTCTGAGCTATCTGTGACAATTATGAGCTATGACCACTGTGAGCTCTCAATGACCACTGTGTGCTCTTTGACAATTGTGACTCTCTATAATAACTGTGAGTTCTCTTTTACCACTGTGAGCTATGACCACTCTGAGCTCTATATGACCACTGTGAGCTGTGCTCACTCTGAGGTCTCTATGTCCACTGTGAACTCTCTATAATCACTGAGAAATCTGTATGACCAGTGCGAGTTCTCTGTGACCACTCTGAGCAATGATGACTGTGAGTTCACTATGAAATCTTTGAGCTCTGTATGAACACAATGAGCCCTCTATGACTACTTTGAAATATCTGACAACTGTGACTTCTCCATGGCCACTTCGAACTCTCTATGACCATTGTGATCTATGGACACTGTTAGCTCTTTGTGACCGATATGAGCTATGACCACTGTGAGGTCTCTATGACCACTGTGAGATCACTGTGAACATTACTATCTCTCTAAGACCACATTGAGGTATGACTAAAATGATCTCTGAGGACTCTGTGTTCTGTATGACAACTATGTTATGACAACTGTGCATTATGACCACTGTAAGCTGTCCAGAACCACTGTGAACTCTCTATGTCAGTATAAGCCATGACAATTGTGAACTCTATATGACCATTGTGAGCTCTCTATGACCATTATGAGCTCTCTATCACCACTATGAGCTATGAGCACTGTGAATCTCTACATTGTGAGCTCTTCTTGTCTACTCTGAGTTCACTATGGCCATTATGAACTCTTTATGACTAATATAAGCTATGACTACTGTGAGCTATCTATGATCATTGAGAGCTGTGAACACTATGACCTGGATATGACCACTGTAAGTTCTCTATGACCACTGTGACCTCTATATGATCACTGTGAGCTATGATCACTATGAGCTCTCCATAAACTGTGAGCTCTCTATGACCATTGTGAGCTCTCTATGACTACTATGTGCTCACTATGATTAAGATGAGCTATAAAATCTGTAAGCACTCTATGACCACTGAGTTGTGATTACTGAGCTCTTTATGAGTTCTATGAACTCGCTATAACCATTGTGAGCTCTCTGTCACAACTGGCAGCACTCTATAATAACTGTTATCTTTCTATGACCACTATGAGCTATGACCAATGTGAGCTATTCATGATCACTCTGAGCGCTCCAAAACCATTATGAGCTCTCAATGACCACTGTGAATATGACAACTATAAGTTCTCTATGACACTGTGAGCTCTATATAACCACTGTGAGCTCTCAATGAGTACCATGAGCTCTCTAAGACCACTGTGAACTCTCTATGACCACTGAAAGATCTGTGTGTCCACTGTGAATTCTCTGTGACCACTATGAGCAATGAGGACTGGGAGCTCACTATTTAGTCTGTGAGGTCTCTATGAACACAATGAGCTCTCTATGACCACTTTGAAATATCTGACAACTGTGACCTCTCCATGTCCTTTGAACTCTCTATGACCCTTCTGAGCTTTGGGCACTGTGAGCTTTTAATGACCTATATAAACTGTGAGCACTGTAAGCTCTCCATGACAATTATGAGCTATAACCACTGTGAGTTCTCTATGACCACTATGATCTATGAGCCCTGTGAGATCATTGTGAACATTATTAGCTCTCCAAGAGCACTTTTAGGTATGATCAAAGTGAGCTCTGAGGACTCTGAGCTCTCTATGACAACTATGCATTATGACCACAGTGAGCTGTCAAGGACCACTGTGACCTCTCTAAGACAAGTATGACAACTGTGAGCTCTTAATGACCACTATGAGGTCCCTATTACCACTATGTGCTGTGAACACTGTGTGCTATTTCCATTGTGAGCACTCCTTGTCCACTGTGAGCTCACTATGGCCACTATGAGCTCTTTGTTACCAATATAAGCTAGCACTATTATGAGCTATCTATGATCACTGGGAGCTGTGAACACTATGAACTGGCTAAAGTGGGTGTGAGCTCTCTATGACCAGTATGAGCTCCCTATAATAATTGTAAGTAATGAACATTTTGAGGTTTCTATGACCACTATGATCTATGTGAACTCTAAGCACTCTATGAGCACTATGAAGACTGTAAAACCACTCTGTCCACCATGAGCACTCTATGACCACTCTGAGGTATGACCACTATGAGATTTCTATGACCACTGTCGGCTATGCCCACTGTAAGCTGTCTATGACCATTAGTAGTTCTCTATGGCCACTATGATCTAGGACCACTGTGAGCTGTCTAGAATTACTATGAGCTATGACCACTGTGAGCTCTCTATTTCCATTGTGAACTGTCTGTGACCACTGTAAGCATACTATGGACATTATGAGCTCTTTGTGACCACCAAAAGCTATGACCACAATGAGCTAGCTCTCTGTGACTATTGGAACCTGTGACCACTATGAGCACTATATGATTGCTGACAGCTCTCTATAACTACTTGAGTTCTCTAAGACCACTTTTAGTTCTGTATGAGCACTTTAGCTATCTATGGCCAATGTGAGCTCTCTATGACCATGATAAGCTGTGACTACTCTGACCAACATAAGCTATGACCACTGTGAATTCTCAATGACTACTTTGGGCTATGACCACTGTGAGCCTCTATGGTCATTCTGAGCTCTCTATGACTGCTGTAGGCTCTCTATGGTCACTGTGAATACTGTATGAACACTTTGAGCTGTCTATGGCCTATTGGAGCTCTCTATGACCATGATGAACTGTTGCCATTCTGACCTCTGTATAACAAGCTATGACCACTGTGAACTCTCAATGACCACTATGGACTGTGACCACTGTGAGCTCTCTATGACCATTATGAGCTCTCTATGACCACTCTGGAAAATGATCACTGTGAGCTCTTGATGAGCACTGTGTGCTCTCTATGACCACTGTGAGTATTCCATGCACAGTGTGAGACATGACCACTCTGAGTTGTCTATGAAGACTCTGATTTCTCTATGACCACTGTGAGTTACCCTTTTAGCTCTCTTTGATTATTATGAGCTATGACCACCCTGACCAATCTGTAACAAATATGAACAATCACCACTGTTAGCACTTTATGATCACTAAGATTTCTTTATGCCACTATGAGGTATGACTACCATGAGCACTCTGTGATCCCTGTGAGGTATGGCCACTATGAGCCCTCTATTACCATTATGAGATTTCACCACTGTGAGCTATTTCCATTGTGAACTCTCTGTGACCACTGTGAGCCCATTATGGCCATTATCAACTCTCTATGATAATTATGACCTATGATCACTGTGAGCTGTGACCACTATAAAGCTCTCTATGACTGCTGTGAGCTCTCTATGACAATTGTGAGCTCAGAATGACCACTATGAGCCATCTATGACCATTGTGAGCTCTTTATGACCTCGATGTGCTATGATAACTCTGAGCTATCTATGACCAGTATGAGCTATGACTATTGTGAGCTCTCAAAGAAAACTATGAACTATGGTTATTGTGAGCTTTCTACGACCACTATGAGTTATGACCACTCTGAGTTCTTTATGGCCATATGAGCTCTCCATGAACAGTGTAGGCCCTGTGACCACTGTGAGTTGCCTATCAAAATGGGGAGCTCTCTGTCACCAATGTGTCCACTTGGGGAACACTGTGAGCTCTCTGCGAACAAAGAGAGCCAAAGAGAGCTCTACCTAACCACTCTAATCTCTCCATGACCATTATCAGATATGACCACTATGATATTTCTTGAAGCACTATGAGCTATGAGCACTGTGATATGTCTTGACCATTGTGAGCTTTCTATGTACACTATGACTTAGGACCAATGTGAACTCTCTAGAATTACTATGAGCTCTTTTACCAACTATGAGCTGTGATCACTGTGAGCTCTCCATTTCCATTGTGAACTGTCTGTGACAACTATTAGCCCTCTATGACTGCTGTCAACTCTCTATGACTACTGTGAATTCTCTATGACCACTTTGAGCTTTGTATGATCACTTTAGCTATCTATGGACACTGTGAGCTCTCTATGGCCATGATGAGCTGTGTCCACTCTGACATCTCTAAAACCAGTATAAGCTATGACCACTGTGAACTCTCAATGACCACTATAAGCTATGACCACTGTGAGTCCCTATGGTCATTATGAGATCTCTATGTCTGCTGTAAGCTCTCTGTGGGCACTGTGAGTTCTGTATAAATACTTTGAGGTCTCTGTGAGCACTGTGAGCTCTCTATGACCATGATGAGCTGTTACCATTCTGATCTCTCCATAACCAATAAAAGTTATGACAACTGTGAACTCTCAATGACCACTATGGGCTATGACCACTGTGAGATCTCCATGACCATTATGAGCTCTCTATGACCACTCTGGGCAATAACCACTGTGATCTCTCTATTGTCACTGTGAACTCTCCAAAATGACTGTGAGATTTGTATGATGACTGTGAGCTCTCTGTGATTTCTATGAGTTCCTGACCACTTTGAGCTCTGCACGAACACTTTAGCTATATATGGCCACTGTGAGCTCTCTATGACCATGATGAGCTGTGACCATTCTGACATCTCTATGACCATTGTGAGCTATGAGCATTGTGAGTATTCCATGCCCAGTCTGAGATATGAACACTCTGGGCTTTCTATGACTACTCTGATTTCTCTGTGACCACGGTGAGGTACCCTTTTAGCTCTCTTTGACTATTATGAGCTATGACCACTCTGACCAATCTGTAACAAGTATGTTATGACCACTGTGAGCTCTCTATGATCACTATGAGCTCTCTATGCCACTATGAGGTATGACTACCATGAGCGCCCTGTGACCCCTGAGAGGTATGACCACTATGAGCCCTCTATGACAACTATGAGTTTTGACAACTCTGAGTTCTCTTTTTCCATTGTTAACTCTCTATGACCACTGTGAGCTCATCATGGCCATTTT
Organism: Typhlomys cinereus; assembly: GCA_023101885.1. Classification (NCBI taxonomy): domain Eukaryota; kingdom Metazoa; phylum Chordata; class Mammalia; order Rodentia; family Platacanthomyidae; genus Typhlomys; species Typhlomys cinereus. The sequence goes on along the minus strand of JALPQD010000204.1, from coordinate 2,923,522 downwards.
CAGCTCTCTATGATGACTATGAGCTATGACCACTCTGAGATCTCTATGGCCACATGAGGTATGACCACTATGAGCTCTCTATGACCACTGTGAAGTCTTTGATGACTATTACCTGTCTATGACCACTATGAATTCTCTATGACACTATGAGCTATGACCACTGTGAGCTGTCTCTGACCACTTTGAGCTATGAGCACTGTGAGCATTCCATGTGTAGTGTGATATATGATTAATCTGAGCTCTCTATGACAACTCTGATCTCTTGTTGACCACTGTGAGCTGTCTATGACTGCTTTGAGCTCTCTTTGATTATTATGAGCTATGAACACTCTGAGCTCTCTGTGACAAATATGAGCTATGATCACGGACGGTTCTCTATGACCACTATGAGTTCTCTATGACCACTGAGAACTCTGACCACTGTGAGCTCTCTATTTCCACTGTAAACTCTATGTGATGACTGTGAGCTCATTGTGGCCATTATCAGCTCCCTATGACCACTATGAGCTGTGACCATTTTAAGCTCCCTATAACCGCTGTGATCTCTCTATGTGCACTGAGAGCTTTCTATGAACACTGTGAGCTCTAAATGATCACTGTGAGCTATCTATAACCACTGTGAGCTCTTTATGGCTTCAACGAGATGTGTCCACTCTGAGCTATCAATGGCCAATATGAGCTATGACCACTTTGAGCTCTCTATGAAAACTATGAGCTATCACCACTGTGAGATTTCTATGAACACTAAGAACTATGAACACTATGAGCTTTCTATGGTCACTATCAGCTCTCTATGAAAAACCACGAATGCTTTATGAGTTCTGTTACCTATGACCTCTGTAAGCTCTTGTTTACCATTATGAGCTCTCAATGACCACTGTGGGCTATGACCACTATGAGGTCTCTATGACCAATGTGAGCTATGAACACTATGAGCACTCTATGTCCATGTCCCCTGTGAAATCTTTGACCACTGTTAACTCTCTATGACCACTATGAGCTCTCTGTGACCACTCTGATCTATGACAACTGTGAGCTCTCTATAACTAGTATGAGAGCTTTCTATGACCACTGTGTATGCTCTATGCCCATTGTGAGCTATGACCACTGTGAGCACACTATGAGCATTTTTAGCTCTCTAAAACTAATGTGGCTATGACTACTGTGAGACCTCTATGACCACTATGAGTTATGAGCACTGTGAGCTTTTTATGACCACTGTGAGCTATGACCTATCTAATACACTTTGAGCTCTCTATGAAAACTGTAACCTCTTTAGGATCACTGTGAGCTCTCTATGACCACTTTGGACTCTCTATGACTATTATGAGGTAAGACCAGTGTGATAACACTATGAATATTAGTAGCTCATTGTGACCACTGTGAACTCTTTATGAACACTATGAGCTATGACCACTGTGACCTACCTATACCACTATGATCTCTCTATGTCAAGTATAAGCCATGACCACTATGAGCTCTCTCTACATATACTGTGAGCTCCCTATGACTATTATGTGCTCCCTGTGACCAGTATGAGCTATGACCTCTATGAGTTCTCTATGACCGCTATGAGAAATAACCATTATGAGCTTTCTGTGGCAATTGTAAGTTCTCTTGGACCACTATGAGCTCTCTATGACCATAAGAGATTTCTTACCAGACTGTGGAGTATGACCACTATGAGTTCTCTATGACCACTGTGAGATATATGCACTATGACTTCTTTTTCACCCCTCTCACCTCTCTCTGACAACTGTGAGCTCTCTATGCCAATTGTCAACTTTATAAGAACACTGCTATCACCCTATGACTACTATGAGCTATGATCACTGTGAGCTCTTTATGTCCACCATGAGCTATGACTGCTGTGAAGTATTACCAATCTGAGATCTCTATGACCACTATGAGCTCTCTATGATCTCAATGAGCTAATACAACTGAGAGCTTTCTATAACCACTATGAGCTTTCTGTGGCTACTGTGAGCTATGACCACTATTACCTCGGTAGTACAATTTTGGGCTCTCTATCACAACAGTGAGCACACTATAACCACTGTGAGTTCACTATGACCACTGTGAACTCTATATGACACTGTAAGTTCTCTATTACCACGCTGAGCTATGATCTCTATGAGCTTTCTATGACCACTGTGAGTTCTCTTTGACCACTGTAGGCTTTCTGTGACCACAGTTAGCTCTTTATGACTACTGTGAGCTATGACCACTGAACTCTCTATGACCACTCTGATATCTCTGATGACTATGACCTCTCTATGACCACTTCGACTTTCTGCATGACCACTATGACTTATGACCACCGAGGCATTTGTAAGACCAGTTTGAGCTATGAGCACTATGAGCTCTCTATGACAACTATGAATTTTCTATGACCACTGTGATTTCTCTATGACCAGTATGAGCTATGACTACTATGAGTTTTATATGACCACAGTAAGGTGTCTGTGACCATTATTAGCTGTGACTACTATGAGCTCACTATGAAAGTTATTAGATTGCTATGACCAATGTGAGTTATGACTACTGAGACCTCCATGAACACTATGAGTTATGATGACTGTGAGCTCTCTATTATCATTATGAGCTCTCTATGACCACTATAAACAATGACCACTGAGAGGTCTCTTTGACTACTGTGACCTCTGCATGTCCATTATGTCCTATGAACACTGGGAGCTCTCTATAGACACAATGAGTTATGATCACTGTGAGCACTCTATGGCTGCTATGAAGTCACTATGACCACTATGAACTATGGCTACTATGAGTTCTCTATGAACAATAGGAGTTATGACACTGTGAACTCTTTATCATCACTGTGAGCTATGATAACTGTGCACTCTCTGTGGTCACTATGAGTTCTCTATGACCACTGTGAGCTCTCTGTGACCACTGTAAGCTATGAACACTATGACCTCTTTATGATCACTGTGATATCTTTGATGACTGTGACCTCTCTATGACCACTTTGAGTTTTCTATGACCAATATGAGTAATGACTTCTGTGACCTCTCTAAGACTCATATGAACTATGACCACTATGAGATTTCTATTAGTACTGTGAGCTGTTTATGTCAACTATGAGCTCTCCATGAACACTGTGATTTTTCTATGCCATTATGAGCATTTTATGACCTCTGTGAGCACTCTATGACCATCATTACCTATGACAATTATGAGCTCACTATTATCATTATTACCTGTCTAGGGACACTGTGAGCTATGACCATTGTGAGATCTGTATGACTACTATGAGCTGTGACAACTCTATTACCATTATGGTATCTCTATGACCACTGTAAGCTCTCTATTTCCATTGTGAACTCCATGAATTAACTGTAAGTTCACTATGGTCATCATGAGCTCTCTATGAACACATGAGATATGACCACTATGAGCTCTCTATGACTATGGGAGTCAGGCAAGTGGCAAAGCAGGCTTGCAGTCTTGCAGACTCATTTATTATAAATATTGAGCTGCTTATATACCACAAACAACATTCCATAAGTTCCAGTGGGTGCTTTTCCTGTATTGATGTCAGCACCAGGCACTGCAGCAGATTTTAGCTTGGGGAAGTTGCATTCACACATGCAGCCCATACAGACAATACAGGCCTGCCTGGTGCGTTCTGCCTATATATCCATGCTTTTTAATTTATTTTGACAGCCAGCAGGAACCAGAATTCTTTGCTCTGACTTTGCTGACCCCACCTCAGAGTGGATCCAGTATGTCTGACTGTGCCTGTCATTCTGTCTCATAAGATCTTACCCATCATTGGCTGCTGGCCCTTGAAAGACCTCACCTCTGGAAGGCCTCTCAGGGTATGTGGATAGTAGATTAGAACAAGGCCTCAGGAATCTATGGAATCCAAGCTTGAACCACGTCTCTAGGGGGGCCGTGGCTTGGATGTTCAAGGACCATAAGCATCTATAGCATGGTCTCGTTGATGGAGCACTGCTGCGAGATGTATTGAAGCAAACACTTAAGCAATATAATTAATAAAGAAAAATTTCTGCTATGATAGTGTATTAGTCAGGTCCTCTAGAGATGCAGAATCGACACAATAAATATATATGTATGTATATGTATATAGGGAATGTATTAAGTTAACTTACAGTATGGCTGAAGTAGCCCAACAATTGCTGCTAGTACCCAAGGTAGTTCAACGATGGCTGCCAGTAGCTGCTCAATTCAGTAGTCAAGTGGGTGATGGCTGAAGGCTGGGGAATTCCTAGAATCTTCAGTCTAGCTGATGACTAGGAGGGTTGGAAGGCTAGAGTGTCTAAGAAACCAGGCGGGTGGAAGTAAGAGCAATTCCTAGCCCAGCTGCAAGAAGGCATCTGTCCTCTTTGGTGGCTCATTTTTATATATGCAGTACTGGGAGGATCCTAGCAGAGCTTTGGAGGTTCTGACAGGATCTAGGGTGGGTAAAATCCTATCAGGTGGTCTCAGACGATCTTTTCCAGAGGTAGTCTCAGCCCATCTTAGTTAATACCAGTGGTCAAGTTGACTCCCAGGCTTAACTATCACATTCCACCCCTTGTCAACTTGACACCAAGTCACATTTCCTTAGGTCATTAAAAATTTCTAAATAAAAACAGTAAGATTTATAATTCCACCTAACATAACATAGTTATCCCTGTACAACTGCACAGACATTATTTTTACAAGATTAATGACAATGCTTCTTGAGAAATGCTTAGTCTTTAGTGTCCCATAACACAATATCATTATGTAGATACAACATTTCATCACATAACTACAGATTAGATTACATTACATTACATAACATAAGTATATTGTTAGAGTATGTGCACATGCACAATTCTATTCTTGATAGTCTAGACTAAGAGCACTCATGGCAATTATAATCCTTGTTTCTGTAACTGGTTATGTGGCCTTAGGTGGTATTTATAACTACCTTTTTCTACTACCCATTCTGTATTTCCTCCACCTCCAACAAGCACTTCTGTAGGTCTTGGCTCTTTAAGTGGAGGAGTTACCTATACCTTCATTCCTGGAGGATCTGGACCATTTACTGCCTTTCCTGTGTTGGGTTGCCATAAATTTCCATTGACTTTAATCACAGGACATGGTAATACCAAGAGATACCCTAGTGGATATCCTGCATTCCAGACATACTCTTCCCTACCACCATTATGTAGACTCAATCCAGTTTCCCGTTGGTGGTCTGGGTCAATCACATCTCCTAACACTGTTAATCCTTTCTTAGCTTGTTGATGCAAGGGCATCAGAAGTCCAAAATAACCAGGAGGAAGCCTTAGCTTCCAGTTCAAAGGAATACTTGCTGTGTCTCCTGGCAGAAACATTCCTTGCTCTGGACCCAAAACTTCTAAGCTAGTAGAATGCAGGCTCGCAGGAAAAGGAAGCAAAAATTTTCCTAATGGGTTACTAGGGGTGATAGTAAGGGTAGCTATTACTGTTTCCACCCCTTGATTCCTGGACCCATGAATCCTGGCTATAGGGGACACAGTACCATGTATTGGATGCTGGTTTAAGGCATATACTCCCTTCTGGAGAATTCTGCCCCATCCCTCCATATTATTACCACCTAATTGATGCTGTAATTGTGCCTTTAAAAGGCCATTTCACCGTTTTATCAAGCCAGCTGCTTCAGGATGATGGGGGACATGGGAAGACCAATGAATTCCATGGTCATGAGCACACTGCCATACTTCTTTAGCTGTAAAATGAGTTCCCTGGTCAGAAGCAATGCTGTGCGGAATTCCATGACAGTGGATAAGGCATTCTGTACATCCAAGGAGGGTAATCTTGGCAGAAGCATGACGTGCAGGAAAGGAAAATCTATATCCAGAATAAGTATCTATGCTGGTAAGAACAAAGCACTGCCTTTTCCATCTTGGAAGTGGTCCAGTGTAGTCAACCTGCCACCACGTTGCTGGTTGGTCACCCTGAGAAATGGCTCCAGATCAGGGACTCAACATTGATCTCTGCTGCTGGCAGATTTGGCACTCAGCAGCAGCTGTAGATAGATCAGCCTTGGTGAGTGGAAATCCATTTTGTTGAGCCCATGAATAACCACCATCTCTGCCACCATGTCCACTTTGTTCATGGGCCCATTGGGCAATGACAGGAATGGCTAGAGAAAAAGGTTGACTGTCCACAGAACAGGTCATCTTATCCACCTGATTATTGAATGTTTATTCTGCTGATGTCATCTTTTGATGAGCATTTACATGAGACACAAATATTTTGGGTCCTTTGTCCATTGGGAGAGATCTAGCCACATGCTTCTGCCCCAGATGACTTTCTCGCAAATTTTCCAATTACGTTCCTTCCAAGTGCCTGACTATACTGCCAAACTATTTGCTACAGCCCATAAATCATTATACAGTCACACATCTGGCCATTTTTCCTTCCATGCAAAGTGTACAACCATGTGCACTGTCCGAAGTTCTGCTCACTGTGAAGATTTCCCTTCTCCAATGTCCTTTATGGTTGTTGCAGAAAGGGGTTGTAGCTCTGTGGCTGTCCACTTCTGGGTGAATAGCGAGCAGAAACATCTGTGAACCTGGCCCTAGTCTTCTCTTCTTCAGTCAGCCTATCATAGGGCACACCCCAGGAGACCATAGGTGCATGCTTGGGAACAGGCAATGCAACAGGCCGAGGAACCGTAGGCATTTGGGCAACTTCTTCCTGCAGCTTATTTGTGCCTTCAGGATCTGCTCGGGCCCTGTCTTGTATATATCATTTCCATTTGATAATAGATTGCTGCTGTGCCCATCCAACTTTATGGCTTGCTGGATCAGATAACACCTGACTCATGATTGATTACTCAGGTCATATGGTAACTTGGTGACCCATTGTCAGACATTCAGTTTCCACTAAGGCCCAATACAGACCAAGAGTTATTTCTCAAAAGGAGAGTAATTTCTGCAGATGATGGTAGGGCCTTGCTACAAAATCTGAAGAGTCTCCAATGTGATTCACTTATGGGAGTCTTCCAGAGACTCCAAACAATATCTCTATCTGTGACAAATACTTCCAATACCATTGGGTCTGCTGGATCATATGGTCCAAGTGGCAAAGCAGCCTGTACAGCAGCTTGAACCTGCTGAAGAGCCTTCTCTTGTTCTACTCAAAGCTAGCAGATTTTGGAGTTACTTGGTATATGGGCTTAAGTAACACACCCAAGTGAGGAATATGCTACCTCCAAAGTCCAAAAAGGCTCACTAAGTTGTGCTTCTTCCTTAGTGGCGTGAGGGGCCAGGTGCAACAACTTATCCTTTACCTTACAGGGGATATCTCTACATGCCTCACATCACTGAACTCCTAAAAATTTTACTGCTAGCCTGCCAACTGAAAGCAAATTGCTTCTGATGATCTTCATGAATAGGTATGGAGCAAAAAGCATTTGGAAGATCAGTGGCTGCATACCAACTACCAGGAGATGTGTTGATCCGCTCAAGCAATGAAACCATATCTGGTACAGCAGTTGCGATTGGAGTTACAACTTGATTAATTTTGCGATAATCAACTGTCATTCTCCATGATATATTTGTCTTCTGCATAGGCCAAATGGGAGAGTTGAAAGGAGAGGTGGTAGGAACCACCACCCCTGCATCCTTCAAGCCCTTTATGGTGGCATTAATTTCTGTAATTCTGCCAACTTCTAAGTATATCTATACCAATTATGCATTCAAGCACTGGGGAAATAAACACTGGATGAGTTTGGGGACATACTGGACCTACTGTGAGTCAAACCTCAGGCAAAACTCCATCAATCACCTGACCTCCATATGCCCCTACTTTAACTGGAGGGCCACAATGCTTTATAGGGTCTCCTGGAATCCATGCTAACTCAGACCCAGTATCTAGTAGACTCTGAAATGTTTGATTATTTCCTTTCCCCCAATGTACAGTTACTCTAGTGAAAGGCCTTAGGTCTCTTTGTGAAGGACAGGAGAAAGACTAACATTAAAGCTTTTTGCTGTCGTGCCAAGGTCCTTCCTTAAAGGAATCTGGCCTCTCCTCCATTCAAGGGGTTCTGGGTATGTAAACTGGCTCAAGTCTGGAAATTGGTTGACAGGCCCTGATTCTCTGCTGCTATGATTCAAGGCAGGTTTTCCTTCATTTATTTTAGAACTTTTCTGTTTGTACAGATCACATAAAAACTTTGTAGGTTTCTTATCTATTTTACTTCTGGGGACACCATGGTTGATTAACCGATACCAAAGGTCTAAGCGAGTGAGGCCTTCATAAGTACTGTTCTGTCTATGCTGCACGCTATGGTTAGTACACTTACTTTGTCATTGACAATCCGATGCTGCAACTTGGCCCCTACTACTCCTAGATTCACCTAGGCCCATTAAATTTAAGTCTTCCAAATGGGTGGCAGCATCTCCCATTGTTAGTTCTGGCATAAGGAGAAGAGCAATGGTAGGAGCCTTCATATTTTGTGGTGCCCTTCTCACCAATTTAATAGGTACATTTCTGGTAAAAGGTATGTCATCTGGATTCTGCCATTGAGAACTGGAATTTAAAGAATGACTCCAGTCAAGCATATCAATTTCCCTGAACCTCTTAATCCCATTATCAACACTAATTCAAGGAATATCTGGAATTTCTAGTTCCTTCCAGAAGGCCAAACTTTAATAAGTACTTCAGCTACTCATGCAAATAAACTCTTGGCACCATTTTTACTCTTTAAGTAGCAGTGATAAACCCAGAATTTCTACTCGATGGGCCCATTTCTGTGAACTCACTTTTATCCAATTTTATACTTCCACCAGTATCCCATAGCCTTACAATCCATAGCGGTGTGGGTATTCCCCCACACCGCTGCTTAAACATGTTAGAAAAGTCATGGAGTTCTTTAGGGATATAGCATACCTCCTCCTGGAGCATACTTTCTATTTCACCTTTAGGAGCCTGTTTAGCCTTAAACCTAGTTATAGGCCTGGAAGCAATCACAGGTGGGCATGCCATAACATCAGCATTTTCTTGAGGCAAAGTCTTTGCTCTTCTTTTCAGACAAATCATGAGACATTCCCTCAGGTAAGATGGAGATAGCAATTCTGTAGAGGGTGGGGATGGGGATTCATTCTCTCCTAAGGGCAGGGAGGCCATTTCCTCAGACAGAATAAATGCATCAGAATTTGAGGGTTCAATGTCCTCGTCCTCATCATCAGTCTGGTCTTCCCACACATAAACATCCCACTTTTCAGGATCCCACTCTTTGGCAATCAGTGCTTTTACTTTAACTGCTGAAACATTTCTAGGCTGGGATTTTATTTACAGTGTAACTCAGCCAATCTAATAATCAGAGTTTGGGTTTGATTTTCTGCAATTCGAGCCCCATTGATACAGGAAAGAAGATTCTCTTCTAGGGCACACTTAGAAACTTCTAAGTTGTTTATGTGCATTTGGAGCTGGGCGATTTCATATCTAAAGTCTTCCTTTCCATAGTTGGTTCTAGGTCATACTTAGAAGCCTCCAGATTGTTTAGATTCTTTCTGAGTTGCATATTTTTGTGTCGGAGGTTTTCCTTCTCATTTTGTATTTTATCAAGGGACGCCAGTAGCAACCAACCAGCATTATTGTTTTCTTTATTTTTACTCATATTATCAAAAGTTTTATATATTGAATCATCAAGGTCCTCACTCCTCATAAGAGGTGATTCTGGACTCTCCAACACACCTATCTTCACCAATTATTAGAAAAGTTCACTCCAAACATTAACTTTCTTTACTGCCAGGGCAGTTTTTAGTAGCTGGTGGTTTTATTGCATTGGAGAGCCAACTCCAGATGACACCATATCTGCTAGCAAAATTCATTTTTAAAATTCTGTTTCTCTAGAACCACTTCTGATACCACAATCTGTATTAGTCAGGTTCTCTAGAGTTGCAGAATCAACACAATGAATATATATACATGGAATGTATTAGGTTGGCTTACAGTATGGCCGAGGTAGTCCAACAATTGCTGGTAGTCCAACAATGGCTGCCAGTAGCTGCTCAGTTCGGTAGTCAAGTGGGTGATGGCTGAAGGCTGGAGAATTCCTAGCATCTTCAGTCTAGTAGATGACTAGGAAGGTTGGAAGGCTAGAGGGTCAAAGAAACTGGGCAGCCGGAAGGAAGAGTGATTCCTAGCCCAGCTGCAAGAAGGCATCTGTTCTCTTTGGTGGCTCATTTTTATATGATGCAGTACTGGGAGGATCCTAGCAGAGCTTTGGAGGTTCTGACAGGATCTAGGGTGGGTACAATCCTATCAAGTGGTCTCAGATGATTCTTAACAGAAGTGGTCTCAGCCCATCTTAGTTAATTCCAGGTGTGTCAAGCTGACAACCAGGCTTAACTAACACAGATAGCATAAGTTACAATCTAAAAGGGATCAAACAAACTTTTAAAGTTGTTCCAGATTCTGGTTTCAAACCCAGTATTTATAAGCAGGCGAGCTTATCATGTTAATATGTTCTATCTATCAGCTCAAAGTCAATGAGGAATTAAGAGGGCTGACACCAAGGCCCCTTGAGAAAAGTTGTTCATGAGGCTTGGACATGTTGGAGACATGATAAGGTATTAAGCATATGGAGGTATATCGAGGGTCACACAAGGCAAGAGTAAGCCTTTAGGGCCTTGAAGGCCAGGTCAGACACGTGTTGAAAATATTTAGCCAAACCTGTGGTGGATTGTGATATGGGATCAATATATTGTCCATAACCCATGAGCATATTCAATGTGTTGGTAAGACCATACTGAAGGTTGAGGAAGGCTTGTGCTTCTGTCTGATCATCATATTCAGAGTACCAATTCAGGTAAATGACTGGCTCCACGTCCGACTTAAGGAGTTGATACTAATCATATTGGGTTAGGAACTGCATGGCCCATTGGTGTAGAACCTATTCAAAATAAGGGGAGTCAGGGCTTGAATCTTTGGCCACCTTACAAATCAGGGAAATAGCAGCAAGCAGGGTAGGCACCCAAGACTGTCATCTTGTCAGGGAGACTGTTATGATTTTCCACTGGGCGGAATAAACGTTTGGGAATCCACACTGCTGATGGAGAAACACAAAAACACCCAGAAATCCAGTGGAGCCCTAGGTCTGGTGAGGACAGGTGTATGTCAAAGGCATTCTGTCACTGTAAAACCAATGACGTGTATAAAATGGAGGAAAGAATTAAATGAGGTCTATCTGAGGAAATCTTAAATCTACTTGGAGGATGGTATTACAAAGATCTTCCTGGGACATCATTTCTTATCTAAGAAGTATAGAGGCTATGTCTGAGAAAATATTGTAAGTTGAATTTTTATATTGAATTTAAGATTTTGTAGTTCTTAAGCCCATTATCAAAATTTTTGTCTTTAGAGTATATGGCCCTTATGATATAAATATAATAGTTATACTCTATAAGATCTTAAGTGCTCTTTCCCCACACGCTTAGGATGCATGCCGTCCAGCCAGACAGGCGACCTAGGTAAGATCCCCCCCCGCCCAACCCCCAATCCCAGGATCCACCTCCTCCCACCAGCTAGCCCGAGCTGCGCCAGGCCAGGGAGGACCCCCGTGGGCCACGCCCCAGCTCCCCAGGTTAAATCGTGCCCCGCCACTGCCACCTCCTCCCTTTCCCCACCCACCCAGGACATGCGCAGTCCAGCTGGGACTCAAGGTGACCTAGGTAAGCTTCCCCCCTGTCCAATCCCAAATCCCAGGACCCAGCTCCGCCCACCAGCCAGCCCCAGGACAAATAATTCAGTTCAGTGAAAAACACATGGAAATTGAAAAAAGGTCTTAGAAAGAGTTAAAACGACAATGCCCAAGTCAAAGTGCAAATCCATAAGAAACAACACCCAAGAAAATAAATCTCCCACTGAAGTAATTAATCCCATTATAATAGACTCCAATGAGAACAAACCCACGAAAATAGCCAAGAAAGCGTGACCCAGGATAATGACTTTCAAAACATGATCATTACCATGTTCAATATTATGAAAGAGGAAATCGGGGAGGAATTAAATCACTTTGAAGAAGAACACAACAGACACTTGGAGGAGTTGAGAAGAACAGTACAAGAAACAAAAACAGACATAGAGTAGTTGAAACAGAATCAAGCAGAGAATCTTATCAGCAGAACTAATGAAGCAGAGAATAGAATTTTAGACCTTGAAGACAAAGTGGGGTATTAACCAGCTCAATGGAAGAGGTTGCTAAAGCCAAAAGATACTCAAGAGAAATATTCAAGAGTAATGTGACACCCTGAAGAAGGCAAACATACATATTCATGCAATATCAGAGCAAGAATCTCAAAATAACACACCTGAAGAAATTTTTCAAACTATCATCAAGGAAAACTTGCCTCATCTAAAAAAAAGAGATGCCCATCCATAAACAAGAGGCATTCCATACCCCAAACAGATATGACCAAAAAAGAAACTCGCCACGGCAAATAATACTTAAAACATTCCACATTCAAGATAAAGAAATGTGCTGAGAGCTTCAAGGGAAAAAAGTCACTTTTAAAGGTAAAGCTGGGGCTGGACAGGTGACTCAGGAGTTAAGCCTCTGCCTTGCAGTCGGAAGATCCTGAGTTTGGATCCTAGACCCCACGTATAGATGCCAGCAGAAGCGAGGGTAGCCTGTGTTTCTGGTTGTGGTAGGGCAGAGCCTGTGAATTCCGGGGCAGAGTAAACAAGGAGGAGGTGGAGGCGTCCATGGTGGTTCCCAAACTCGTCCGTGGTTCTACATACACACACACACACACACACACACACACACACACACACACGCACGCACACACGCACGCACATGCACAATTGAATAAAATAATAAAAAATATTAAAAAAATAAAAAAATAAAGGTAAAGCTATTAAAATAACAAATGACTTCACAATCGAAACAGTACAAGCAAGAAGAGCTTGGAGAGACGCAATTCAAGTATTGAATGAGCAAAAATGTCAACCCAGGCTGATATACCCCGCAAAACTATCCGTCATAATCGAGGGAGAAAGAAAAATTTTCCAGCACAAAGAAAACTTGAAGCGATATATGTCTATCAAACCAGGCCTTCAAAAAGTGCTAGAAATGATACTCAAGTTTGAAGAAAAAAACAGGCATATCCAGGTGAACAGAAGACATGTATAATACTACCAAAACCTAAAAGTGAAACAATACACTTACAAAAGCCACTAAACATTATATATGTACAGAATTAAAAATAGTTTCCCCATTATAACATTAAGTGTTATGGAATTAACTCACCGATCAAGAGACACAGATTACAAACTTTGATTAAAAATCACAATCCATCAATCTGCTGCCTGCAGGAAACCCATCTCACCTCAAAAGACAGGCATATCCAAAAAATAAAAGGCTGGTCAAAAATTCTGCAAGCTAATGGAACCAGGAAACAGGCAGGGGAGCCATTATGCTATCACACAAAGTGGACTTAAAACCAAAAAAATATCATGAGACACAGATGGATACTATATTTTAGTCACAGGTACAATTCACCAGGAAGACTTCCCAATACTCAACATATATGCACCCAATATATGCACATCCTTTAAGCAAACCTTACAATGTTTAAAGCAAGAAATCAATCCCCAAACGATAATTCTTGTGGGTTTCAACACCGCCCTCTCAACATGGGATAGATCAACAGGTAAAAAACTTAACAGAGACACTTTGGAGCTTAATCAAATCCTTACTGAAATGGACCTTACAGATCTCTATCGAACTTTTCATCCACACACCAAAAAATACACATTTTTTTCAGCAGCACATGGAACTTTCTCCAAAATAGATCACATATTGGCCACAAAATGAATCTACACATATATAGGAAAATTGAAATTCTAGCCTATACCTTATCAGACCACACGGCCTATAGCTTGGCATCCACAACACAACAAGCAACAGAAAATACACTAACTCCTGGAAACTTAACATTATGATGCTGAATGAGAATTGGATTCAGGAAGAAATTACAAAGGAAATTCAAGATTTCCTGAAAGTGAATGATAATGAAAATACAACTTAACAAAATCTCTGGGACACAATGAAAATTGTCCTAATTGGTAAGTTCATAGCTCTTAATACCTTCATCAAAAAATGGAAACAACAGAAATAAATAATTAAAAATGCAGCTTAAAGCTTTAGAGACACTAGAGCAATCTGAATCCAAAAGTAGTAGATGGCAGGAGTTTAGCAAAATAAGGGGAGAAATATCCGAAATCGAGATTAGGAAAACAATAGAGAAAACCGACCAGTCAAAAAGCTGGTTTTTTGAAAAAAAATCAACAAGATTGATACACCCCTAGCTATATTAACTAAAAGCAAGAGAGACAAAGCCCAAGTTAACAAAATTAGAAATGAAAATGGAGGTATCGCTATTGATACCCAAGAAATTCAGAGAATTATAACGTCATATTTCAAAAACTTATACTCGGTGAAATTTGAAAACACAAAAGAGATGGAGGAATTCCTAACTAAACACAACTTACCTAAATTGAATCAGGATGTTGTGAATTATTTAAATAGTCCTATAACATATGAGGAAATCAATAAAGTAATCTCGAATCTTCCCACCAAAAAATGTCCCGGACCAGATGAATTCAGCACAGAGTTCTACCAGACATTTAAGGAGCTAATAACACCAATACTCCTTAAACTGTTCCATCAAATAGCAAAGGAAGGAATACTACCAAATCCCTTCTATGAAGCTAATATCGCTTAATCCCAAAACCTAATAAAGATTCACATAAAAAAGAAAACTACAGACCAATCTCTCTGATGAATACAGATGCAAAGTTTCTCAACAAAGTTTTAGCAAATCGGATTCAAAAACATATCAAAAAGGTCATTCACTGGGACCAAGTAGGCTTTATCCTACACAAGGGTGGTTCAACATACGCAAATCAGTAAATGTAATCATATGTAATTCATCTTATAAAACAGTCGAAAGTCCGAGACTACATGATACTCTCGATAGATGCAGAAAAAGCTTTTGAGAAGATCCACCAGCCCTTTATGATCAAAACCCTAGAGAAGATTGGAATGGAAGGAACCTTTATCAATATAATAAAAGCTGTATGCAACTAGCCAACAGCAAGGTTTCTACTCAATGGGGAATAACTTAAAGCATTCCCACTTCGATCAGGAACTAGACAAGGCTGTCCACTCTCACCACTTCTATTCAATATTGTGTTTGAAGTCTTAGTTGGAGCCATAAGACAAGAAAAGGACATAAAAGGGATTCAAATCAACAAGGAAGAAGTCAAATTATCTCTATTTGTAGATGATATGATCTTATACCTCAGTGATCCCAAAAACTCCACCAGGAAGCTCCTGGAACTAATACAGAAGTTTATCAAGGTGGCAGAATACAAAATGAATGTGCAAAAATCAGTGGCCTTCCTATATGCCCAGAATGAAAGAACTGAAAAGCCCTGAGAGAAACAATCTCATTTACTATAGCCCCTAAAAAAAAGAAATACCTTGGTATAAACCTAATCAAGGAAGTAAGAGACCTTTACAATGAAAATTTTAAAACCCTAAAGAAAGAAATAGCAGAAGACACCAGAAGGTGGAAAGACCTCCCATATTCCTGGATTAGCAGAATCAACATCATAAAATTGATCATCTTACCAAAGGCAGTATACAGATTCAATGTTATACCAATCCCAGGATAGCTAAAACAATCCTCAGTAACAAAACACGGCTGGAGGTATCACCATACCAAACCTTAGTGTATACCACAAATCCATAGTTGTAAAAACAGCCTGGTATTCAAAATAGACACACAGATCAATGGATAAGGGTTGAAGACCCAGATATAAGTCCACACCACTACAGCCATTTGATCTTTGACAAAGGGGCCCAAAAAATGGAATGCAAAAAGAACAGCATCTTCAACAAATGGTGCTAGCAAACTAGATATCGACATGCAGAAGATTAAAACTGGACCTGTACATGTCACCATGTACAACAATTAATTCCAAATGGATCAAGGACCTCGATATAAGGCGAGAGACTATAAAATCCATAGTTGAAAGCATAGGGAACTCCCTCGAGCTGACTGGGCTAGGCGAACAGGGAGAGAAATAACTGAAATTGAGATAAGGAAAATGATACAGAGAATAAACCAGTCAAAAAGCTGGTTCTTTGAAAAAATCAATAAGATTCATACACCCCTAAATAAATTAACCAAAAGCAAGAGGGAGAAAACCCAAATTAACAAAATAAGAAATGAAAATGGAGTTATCACTATGGATACCCAAGAAATTCAGAGAATTATAACGTCGTATTTCAAAAACTTATACTCGGTGAGATTTGACAACAAAAAGAAATGGATGAATTCCTAAGTAAGCACAACCTACCTAAATTGAATCAGGCAGTTGTGAATTATTTAAATAGTCCTATAAAATATGAGGAAATCAATGAGTTAATCGAAAATCTTCCCACCCAAAAAATGCCCTGTACCAGATGCATTCAGCACAGAGTTCTACCAGACATTTAAGGAGCTAATAACACCAATACTCTTTAAAATGTTCCATCAAATAGCAAAGGAAGGAATACTACCAGATCCTTTCTATGAATCTAATATCATCGTAATCCCAAAAACTAATAAAGATACATTTAAAAAAGAAAACTATAGGCCAATCTCTTTGATGAACACAGATGTGAAGATTCTCAACAAAGTCTTAGCAAATTGGATTCAAAAACTTATCACGAAGATCATTTACGGGGATCAAATAGGCTTTATCCCAGGCACACAAGGCTGGTTCAACATACACAAATCAATAAATGTAATTCACCATATAAACCAGTCAAAGTGCAAGACCACATGATACTCTCGATAAATGCAGAAAAAGCTTTTGAGAAGATCCACCAGCCCTTTATGATCAAAACCCTAGAGAAGATTGGAATGGAAGGAACCTTTATCAATATAATAAAAGCTGTATGCAACCAGCCAACAGCAAGGTTTCTACTCAATGGGGAAAAACTTGAAGCATTCCCACTTTGATCAGGAACTAGACAAGGCTGTTCACTCTCACCACTTCTATTCAATATTGTATTTGAAGTCTTAGCTGAGGCCATAATACAAGAAAGAGAGATAAAAGGGATTCAAATCAGCAAGGAAGAAGTCAAATTATCTCTATTTGCAGATGATATGATCTTATACCTGGGTGATCCCAAAAACTCCAACAGGAAACTCCTGGAACTAATATAGAAGTTCTCTTCTAAGCAGATGCCATAGTTATGCACAGATGTCAACTTGACTGTTGAGGGTTCGAGCTCTGGGTACAGTTGTAGAGAGTTAATGGTTCAGTTAAACCCAGAGCAAACCTGAAGAAGATTGTTTAGCTGATGAGGAAGACCCAGCCAATGATGTATGGGATTAGACCCTGTATAAATCATAGACAGCTGGTTGAGATAGTTGGCATCTTTCTATTCACTTGGCCAGATAAGCTGGTCTGGCAAGTAAGGATTTTCCACCTCTCAGCTGTTATGTGGTGATGGTGGCCACTTCCCTCAGCCCTGGTGATTGTATGTGCTCTTCCTTCATGCTGGACTGAGAACTGTAATCAGGAATTGTAAGATAATAAACCCTTGTTTCCTTACATAGTTCGATGGTCATTTATCAGCAACCATGCAAGCAAACTGCAACAGTAGTTAAGAATTTTTTTTTCCTTTTTGTACAAAAATGTTGTCCTTGGTTTTCAGAGGAAGGGACCTTGGATCTAGAAACTTGGAAAAGACAGAAAAAGAGATAAAAATCTATTATCATGTTCTTGGATCAGAAAAGGTCCCAATTGTTCCATTTTCTTTATGAAGTTTAATGCTAGATCCTTTAGGTCTTAGTCAAGAAACAGTAAGCATAGCACAGGAAACTAAGTTAGAGGGGATGACTCCTTTGAGTCTAAAGGAAAATAAAGATAGAAATTATGAAGGTTTAATTAAGCCTCAACATATCATAATTGTAAGTTTAGAGGAGGAAGCAGACAATGATGTCCTGTCTTGTCTCCCTCTGAGGATACTGATTTAGAGAAGGTAGCAGATGATGATATACTATCTCCCTATGAGGAGACTGGTTTAGAGAAAGAAGTGGGCAGTGATGTCCTGTCTCCCTCTGGGGAGACTGATTAAGAGAAGGAAGCAGATGATGAAGTCCTGTCTCACTCTGAGGAGACTTATTTAGAGAAAGAAGCAGAACCTCACATCTCATCACAGTGAGGATGATGGGGTATTTCTAAATTTCTTCAATGCCATTTCCATTTAAGTTCCTAGAAAACCTCCCACAGAGGTAGGCTTTCTTGGAGTGGTACAACAGGCTAGAAGAATGGAAAATGAAGAGCCCACATAGGAGCCAAATGTATAAACTACAGAAATTGGAAGCAATTGGAAGTAATCCCAAGTGAGGATATGGCATTGAGGCTGTCATGTGACCATGAGCCTGAGATGTCAGTGATGAGGCTGTGGTGTCATAGCGAGTTAGGGTAGGATGTTGCTATGATTTCAGATGATAGCCTGTGATGTCACAGTGAGGCTGTGATGTCACAGTGAGTTTGTGATGTCAGAAATGAGGCAATAATGCCACAGTGAGACTGTGATATCTCTGTGAAGCTGTGATGCCACTATGAGTCTGTGACATCACAGAAAGGTTGTTATGTCACAGGGAGGCTATAAGGTCACTGTGGAAGATATGGATGTCATTGGCAAGGCAGATTTCACCATGAGCCTACGATGTAACAAGTGAGTCTATGATGTAACAGGTTAGACTGTGAAGTCACAGTGATGCTGTGAAGTCACTGGGAGGCTGTGATATCTGTGGGAAGATTGATGTCACAATGAGGCAATGATATAGCATGTGATGCTGTGGTGTCACAGTTTATGATGTCAAAGCGTACGATATCACTGCTGAGGCTGTCAGATCACTGTGAACCTGTGTTATCTCTGGTGAAGCCGTGGTGTCATAGTAAGTTTAGGTAGGATACCAGTAGTGAGGCTGTGATGTCACCATGAGGCTGTGATTTCACAGTGAGGCTGTGATGTCACAGTGCAGCTCTGAGGTCAGTGGTTAGGCTGTGATTTCAGAAGTGAGACTGAGGTGAGAGTTGAGCCCGAGATGTCACTTTCATTATGTGATATAACTGGTGACGATGTGATGCCACAGTGAGCTTATGATGTCATCATGAAGCTGTGGTGTCATTGGTGAGACTGTAATATGATGAGCCTGTCCTATCATTGGTGAGGATGAGATGTCACAGTGAGGCTGTGCTCACAGTGAAGTTGTGATGTTAGTAGTGACTATGTTTTCACAGAGAGTCTATATCATTGGTAAAGCTATATTGTCACTGTTGAGGCTCTAATGTCACAGTGAGTTTATTGTGTGAAACTGAGGCTGTAATGTCACAGTGAAGCTATGATGTCAGAGGTGAAACATTATGCCACAGTGATGTTTTGATGGCACGGTATGGCTATGATATCACAATGAGGCTGTGATGTCACTGGGGGAGTTGGGTTGTCACAGTGAGTTTGTGATATCAATAGCGACATTGTGGCGACAGGGAGGCTGTCATGTTTCAGTGAGCCAGTGAGGTTAGGTAGGATGTCAGTGATGAGGGTGTGATGTCGCATTGAGGCTATGATTTCAAGGGTGAGCCTATGATGTCATAGTGAAACTCTGATGAAACAGTGAGGCTGTAATAACAGAGTTGATGCTGTGATGTCACAAGTGGGCAATGAGGATCTCCAATACCCATCAGGATGGAGCCAAGGGCGGTGCAGGAACAGAAAAACTGGAAGAAGAAGAAAAAAAAACATTATTCAGAACATCAGAGACCCTACAATAGTCGTCAGGAAACAGGCTAGCCTAATCTCTCTCCATCCCAAAGTTCAGGGAAATTTGCAGACGAGGGGGCAGTAAGATTGTAAGACCTTAAAGATGGGGAGGATCAATGATATACAAGATACTCCACACAAGTTTGGCCCGAAGTAATCATAACAGGTATTTTCATGACCATCGCTATGACTACCATGTGATTGATACCCTCAAGTCTAGTATGGATCACAGGTTCTAAGATCCTTAGGGGCAAGGGATTAACAGCCACAATAGTGTTCCTATTCTAAAGGGGAACACAAAAAACAGCTCTAGGCAATGCTACTGAGTCCTTATACCACATCAGAGAGGAGGACCCAAGCAAGGGGTTGTTTGACATGCACACTAAAGGCTGATCCAGGAATTAAAGGGACACTGGGAGAATCAGAGAAGGGGAAAAGGAAGGTGAAAAGTGAGGAGGTACCAAGGGGACCGATAGAGAGATGGAAGGAATGGAGAAACTATCAAGTTTGTATGAGTGGAAAAAATAAATTAAAAAAAATACCACTAACATTAGTCAAACACTGACATCATTGCCACACCAATGACAACACAGCATTTGATATCACGACCTCAACAGTGTCACTGTTATGTAAAGGGTTCACCACTGACATCACAGCCTCACCAGTGACATCATAGACTCACTATGACATCTTTCTCCCCACTGACATTCCAGCCTTATTGGAACATCACACCTTCACCAGTGACATCACAGCCTCATTGTGACATCAACCTCACCACTAACATTAAAACCACACTCCAGTGACATCATCTGTGTCATCATAGCCTCACTATGACATCATAACCAAACTATGTCCTCACGGCCTCACTGTAACATTACAAACTCTCTGTCATCACCCTAGTGACTGACATAATAACCTCAGGGTGACATCACATACACACCTCTGACATAGCCTCACTGTGACATCACAGCTTCACTATGACATCACAGACTCACCACTGACATCCTAATCTCACTTTGAAATCCAAACATCACCCCTGATATCACAGCCTCACTGACATATCATAGAATCAGCCCTGGCATCAGAGCCCCACTGCGACATCATTGTCTCACAGAGACCTCACAGCCTGCCCACTGACAACACATGGTCACCTGTTTCATCATAGATTCATTGTAACATCAGTCTTGCCACTGACATCAGGGCCTCACTGTGACATCACGGCTTTCAGAGTGATATCAAATCATGGTGACATAACAGCCCACAGTGACGTACAACCCTCACAGTGATATCATAGACTCACTATGATATCATAGTCACACTGTGCCATCATAGCATCACTGTGACATAACAAACTCACTGTGAAATCAGTCTTACCACTGACATAATAACATCATGGTGACATCACATACACAACTATGACATAGCCTCACTATGATATCACAGCCTCAATGTGATGTCACAGCATAACCACTGATCTCATAGTCTTACTGTAACATCATCCTTGCCACTGACATCACATTCTCACTGCCACTTTATAGCCTCCACCTTGACATCTCCATCTCTCTATGACATCACAGGGTTATGGTGTCACCACAGCCAGACAGTGAAATGAAAGCCTCATGGTGGCATCACAGCATCACCAGTGACATGCCAGCTTCACTATGACATCATACACTCATCACTCATATCATCCTTGTTCTGATATCACAGCCTAACCACTGAAATCACCTCTTCACTATGTCATAGTCTCACTCCACTGACATCTCAGGCTCACTGTGATATCACAGCATCACTGGTGAGAACACAGCCTCACTGTGACATCACAGCCTCATCTCTGAGGTTATAGCCACCATGTGACATGATAGCCTCACTATGACATCACAGGCTCACATCTGACATCATTGCCCAACTGAGACATCACAGCATCAAATTTGAGGTGTAGCCTCACTGTTTCGTCACATCCTCACTATGACATCAGAGGCTCACCTTTGAAATCATAGCCTTAATGCAATATGACACGCTTATCACTCACATCCTAACTAGCTTCAGTATGATACCACAGCCTCACCACAGACCTCACAGTCTCACTGAAACCTGACAGCCTCCCTTTGACATCACAGTGTCACTATTTATATCACAACATCCCTGACACATCACAAACTTCTCCAGTAACATCACGACATCCGTGATATCACAGCTTCAGTGTAACATCACAGCCATACCATACCATCAAAACATCACTGTGACATTAAGCTTCACCTCTGACATGATAGCCTCCCTATAACATTACACCTTCAGTTTAACACAATAAACTCACTGTGATATTAGAGCCTCCCCAATGACAATACAGCCTCTCCAATGACAGTCTCACTGTGAAAGCAGTCACTACTGACATCACAACCTCACTGTGACATCACAGCCACACTGTGTGAGCACAGCCTCACAATGACATTACAAGCCCACCTCTGAAATCATAGCCTCAATGCGAAGTCACATCCTCATCACTCACATCGCCATCATTGACCTCACAGGCTCACTGAAACATGATAGCATCTTTGTTACACACAGTGTCACTATTGAAATCACAACCTCACTGTGACATCACAGTTTCTGCAGTGACATCAAAACCTCACAGTGACATTACTGCCATACCATGCAATCAAATCATCACTGTTATGTTAACATTCATCTCTGACGTCATAGCCTCACTGTGACATCCCAGTCTCAGTTTGACACAATATACTCACTGTGACATTAGAGCTTCACCAGTGACAATACAGCCCCACCAATGACATAGTCTCCCTGGTAAAGCACAGTCCCTACTGACATCACAACCACACTATGACATCACAATTTCCCCAGTGATATCACAACCTCACAGTGACCTCACAGCCTCATTGTGACATTGCAGATATACTGTGCCATCAAAACATCACTGTGACATAAAGCTTCACCTCTGACATCACAGCTCATTGTGACATCACAGACTCAGTTTGACACAATAAACTCACTATGACATTAGAGCCTCACCAGTGATAATATAGCCACAGCAATGTCTCCCTGTGAAAGCACAATCACTACTGACATCACTTCACTGTGACATCACAGCCTCACTGTGACATCACAGCCACAGTGTGCCAACATCAGTAACACCACAGATATCCTGCCTATCCTCATTGTGACATCACAATCTCATCACTGACATCTCAGTCTCATGGTCTCATAAGAGCCTCAACAGTGACACCACAGCCACATTGTGACATGACCAGTTACATTGCAGCCTCACTGAGTCTTTTCAATCTCATCATTGAAATGAGCCTAATTTCTGAAATCACAGCCTAACCACTGAAGTCACAGCCAAACTGTAATGTAATACTCTGTCACTACTGACAGCACTGCCTCACAGTGACATCACAGCCTCTCCTCTGACATCACAGCCTCAGTGCAATGGCACAACCTCACAACTGATATTCTAAACTCACTGTGAAATCCAGTCATCACCCCAGGCATCACAGCCTCACTAATATCTCATAGAATTAGCCCTGACATAAGAGCCTCACTGTGATATCACAGCCTCACAATGATCTCACAACCTGCCCACTAACACCACAGGCTCACCTGTTACATCATAGCCTCATTGTGACATTACTCTTGCCACCGACATTACAACCTTACTGTGACATCACAGCTTCCAGAGTGAAATCACCTCATGGTGACATGACAGCCCACAGTAACATACAACCTTTACAGTGACATCACAGCCTCAGTGTGACATCAACGCATCACTATGACAGCACAGCCTCACCTATGATATCAGCATTAACAATGACATCAGTCAGAACACTGATGTCACTGCCACACCAGTAACATCACAGCATTTGCCATCATAGTCTCCCCAGTGTCACTGTCATGTAATAGGTTAACCACTGATATCAGCCTCACCAGTGACATCTAGACTCACTATGACATTTCTCGCCACTGACATTCCAGCCTTATTGTGACAACACATTTTCTCCAGTGACATCACAGCCTCCTCATGACATCCGCCTCACCATTAACATCACAGCCTCACTGTCCCTTCCAAACGTCTCCAGTGATATCACTACATCATTGTGTCCTCAGAGCCTCATTTTGAAATCATAGCCATACTGTGACCTCACATCCTCACTGTGACATTACATCCTGACTGCCATCACAGCCTCACTATAACATCACAAATTCACTGTGAAATCAGCTTTGCAATTTACATAATAGACTCATGGAAACATCAAATAAACACCTCGGACATAGCTTAACTCTGATATCCCAGCCTCACTACTGATAGAACGTGCTCACTTTGATATTGCAACCTCACCAATGACACCACAGCCTTATGGTGACATCATAACCTCACTGTGGCATCACAGTCTCACCAGTTATATCCCATAGTCAATACTATATCTCAGCTTCATCTCTCACTTCTTAAATCACAGCCTAACAATGACCTCACAGCTGCACTATGACATCACAGACTCAATGTTTCATCACAGATTCACTGTGCTATCACAGCCTCATGGTGACATCACAGACAGAGCCTCACCACTGGTATCCTCCCTAGACTTACCATGACACAACACCCTCACCACAAATAGCACAGGCTCCCAGTGACATGACAGCCTCACCAGTGACATCATAGACTTTGACACCATGAAGAGTGACACCACGTCCTCACCTATTACATCACTGCCCCACTGTGACATCAATATTCCCACAGACATCACAGCCTCACAGTGACCTCACAGACTCACTGTGATCTCACAGTCTAACCTGTTACATCATAGACTCACCTATTACATAATAGCCTTATGGTGAAATCAGCCTTGCCATTGACATCCATTTTCCACAGTGACCTCACAGCCTCACTGTGACATCAAAACATCTCTGTGATATCACAGCCTCAAAGGGACATTACTTCTTCACAGTGGTATCACAACCTCACTGTGGCATTAGAGCCTCATTTCTGACATCACAGCCTCACTGTGACATCACAACCTCACCTCTGATATCAGAGACTCACTGTGACACAACAGGCTAACCTCTGAAATCATAGCATCAGTGACACCACAGACATACTGCCTAACCTCGATATGACACCACAGCCTTATCACTGACCTCTAAGGCTTGCAGTCACATGACAGCCTTAACAGTGACACCACAGCCTCCCTATAGACCCACAGCCTCACTAGTAACATCATAGCCTTACTGTGACATCTCAGCCTCATTACTGACATCAACCTCATTTCTGAAATTAGTCATAATACTGACATCACTGCCACAACACTCACAACATAGACTTTGACATCAAAGCCTCACCAGTGTTACTGTCACATAGTAGGTTCACCACTGACATCATAGTCTCACCAGTGACATCATAGACTCACTATGACATCTTTCTCAGCCCTGACACTCCAGCCTTATTAGGACATTACACCTACACCAGTGACATCATAGCCTCACTGTACCATCAAAACCTCACCAGTGACTCACAATATCACTGTGTCATCAGAGCCTCACTGTGACATTATAGCCACAGTGTGTCCTCACAGCCTCACTCTGACATTACAACTTCACAAGACCATCATGGCCTCACTGTGACATCATAAACTCACTTGACATCAGCCTTGCCACTGTCATAATAGTCTCATGGTGATATCACATACTCACTTCTGACATAGCCTCACTGTGATATCACAGCCTCAAAGTGACATCACAGCATTATCACTGATATCATAGTCTCACTGTGACATCAGCCTTGCCATGGATATCACAGCCTCCCACGTGACATCACCAACTCTCTGTGATATCACAGGCTCATGGTGACACACAAACACACAATGACATCAAAGCCTCATGTTGGCATCACAGCCCCACCAGTTACATGCCAGCCTCACTGTGACATCACAGCCTCAACTCTGATGGTATAGCCTCACTGTCAGTATGACATCACAGGTTCATCTCTGAAATCATTGCCAACTGTGATATCACAGCATTGACTGACTTTATAGTCTCACTGTTTCATCACTGTTTCATGGTAACATCACAGTGTAATGTGACATCACAGTCTCATCACTTGTATCCTACCTAACCTTACCATGATATCACAGCCTCGCCAAAGATAGCATAGGGTCACAGTGATGTGACAGCCTCAGCAGTGACATTATAGCCTTTGACATTATAAACAGTGACACCACAGCCTCATATGTTACATCACTGCCTCATTGTGACATCAATCTTCCCACAGATATCACAGCCTCACAGTGACCTCATTGTGAAGTGACTGTGAGGTCGTGATGTCACAATGAAGCTATGTTGTCAGAGTTGAGCCTGTGATGTAAACATGAGACTGTGATTTCATATTGAGGTGTGATTTCACTGTTACATTACAGTAAGACTTTTATGTAACTGTGAGGCTGTAATGACACTGAGGTGCTTATGTCAGTGGGAATTCTGAGATGACAATGTGGCTGTGAGGTCAGTGATGATGATTTCCCAGTGAGATTTGGATGTCCATGGTGAAGCTGTGCCATCATAGTGAGGCTGTGGTGTGATGTCAGACGTGAGACTGTGATGTGACAATGATGCTGTCTTGTCACTGGTGGTGCTGTGATGTCACAATGAGGCTATGATGTTACTCTGGAGACTGTGATGTCACAGTGAGGCTGTTGTGACACTGTAAGGATGTGATGACAGTGAGGCTGTGATTGCAGAGGTGAGGCTGTGATGTCACTATGAAGCTGTGATATCAGTAGTGAAGGTATGAAGTCACAATGAATCTAATATGTCTCTGGTGAAGGTTTGATGTCACAATGAGGCTGAAATATCAGTTGGGAGAATGAGGTCAGAGTGAATTTATGATCTCACTGTTGAGTCTATGTTGTCAGTGATGAGCTTATTATGTGATAGTGATGCTGGGATGTCTTTGGTGAAGCTTTGATGTCACAGTGAGGCTAGGATATCAGTGGTGAGGCTGGGATGTCACTATGAGACTGTTGTGTCACATTGAGATATGAACCTGTGATGTCAACATGAGACTGTGATGTCACAGTGGGGCTGTGATTTCAGAGGTGAAGCTATGACTTCACCAATAAGGTTGTTGTGTCAGTGGCAAGGCTGAAGTCACAGTTTGTGATGTCAGAGCAACTGTAATGACACAGTGATGTGTTATGGCACTGTTTTGGTGTGACATCTGAGATGAGGCTGAAACAAAATAGTGAGACTGTCATATCAGTGGTGAGGTTATGATGATACAATGAGACTGTGATGTTAATGTGGAGGCTCTGATGTCTCAGTGTGGCTGTGATATCACAGTGAGTCTGTGATGATATAGTGCAGCTGTGATGACTCCGTGAGGCTATGAAGACAGGTAAGGTTGTGATATAACCATGAGGCTGTGATGTCTGTGTTGAATGTATGAAGTCACAATATGCCTGAGATGTTAGTAGTGAAGGTATCATGTCGCAATGAGGCTGAGATATTAATGGTGAGAATGATGTCGTAGTGAGATTATGATCTCACTGGTGAGGCTATGATGTCAGTGGTGAATCTATTGTATGAGATTAATGAACTGATGACTGGGGTGAAGCTTTGATGTCACAGTGAGGCCAGGATGACAACAGTGAGGCTATGAAGTGAGGTTGTGATGCTACAGTGAGTTTGTGGTGTCTGAGCATCTGTGATGTCACAATGAGAGTGTTATGTCATGGTTAGGGTGTGACATCAGAGGATATGCTGAAACATAAAAATGAGCCTGGGATATCAGTGGAGAAGCTGTGAAAACACAGTGAGGATATGATGTCAATGTGGAGACTTGATGTCACAGTGTGGCTGTGATGTCACAGTGATGCTGTGATGAAATAGTGAGGCTGTGTTGACACTGTGAGGCTGTGAAGTCAGAGGTGAGGTTATAATGTCACCATGAGGCTTTGATGTCAATGGTGAAAGCATGAAATTCCAATATGGCTGAGATATCAGTGGTGAAGGTATGGTGTCACAATAAGGCTGAGTTGTCAGTGGAGAGAATGATGTCATAGTGAGATTATCTCACTGGTCAGGCTATGATGTCAGTGGTGAGCTGTTGTCTGAGAGTGAGGCTGTGATGTCTGCGGTGAGGCTTTGATGTCACAGTGATGCTAGGATGTCAGTGGTGATGCAGTGAAGTCACAGTGAGGCTGTGATGTCACTGTGGAAGCTGTGAGATCACAGTGAGGTGTAATATCAGTCATAAGGCTGATGTCACCTATAGGGCATGGATTCAATGGTGAAGTTATGATGTCAGTGAGACTGTTTTGTCACACTGAGACTGTGATGTCACAGTGAAGCTATGGTATCAAAGTTAGGCCTGTACTGTCACCATGAGGCTGTGATGATATGTGATTCTGTAATGTCACAGTGCGTGTATGACATCACATGTAAGGCTGAAACATAACAATGATCATGTGAGGTCAGTGAAGAGTCTGTGATGTCACAGTGAGTCAGTTATGTCAGAGTTGTGGCTGTGATGTCACAGTGAGGCTATGACATCACTGGTAATTCTGATATGTCCCTGCAAAGGCTGTGATGACACAGTGTGACTGGGAAGATTCAGTGAGGCTGTAATGACACCATGAGTCGCTGATATCCATGGCTATTTTATCAAATGACAGTGAGGCTGTGACATCAGTGTTGATGCTGTGATTTCACAGTGAGGTTAGGATGTGAGTGGAGAGGCTGTGCCATCAAAAGGAGGCTGTCTAATGTCAGAGGTGATGCTGCAATGAAGCAGTGAAGTTGTATTGTCACTGGTGATGCTATGTTGTCACAGTGAAATCACAGCATCACCAGTGATGTCACATCCTCACTGCCATTGCAATGAAACACCACTGACATTAAAGCTTTACTATGTCATCACTACTTCACCTGTGACATGACTTCACAGCTTCACCACTGACATTCTAGCCTCACTGTGATATCAAAGCTTGAGCACAGACATCACAGCACCATCACAATGGCGAAACTCTGAGGTTCACCATTGACATCATAGTTTCACCAGTGAGATCATGACTTCACTATGACATCATTCTCACCACTGACAACTTCATCTCATTGTGACATCGTACCTTCACCACTGACATCTTTGCCACATTGTGGCATCGTACCTCCACCACAGACATCACAGCCTCATGATGACATCACAGCCTCACCTATATCATCATATACTCACTGTGTCATCACAGCCTCACTGTGACATCACAGCCACACCTCTGACTCATAGCCTCACTGTGAATGCATAGCTTCAGAGTGACACCACAGTCACACTGTGTCATCAAAGCCTCACATTGACAGTACAGCATCACTGTGATGGCACACTGTCAATGTGACATCAAAGCCACACTGTGCCATCACAGCCTTCACAGTGACATCATTGACTCACTGTGATGTCATGGCATCACAGTGACAACACAGCCTAACTGCCACATCTCAGCCTCACTTCTGACAAAACATCACAACCTCACTGTGATGGTATAGCCTCATCAGATATCAAAGCTTCACCACTGACATCACAGTGTCACTATCACATAATAAATGCACCACGGACATCATAGCATTACCTCTGAATTGATAACCTCACTGTGACATCATTTTTGCCATTGACATCTCAGACTTATTGTGACATCACACTCTCACCACTGATATCACACCCTTATGATGACATCATGGCCTTACCTCTTACATCATAGATTCACTGTATCATCAGAGACTCACTGTGTCATCACAGCCTCACTGTGACATTACAACTTCACTGTGACATCACAGCCACACCTCAGCATCACAGTGATATCATAGCCACAATCTTATATTAAAGCTTCCACATTGACATCACAGCCTCCCAGTGATATCACAGCCACACCTCTTACATCACAGCCTCCACACTAACATCATAGCCTCACTATGACATCACTGCATCATGAATGATATCACAGCTTCACTGTAGCATCACAACTTCAAATCTGACTTGACAGCCTCACTGTGACCACACCAACTCACCACTGACATCGTAGCCTCACCATTACATTCTAGCCTCATTTATGAACTCACTCCCTCACTGTGCTTTAATAGCCTCACCGTGACAACACAACCTCTTGGTAATGTCTCAAACTCCCTGTGACTTCAGCCTTGCCACTGACACAACAGGCTCACAGGAGACATCACAGTCTCACTTCTACATCACAGCCTCACTGTGGCATTACAGTCTCAAAGTGACATCACAGGCTCACCTCTGACGTCATAGCCTCATTGTGACAGCACGGCCTCAGCATGTGACACAACAACCTCACTGTGGCATCAGAGCTTAACCATTGAAACCAAGCCTCACCTATGACATCAGCCTTGCCACTGATATTAAAACCTCACTGTGACCTCACAGCTTCCACAGTGATATCACAGCCTCACGTAATATCAAAACCTCACTGTGACTCACAGCCTCACAACTGATATCCCAGCCTCACTGTCATATCAAAGTTTCACTACAGATATCAAACTTCACTGTGACTTTCCAGCCTCACCAAAAGACAGCCTTATTATCACATTGAAGCCTCATCTCTGAAATCACATCACAACCTCAATGTGACAGCACAGCCTCACCACTGACATCCTAACCTTGCTGTGAAATCACAGCCTCACCAATGATGTCACAACCTCACTGTAATCTTGTAGAATTACCACTGCCATCTGAGTCTCTGACATCACTAACATCTCAGCCTTCATCACGGACATCACAGCCTCATGGTGACATCACAGCCTCACAGTGTCATCATAGCCTCACTAAGATATCACCACCTCACTATGAAATCACAGCCACATATCTGACATCACAACTTCATCACAGCCTTTCTGTGACATCACAGGATCACTGTGAGAACACAGTCATACCTCTGACATCACAGCCTCACTGTTATGGCACAGCCTCACTGTGACATCATAGCCATACTGTGACATCACAGCTTCACTGTGATATCGCAACATAACGAGTGGCAACAGCCACATTGAGCTTCACCTCTGACATCACAACCCAGCTTCATTGTGTACATACAGCATCACTTTGAGGTCACAGCTTCAGTGTCATTTCTCAGCCACTTTATGACATCACAGACATCACAGTGACATCATAACCTCACTGTGACAGCACAGCATTATTAGGGACTTACTAGCCTCACTGTGACATTGGAATTTCATTTCTGACCCCACAGCCTCAGTGTAAGGTCATAGCCTTGCCATTGAAATCACAGGCCCATTGTTGCACTTACACCTCACCTCTGATGTCACATCCTCACTGTGACATATCAGCTTGTCTGTGATGTCACAATCTCACCCTGACTTTAGCCTTGCCACTGACATGACAACCTCATCTCTGACATCACAGCCACACCTCCAAGATCACAGCCTCACGGTGACATCACAATCTCATAGTGACATCACAGCCTCACTGAGACCTCACAGCTTCCACAGAGACATTACAGCCTTGGTGTGACATCACAGCCTTTCTGTGGTTCACAGTCTTACCACTGACATTCTAGTCTCACTGTCACATCAAAGTTTCACCACAAGCATCACGGCTTCACTGTCACATTATAAGCTCACCACTGAAATCATAGCCTCACTCATAACATCATAAATTTACTATATCATTCTCTCCACTAACATCTCAGCCTTCACCACGGACATCACAGCCTCATGGTGACATCACAGCCTCACAGTGTCATCATAGCCTCACTATGACATCACCGCCTCACTGTGAAATCACAGCCACATATCTGACATCACAACTTCACTTGTATGTCTGAACCTCACTCTGACATCACATACAAACTGGGACATCACAATCTCCATATTGACATCACAGCTTCACTGTGACATCACAGCATCACTAGTGACAGCACAACCTCACTGATACATCGCGGCTTCACCTCTTGCATCATATCATAGCCTCACTGTGATGGAACAGACTCACCACTGACATCCTAACATCACCGTGAAATCACATCATCAGAATTGACATCTCAGCCTCATTGTGACATCTTAACTTCACCACAGACATCGCAGTCTCATGTTGACATCATAGCCTCGCCTCTGACATCATACATTCACTGTGTCATCACAGACTCACTGTGTCTTCTCAGATTCACTATAACATGACAGCTTTACTGTGACATCACAACCACAATGACATCACAGCCACCACATTGACATCACAGACTTCCTGCGACCTCATTGAATCACCACTTAGCCTTACTGTCATCTCATAGAATCACCATTGACATCAGAGGCTCACTGTGCCTTCACAGCTTCACTGTGACATCACAGCCACAAACTCTGACATCACAGCCTCACTGTGAGGGCACCACCTCACTTTGACATCACATCCACATTGTGCCATCACATCCTCTACAGTGATATCATAGACTCACTGTGACATCAAAGTATTACCAGTGACATTGCAGCGTCAGTGTGAGTGTTGTCTCAAATCTGATATCACAGCATCACCACTGATATCACAGCCTCACTGTCATCTCATAGAATCACCACTGACATCAGCGCCTCACAGTGTCATCACAGCCTCATTATAACATCACAGCCTCATTGTGACATCACAGACTCTCTTTGATGTCACAAACTCACTATGACTTCTGCCTTGCTACTGACACAACAGCCTCACCAGTGACAGCCTCACGTTTAACATCACATCCTCATTGTGACATCAACTCTCATAGTAACATCAAAAACTCATCTCTGTCATCATAGCCTTACTGTGATGGCAGAGTCTCTTTATGACATCACATCCTTCACATTGGCATCACAACTTCACTGTGATATCACAGGCACACCTCTGACACCACAGCCTCACTATGGGGAATATTCTCACCAGTAAGTTAATAATTTCACTATGATATCATTCTTGCCACTAATATCTCAGCCTCATTGTGACATCATTCCTTCACCACTAATATCTCACCCTCATGGTGACATCACGGTCTCATGATGTCACCACAGGCTCACCTCTGACCATCACTGTGACATCACAGTCTCAGTGCGACACAGCAGCCTCACTGTAACATTAGACCTTCACCATTGAAACCAAGCCTCAGGTTTACCACTGATATTAAAGCCTCAGTGATCTCACAACTTCTACAATGACATCATAGCCTCACCACTGACATCTTAGCCTTACTGTGATATCAAAGCATCACCACAGATATCACAACATCACAATCAAATAATAGCCTCTCCACAGACATGATAGCCTCACCAGAGAGATCATAACATCATTATGACATCATTTTTGGCACTGGCATCTCAGCCTCATTGTGACTTCCTACTATCACCACTGACATCACGCCTGTTGGTGACAACAAAGCCTAACCTCTGACATTATAGCCTCAATGTGTCATCACAAACTCACTGTGTCAGAATACTTCATTGTAACATTAAAGCCTAATTGAACAACACAGCCACACTGTACATCACTGCCTCCACCATGACATTATAGGCTCACATTGAAATCACAGCATGGCAGTGACTTCATAGCCTCACTATTACATCACAGCCTCAACTCTGACATCACAGCCTCACTGCGACATCTCAACCTTGCCACTGATATTACAGCCTCCTGTGAACTCAGTTTCCACAGTGACATCCTAGCATCATTGTAATATCCCAGGCTCAACTCTCATCACAGCCTCACTGTCATGTCACAGCATGACCACTGATATTACAGGCTCACTGTTACTTTTCAGCTTCACTTCTGATATCACAATATCAGAATGCCTCATTGTGGCATCAAACCCTCTAGTGATATCACAAAACTCACTGTGATTTCAGCCTTGCCTGTAACACAACAACCTCACTGGTGACATCACAGCCACACCTCTTACATCACAGCCTCCATAGTGACAACACAGCCTCATTGGGACATCACAGCATCACCAGTGATAACACAGCCTCACTGTCACATTGCAGCCTCACCTCTGACATCACATCCCAGCCTCACTGTGATTGAAGAACCTCACCCCTGAAATCCTAAACTCACTGGGTAATCACAGAATCACCACTGATGTCAAAGCTTCATTGTCACCTCATAGAATTACCACTGACATCAGAGCCTCACTCTGTCACAACAGCCTCATTGTGACATCACAGCATCACTGTGATATTACAGCCACAACTCTGAAATCACAAAGTAACAAAGTAAGGGCACACAGCCTCAATGTTACATCACTGCCACACTGTAACATCACAGACTTGCTGTGGAATTGCAGCCTAAACACTGACATCACAGCCTCACTGTGACATCACAGACACGCTGCGCCATCCCAGTCTCCACTGTGAGGACATAGCCTCACTGGAACATCACTTCATTACCAGTGACATCCCAGCCTCACTTTGACATCACAGCCGCATTGTGACATCACAGTTTTACCCTTGATATCACAGGATCACTGTTATGTTTCAGGTTCACCTCTGATGTCATACACTCACTGTGATATAACAGCTTCACTGAGACATCACAGCCTCACTATGATGTCACAACCTCATGACTGACATCCTAGTCTCACTGTCACATCAAAGATTTATCACTGATATTACAGCCTTACTGTCACATAATAGGCTTCATCACTGACATCACAGCATCACTGTCACATCACAGCCTCACTGTGACATCACAGTGAAACATCTGACATCACTGCCTCACTGTGAGAGCATAGCCTTACTGTGAAATCACAGCCAAACTGTGCCATTCCAGACTCCACATTGACATCATTGCCTAACTGTGACATGACTCAGACATAAAAAGCTCACTGTGACATTACAGCCACACCACTGACATCACAGGCTCACTGTTATGTTTCGTCCTCACCTCTGATGTCACACCCTCAATGTGACATAACAGCCTCACTGTGACATCATAATCTCTCTATGATGTCACAAAATCACTGTGACTTCAGCCTTGCCACTGACACAACAGCCTCAGCGGTCACATCAGAGCATCTCCTCTAAAATAAAAGCCTCACTTTGACATCAGAACCTCATTGTGATACAATAGCCTCATTGTGACTTGAGAGCTTCCCCATTGAAACCAAGTTTTACTGGTGACACCAGTCTTACCACTGATCTTACAGCCTCAGTGTGGCTTCACTGTTTCCATAGTGACATAATTGCCTTACTATGTCTTCACAGCCTCACTGTGACATCACATTCTCATTGTGTCACAAAAACCCTGACTGT
The DNA here is from genome assembly GCA_023101885.1 of Typhlomys cinereus. Classification (NCBI taxonomy): domain Eukaryota; kingdom Metazoa; phylum Chordata; class Mammalia; order Rodentia; family Platacanthomyidae; genus Typhlomys; species Typhlomys cinereus. Next base: position 2,888,379 of record JALPQD010000204.1, on the reverse strand, counting down.
GACATCAGAGCTTCACTCTTGAAACCATGCTTCACCTGTGACATCAGCCTTACCACAAATAGTACATACTCACTATAACCTCAAAGCTTCCACAGTAATGACACAGAGTCACTGTTATATCACAGGCTCACTGTGACTTCACAGCCTCACCACTGACTGCCTAGCATTACTTTGAGATCAAAACTTCATCACAGACATCACAGTGTTATTGTCACCTAATAAGCTCACCACTGACATGCCTCACCAGTAAGATCAAATCTCACTGTGACATAACAGCCTCACATCTCACATCACATCCAACTGTGACATAACAGCTTCACTGTATCATCACAGTCTCTCTGTGATGTTATAAACTCACTGTGACTTTAGCCTTTTTAGTGACATAACAGCATAACTTATGATATCACAGCCTCTCCTCTGATATGACAGCCTCACCACTGATATCTCAGCCTCATTGTGACATCATTACTTCACCAATGACATCATAACTTCACTGTGTCCTCACAGCCTTACAGTGTCATCACACCCTCACTATGACATCACAGTCTCACTGTGATATCACAGCCACAACAGAGATATCAGTTTCACTATGATGGCATAGCCTCACTGTGACATCACAGACACTATGACATCACAGTCTCCGCATTGACATCACAGCCTCATTGTGACATCATAGCATCACCAGTGACAACACAGACTCACTGTCTCATCACAGCCTCACCTTTGCCCTCACATCACAGCCTCCTGTGATGGCACAGCTTCACCATTGACATCTTAACTTACTGTAAAATCACAGCATCACTTGTGATGCCACAACTTCACTGTGATCATACTGCTCATTCATTGGTTATAGTTCATGGTGGTCATAGATATTTTACAAGGGTCATAAGTTATAGTAGTTATAGCTCACAGTGGTCATAGAGTGCTCACAGAGGTCATAAAGAGATCAAAGTGATCATTGCTCACAATGGTTATATAGAAAACATCTTGAGCTCACAGTGGTCATAGACCATAGTGGTGATAGAGAGCTCACAGTGGTTATAGCTCACAGTAGTTATAGAGAACTCATAATTAATACAGAGAGCTCAACATTGTCATAGCTCAGTGTTAACAGTGAGGTCACAGTGGTCACAGACCATAGTTGTTATAGAGAGCTCACAGTGGTTATAGCTCATAGTAGTCATATAGAGCTCATAGTGGTCATAGAAAGTTCACAGTGGTCATAGCTCATAGTGAAGATAAGTCACAGGTTTTAAAACTAACAGTGGTCATAGAGAGCACATGATGGATAATGAAAGCTAATAGTGGTCATAGCTCATAGTAGTCATAGGGAGTTTATAGAGAGTTCACAATGCTCATAGTTCATAATAGTCATAGAATGCCACAGTGGCCATAGCAATCTCATAGTTGTCATAGAGAGCTGACAATGGTCATAGTTCACAGTGGTCATAGAGAGGTCATAGTGGTCATAGAGAGATCACGTTGGTCATAGAGAGCTCATATTCATCATAGCTCACAGTGGTCATAATTCACAATGGTCATAGGGATCTCATAGTGGTCAGAGAGAGCTCATGGTGGTTATAGCTCATAATGGTCATAGAGGGCACACAGTGGTCATAGTGATCTCATAGTTGTCATAGAGAGCTCACAGTGGTCATTGATCATAGTGAATATAGAAAGCTCATAATCATCAAAGAGAACTCAGAGTGCTCATAGCATACAGGGGTCACAGACAAGTCATAATATTCATAGCTCACAGTAGTAATAGAGAGATCATAGTGGTCATAGAGATCACAGTGGTCATAGAATGGTGATAGTCATCATGCAGAGCTGACAGTCACCACAGAAAGCTCTTACTCACATAGAGAGCCACAGAGAGTTCACAGTGGTAAGAGCTCACAGTGGTCATAGCTCACAGTAGTCACAGAGAACTCACAATATATATAGAATGCTTACAGTGGTCACAGAGAGCTCACAGTGGCCATAGACCAAAGTTGTCATTGAGAGCTCATAGTGCTCATAGAAAACTCACAGTGGTCGTAGGTCATAGTGGTCATAGAGAGCTCAGCACTGTCATAGAGAGCTCAAAATTGTCATAGGTCATATTGGTCATAGAGAGCTCATCAATCTCAGAGAGTGCTCACAATAGTCATAGAAAGTTGACAATGCTCAAAATTCAAAATGGTCATAGAGCACTCACAATGGTCACAGTGTTCATAGAGAGTTTACAATGATCATAGAAAGCTGAGGGTGGTAGTAGCCTCTTGTGGTCATTGAGAGCTTATAATACTCATAAAGAACTCATGGTGGTCACAGTTCATAGTATTCACAGAGAGCTCACAGTTGTCAAGAGAGCTAACAGTGGTCATAGAGAGCTCATAATGGATAATGAGAGCTGACAAAACCATAGATTTTAGTGGCCACAGAGAACTCATAGTGCTCATAATTCACAGTGATCATAACTACATTATTCAGAGGGAGCTCATAATGTTCATAGGGAGTTCATAGTAGTTATAGCTCATAGTAGCTCATAGAGAAGAAATAGTGGTCATAAAGATCTCAGAGTGGTAATAGATAGGTCACAGTGGTCGTAATTCATAATGGTCATAGAGAGTTCATAGTGACCATAGAGAGCTCACAGTGATCATATCTCATATAGGTCATAGAGAGCCTACAGTGGTCATATGTCATAGTGCTCATAGATAGCTCACAGTAGTCATAGAGATCTCACAGTTGTCATAGCTCACAGTGGTCAGAGAGCTCACACTAGTCATACCTCACAGTGATCATGGAGAACTGATAATTGTTATAAAAAGCTCGAACTGGTCATAGTTGATACAGAGCTCACTGTGGTCACATACCATTGTGGTCATAGAGAGCTCACAGTGGTCATAATTCCTAGTGGTAACATAGATCTCAGTGGTCACAGTGAACTCACAGTGTTCATAGCTCATAATGAACATAGAGAGATCACAGGGTTCATAACTCACAGTGGACTTAGAGACCACAAAATGGACAATGAGAGCTCATAGTTATCAGCACATATTGTTCATATAGAGATCATAGTTGTCACAAAGACCTCACAGTGGTCCTACAGGGCTCATAGTGGTCTTAGACAGTTCACAGTGGTCATAGGGAGCTGACAGTCATCATGCAGAGCTGACAGTCATCACAGAAAGCTCACTGTGGTCATAGATCACAGTTGTCATCAAGAGCTCAGAGAGGGCACAGAGATCTCACAGAGGTCATAGAAAAGTCATAGGGATAACAGTGCACTCTGATTGTAGAGAACTTACAGTAGTCAAAGATTATAGTAGTCATAGAGAGCTCACAATATTCATAGCTCATAGTGGTCATAGAAAGCTCAGTGGTAATAGAGAGCTCACAGTGGTCATACCTCATACTGTTCATAGAGAGCTCACAGCTGTCATAGAGAGTTCACGTGATCATAGAATGCTCAGAGTTGTCATAGAGAGATCACAGTGTTTATAGAGAGTTTGTAGTCATCATAAAGAGCTCCCAGTTGTCATAGATTATAGTGCACATAGAGAGCCCACAGTGGTCAAAGAGAGCTCAGAGTGGTCATAACTTATAGTGGTCATAGAAAGCTCACAATAGTGAAAGCTCACTGTGGTCATACAGAAGTCATAGTGGTCATAGAGAGAGTCATACAGAAGTCATAGTGGTCATAGAGAGATCACAGTTGTCAAAGAGAGTTTACGGCCACATAAACATCATAGTGATCATAGCTCACAGTGGTCATAGGTCACAATGGTCATAGAAAGCTCTCAGTGGTCATAGGTAGTTAATAGTGGTTTCAGTTTATAGTGGTTATAGAGATGTCTTAATGCTCAGAGTGGCAATAGAGAGCTCACAGTGGTCATAGAGAGCTCACAGTGTTCATTATTTCATAGTGGTTTTGGCGAGCACACAGTGGTCATGTACATCTGACCATGGTCATAAGAGGTGATAGTGATCATAGAGAGCTTTGCATATTCATAGATACGTTACATTTGTCATCAAGAGCTCACAATGGGCAGAGAGATCTCATAGAGGACATTGAAAGCTTATAGTGGTCACAGCTCTCTCTGGTAATATAGAGCTTACAGTGGTAATAGATCATAGTGCTCATAGAAAGAAGACAGTGGTCATAGAGAGCCAAGAGTTGTCATTGAGGTGACAGTGGCCTTTGAGATCTTATTGTGATTATAAAGAACTCACTACAGTCATAGCTAATAGTAGCCATGGAGAACTTACAATGGTCACAGAGATCTCGCAGTGGTCACAGGTCATATTGGCCATAGAGAGTTCACAATTGTTATAGTTCACAGTGGTCATAGAGAACTCATAATTGTCATAAAAAGGTCACTATGGTCATAGCTCATAGTGTTGATAATGAGCTCATGTGGTCATAGTTAATTGTGGTCATAGAGAGCTCACTGACATCTTAGTGAGCTCATAGTGCTCATAACTCAAAGTGGTCATAGATAGCTCACAGACGTCATAGTTCATAGTGGCTATAGAGAGCCTACAGTAGTAAAAGAGAGCAAAACATATGTCATAGCTTATAGTGATCATAAAGAGTTTACAATGGTCATAGCACAAAGTGGTCACTAAGCTCACAGTGGTTTTAAAGAGCTCACAGGCATCATAAAGTGCTTACAGTGATCAAAGAGAGCTCATGGTGGTCATAGCTCATAGTGGTCCTACAGAGCTTATCGTGGCCCTAGATCCTAATGGTCACAGATAACAAATAGTGGTAATAGAGAACTGGCATTGGTAATAGTTCAAAGTGGTCAAAGAGACCTCACATTTGTAAAAGAAAGCTCATAGGGGTCATAGCTAAGAGTGCTTACAATGGCCATGGGTTATACTGGTTATAGAGAGCATACAGTTGGTCAGAGCCCATAGTGGTCACAGAGAACTCACAGTTTTCATAGTGTGATCACAATGTGCATAGTGAGCTCACAATGGTCACAGACAACTCAAAATGGTCACGACTCATGCTACACATGAGAGTTTATAATGGCCTTAACTCATAGTGGTCATAGAGAGCTAACAGTGCCCACAGAGAGCTTGGAGTCATAGACAGCAACAATGGTCACAGTTCATCGTGTTCATAAAGAGCTCAGAGTCCTCGTAGAGAGCTGACAGTGGTCATAAAGAGCTGACTGTTGTTATAGATTGCTCAATGTGGTCATAGAGAGCTCACAGTTGTCATAGAGAGCTCACAGGGGTCATACAGACTACACTGATCATACAGAGCTTATAGAGGTCAAAGAAATTTCATAATGGTCATAGATCTCTGTGGTTATAGAGAGCTCACATTCATCATAGAGAGCTCTTATTGATCATACAGATCACACAGTGATCATAGAAAGCTCATAGTTGTCATAGAGTCCTCACCGTGGTCATAGCTCATAGTAGTCATAGAGCACTCAAAGTGGCTAGCTCATAGTGGTCACAGAGGCATCACAGTAGTCACAGTTCACAGTAGTCATTGAGAGCTCACAGTGATAAAAGAGAGTTCACAATATTCATAGCTCATATTGCTCATGGAGAGTTCATCGTGGACATAGAGAACTCATAGTGTTCATAGAGAGCTGATACTCTTCATAAGGATCTCACAGTGATCATAGAGAGCTTATAGTGTTCATAGAGAGCTCATAATTGTCATAGCTCACAGTATCATAACATAGTGGTCACAGAGAGTACACTGTGGTCATGTTGACTTTACAGTGGTTATAGCTGATAGTGGTCATAGAGAGCTCACTGTGGTCATAGAGAGCTCACAGTGGTCATAGATTGCTCACTGTCATCATAGAGAGCTCGCAATTGTCAAAGAGGGCTCACAGTGGTCACAGACAGCACATAAATGGTCATAGAACTATCACGATGTTCTTAGCTCATAGTCGTCATAGAGAGTTCAGAGTCGTCCTTGAGAGCTAACAGTGGTCACAGCTCATCATGGTCATACAGAACTCAGAATCGTTGTGAAGTGCTGACAGTGGTCATAGAGAGCTGACAGAGATGATAGAGAGTGTACTGTGGTCATATAGAGCTCACAGTTGTCAACGAATGCTTACTGTGGTCATAGAGTACTCACAGTTGTCATAGGGAGCTCAAGATGGTCATAAAGAGGTCACAGTGATCATAGCTCATAGTGGCCATAGAGAGCTCATAGTGTACCTATAGAACTCACAGAGGTCATTGCTATAGTGGACATAGAGAGTTCCTGGTGGTCATAGGTCACAGTGCTCATAGACAGCTCACAGTGATCACAAAGAGCTCAGAGTGGTAAAAGAGAGCACACAGTGATCATAGTTTATAGTGGTCATAGAGAGGTCTCACAATGGTCATAGCTAACATTGCTCATGAAGAGGTCACACTGGTCTTGGAGAAATCAGAGTTTTTTAAAATTTTTTATTTATTCAATTTTGTATGTGTATGTGTGTGTATGTGTGTATAGAACCATGGACAAATTCGGGAACCACCATGGACCGCCTCCACCTCCTCCTTGTTTATTCTGCCCCAGGATTCACAGGCTCAACCGTACCAGGACCAGAAACACAGACTGCCCCCGCTTCCACCTGGGATCTATACTTGGGGGGTTTAGGACCCAAACTCAGGAACTTCCAACTGCAAGGAAGAGGCTTAAACCTGAGAAATCAGAGTTGTTATGGAGAAATCAGAGTGGTCATAGAGAGCTCTCAGTGCTCATAGTTCACAGAGATCATAGAGAAGTCATAGTGATTATAGAGAGCTCACATTCAACATAAGGAACTTAGCGTGCACTTAGAGAGCTTACAGTGGTTATAGATAGCTCATAGTTGTCATAGCTCATAGTGGTCATAGCTAAAGATGGGCACAAAGAGCTCACAGTGGTCAAAGAGAGCTCACAGTGGTTATAGAGAGTTCAAATTGGTCAGAGAATGATTTCAGTGGTCAGAGAGATCTCACAGTGCCTTGCTCACAGAAGTCACAGAGAGAACATAGTGGTCATAGCTCTTAGTGCTCATAGAGTACTCATAGTGGCCATGGAGAGCTCACAGTGGTCATAGAGAGCTCAGAGTAGTCATAGAGAGCTCATAGTGATCATAGAGAGTTCATAGTGGTAATAGCTCATATTGGTCATACAGAGCTCAGAGTAGACATAGCTCACTGTGGTAATAGAGAACTCATAATCTTCACAGAGAGTTCACAGTGCAAATAGCTAATAATGGTGATAGATTGCTCATGGTGTTCAGATATCATAGTAGTCATAGAGAGCTCAGAATCATCAGAGTGTTGACAGTCATCACATCTCATCATTGTCATAGAGAGCTCAGAGACTTCAAATACAGCTGACAGTGTTTGTAAAGAACTGACAATGATAATAGAGAGCTCACAGTGATCATAAAGAGCTCAAAGTGGTAGCAGTCATAGAGATTTCACTGTGTTCATAGGTCATAGCACTCATATAGAGCTCACAGTGGTCATAGAGAGCTCACAGTCATCATAGAGAGATCAAAGTCATCATAGAGAACTCACAGTGGTCATAGAGATCTCAAGTTGTCATACCTCATACAGGTCATAGAGAGCTCAATGTTGTAATAAAGAGCAGACATTGTCATAGAGAAGGAACAGTCTTTATAGAAAATTCACAGTTATCATACAGAGCTCACAGTGGACATACAGAGCTCACACAAGTCAAAGAAAGCTCATACTAATCATAGCTCACTGTGGTAACAGAGAGCTCACAGTGGTCATAGCTCATAGGGGTCATAGAGAGCTCACAGTGGACAAAGTAAGCTGATAGTTTTCATGGAGAGCTCACAGTGCTCATAGAGAGTTCATAGTGCTCATAGATCACAGTCTTCATAGAGGGCTCATAGTGGTCATAGTTCATAGTGATCATAGAGAGCTCATAGTGACCATAGAGAGCTTATAGTAATCATAGCTCATAGTGGTCTGTCCTGTCCAGCAGGACCAGTTATTTGTGGGTCCGAGGAGGATCGAGCCTGCAGGGAACGATGGGTGAGAAAGAAAGAGGGAGACCAAGCAAAGAGTTGTCAAGGTCTCATTTATTTAGGGTTAGGGTACAGCTTATATGCTCAGGCTGGAGGGGGAAGAGGGGCAAGGGAAAAAAGATAAGCATCGGTGGAGGCGCCTGGTAAGCATCGGTAGAGGCGCCTGGTAATTGTGACGTTTAACAGTCGTGATATTAGTCACCCGGCATCTGGCAGTTGCGATATCGGTTATCTGGATCCGGAGTCCCTGTCTTAGGTTGGTATAGGAACTGAGGAAGTTGCCCATCTTTGGAGCGGCCACCTGGGCTCAAAACCTCCTCTTAAAGGCCCAAGGGTGATATAGCTGTAGCTGGACAAAGTTTCAGAGGTCACCTGTGGGGTGGAAGCTGCTGCTGACTGTCGACGGGACCAGCGTGTTGAAGAGGCGGTGGGCAGGACCTATATCATGAAGTAATCTCAAGAGAAGAGTGGTTAATAACATTTCCACCATGAGGCTTTATCAGTAGTAAGGGCAGAGAAGTTAAGCCTCTTGGTAGTTATATCTAGGGATGTTTCATTGTCATCAGTATTTTCTGTACAGACCCGGTGATATTGGACCATAATGGAGGGTGAAGAGAGGGCAGAGTCAACTTGAGATTTTATAAAACGAGTTAATTTTTGAAAAGCCCATGGGCCGAAAGAAAGAAGCAAAAGTAATCCAATAAGAGGTCCTAAAATACTAGGGAGGAGGGTAGATAGCCAAGGGGAGGTGGAAAACCAATTTTGATACCAAGATTCTTATTTTTCTCTTTCTCTTTTTTCTTTTTTCTAGGCTCTCAGTGATTTTTTGTAAACTATCTTCTACAAGACCGGTTCTGTCTATATAGACACAGGATTGTTCTTTAAGGCTGCACAGAGGCCTCCTTGTTGAAGGAATACTAGATCTAATCCTCTTCGATTTTGTAAAACTACTTCAGAGAGGGATGCCAGTGAGTCTTTGAGATTTCGGAGACTGTCTCTTATTTCTCTAATGTCATTATCAATGGCCATGCTAAGTTGGTTATATTGATGTTGGGAGGTGGCAAGGGATGCTATGCCAGTGCCTGCTCCAGTAAGGCCAAGACCGATAAGGACAGCTAGAGTTACAGCAGATATAGGCTCTCTCTTATGGTGAGAATGGGGGTCTGTGCCTCTTTGCCAGAATGTAAGGAACTCGTTACGGTCATAAATGGTGAGTTTGGGAAACAGTCGCACCAAAACACAATAGTCACGTACCTATAGAAACTTGGAAGTCTCAACATAAGTGGTTAAGCCTGTAGAGCAGGCCAAGTAACTATGAGCAGGGGCTTGTAAGTACATGAACTGAGAATTGACAACAAAAGTGTCATTAAATATATCTGTCAACTGAACGGGGGGAATCATATTTTTGCCCAGGAGACAGGTTCCTATTCCAGAGACATCAGTGACAGTGAGCTCGACAATGTCCCAGGATAATTGGTTGCTGTCATTTGTATAAGTGAGATCGCCAAAAAAGGCTATTCCTTCATAAAAAGGAGGGTTTGCTGAGAGGCACATCCAACATTCTTTATAGGTGGAATCATTGTGATGCATTAAGGTAACGGCCGAAGCATTAAGAACAGACAGGATGAGGTTTATGGAGGACATAGGACCATTAGGAATGGTAGGTTGGAAGTAGGAATGCGTAAGAGAAAGGGTGTTGGGAGTAGGGGTGTATCTATTGGGTGGAATTCGTGGGGGGTGTTGGTATAGTTGGGCATTTGGTCCAATGGATGCCTTGTGTTGATTAGGGAGCTCTTGTAATAGTTTGATTCTAAAGGTTAAGCCAGGGTTTCTGCCAGAAATATATAGACGGAGGCCCCATTCGAATCCTCTGTCAGCCCATAATTTTTTTTTGCCAGAGGGGGTGAAGGTAATGAGGAGGGTATTACACCATTGTTGACAAGCAAAGTTAAGGGGAACTGGTCCGGAATTTAATTTGTATGGAGAAGGGTTTTTTCTTTTAACAATTATATAGTCCCAAGAGGAACTAGGCTTCCAATAAGTATCTCCAGTGGTTTCACAGGACCAGGAAGCACAGTAATAATCAGTGGAATAACTGCACCGAGTATTCCAGGAGCGATCTCGGTGGGTGCCTGGGCAGACATAGATGGGAGCCATGATTAGAAAAGATCAAGCCCAGAGGTTATAACACCCAGGAACCGAACTGTAGCGGGCTTGAGTATTGACGGGCTTTGGTTGAGGTAGGTAGTGGTCTGGAGTTCCCCAGGAGGAGTCAGCTCCTAAAGCTAACTTGCAAAGATCTACTTCAAGATTGGGCCAAGGTGGGGAGGATGCAATCTGAGACTAGGAACTAGCTACGTCACCTGCTTGGTTGGTTATTACCCATGTATAGTTCCATAGTTGATAGGGGCCAGATTCTCCGACAGGTAGGATAAGCAGAACGGCGAATAGGGTCCAAGGTGGCTGAAGATAGGTGTTCATTTTTTCTGTGGAGACAAAAGAAGAGAGTCCTCTCAGGTGCCACCCTGGGATTGATTAATAGGCGTTGTGATGATATTGGAAGATTGAGGGGGCTTGTTAGGGGTATAAGGTTTGATAAAGCATTCTGGAAGCCATCGAGCACTATTGGCCTGTTTGTTATATATACAGGCATGGCCCTTTCCCCATATAAGCACAGGATCAGGCCCGTGCCATTTGTTGTCAATGGGGTCTTTCCATATTGCCTGAGCAGAGTCATCAGCCATAGAAGGATGCCAGAGCCTGTCAGCTGCAGATTGTTGTTGTTCATCAAGGGTAAGGAAGTTTAAAACAAATAATGCATGATTTAGCAGGGTTCTGTGGTTTAGGGGGGAGTAAAGAATTCCCCCATTAGGGCTGGAGAGGTGGCTCAGGGGTTAAGCCTCCGCCTTGCAGGCGGAAGGTCCTGAGTTCGGATCCCAGATCCCACGTATAGACGTCAAGCGGAAGCGGGGGCGGCCTGCGCTTCTGGTCCTGGTAGGGCGGAGCCTGTGAATCCCGGGGCAGAAGGAGGTGGAGGCGTCCATGGTGGTTCGCGAATTCGTCCGTGGTTCTACACATACACATACACACATGCGCACACACACAACGCACATGCACACAGTTGAATAAATAATAATAAAAAAAATTAAAAAAAAAAAAAAAAGAATTCCCCCATTAGATAGTAGTTTTTGAAGCGTATTTTTTAAGGTTTGATTAGATCTTTCAACTATGCCTTGGCCTTGGGGGTTGTATGGGATGCCCGTGATGTGTTTAATGTTAAATTGAGCACAGAAGGCTCTAAATTGAGTACTAGAGTATCCTGGGCCATTGTCAGTTTTGATGACTTTAGGACAATTCATGACTGAAAAACAGGCTATAAGGTGGTTAATAACATGTTTTGTGGCCTCTCCCGTTTGTGGAGTTGCATAAATAAAACCGCTAAAGGTGTCAATGGTGACATGAATATATTTATTTTTTCCGAATATTTTAAAATGGGTGACATCCATTAGCCAAAGTTCGCCTGGCACAAGTCCCCTAGGATTAACTCCCATATGGGGTTCAGGGAGAAAGGACAGGCAGGCTTTGCAATTATGGACAATTTCTCTGGCCTGTTCTTTAGATATTTTGTATCTTAAGCGAAGGGTGTGGGAATTGAGATGATGGAGGTTATGAGCCTGTTGTGCCTGTTGAAGAGGGGTGAGCGCCGTAGTAAATGTTTGTTGTTTAAAGGCAAGTGCTGTTAGGGAGGAAGTCAAGGAAGGTTGTTGTGTGGCCTGGTCGACAAGGTCATTCCCCTGACATAGGGGTCCGGGAAGACCAGAATGAGCCCTAATGTGCCCAATGAAAAAGGGTTGTGTGCGTTTGTGAATGAGTTGTTGTAATAATGAAAAAAGGGGGGAAGCGTTAGTAGAGGGGCGAATAAAGGGAACAGTCTCTAATAGAGGTATAGACTGAGCAACATATGGACTATCAGTATACAAATTAAAAGGTTGTTGTGATAGAGTAGTGAAAATCTGAACAATAGCGGTAAGTTCAACAAGTTGAGTGGAGGAGTGAGTGGTGGGAGATTGATACATAACTCCATCTATGGAGTAGGCAGCCATTCCGTTTGAAGACCCATCAGTGAAAACAAGGGCAGCATTAAGGATGGGGGAGACATGTGCAAGTTTAGGAAAAATGAAAGGAGTTTTTTGAAAGAACTGTAACAGGCGATGAGCTGGATAATGATTATCAATGTTTCCCTGAAAGGAAACACAGCTTATGGCCCATTCTGAATCGTTTTGAGTGAGCCACTGGATCTGATGTGGGCTATAGGGAATAATTAAATGGTCAGGCTCTTTGCCAAACAGTTTTATGGAATGTTCTCGCCCGAGTTTAACTATTTGGGACACTAAGGTGAGATAGGTTGTTAGAACTCTAGAGGGTGAAGCTGAAAGGTGGACCCAGTATAGGGGATGAGTTTGCCAGAATAATCCCGTAGGTGAAAAGGGTGTAGATAATATAAAAAAGTATAAAGGAAGGGTGGGGTTATAGTAGGAAAAAAATTGGTCATTAATAGCTTGTTCCACCAAGGAGAGAGCCTGTAGGGCTTCAGGGGTGAGACATCTGGGGGATAGAGGGTCAGAGTCTCCTTTCAATATATCAAAAAGTGGCTTCAATTCCCCTGTAGTAATTTTTAAATAAGGTCTTAGCCAGTTAATATCACCCAATAGTCGTTGAAAATCATTAAGGGTTAGTAATTTGTCTTTTCTTAATTGAAGCTTTTGAGAAATAACTTTATGGGGGAATAATTCAAACCCTAGGAACAAAAAGGAATGTTGAGTTTGTATTTTTTCTGGGGAGATTTGAAGGCCAAGATCTTTAAGAGCCCTGACTAATTTTTGTGAGAGGTCGGCTAGGGTTGACTCAGAAGGACCTGCCAACAAAATGTCATCCATATAGTGAATAATGTAGTGGTCAGGATGGGACAATCTAAAAGGATCAATAGCTTGGGCAACATATTTTTGGCAGAGGGTGGGACTGTTAGCCATGCCTTGGGGTAGGACTCGCCATTGGAAGCGAGGGAAGGGCCCAGTACAATTAGTGACGGGAAGAGTAAAGGCAAAGCGTTTACAATCATCAGGGTGTAATGGAATGGAGAAAAAACAACCTTTTAGATCAATAACTATTTTGTGAAAACCTTTAGGTATAGCAATTGGGGATAGAAGGCCAGGTTGTAGAGCACCCATGGGTACCATTGTTTTATTAATGGCCCGGAGATCTTGGAGTAATCACCATTTCCCCGATGTTCTTTTTTGGATGACAAATATGGGGGTGTTCCATGGAGAAGTGGAGGGCTCAATATGTCCAGCGGCTAACTGTTCCTGCACTAACGCGAATGCCACCTGTAATTTATGGGAGGGGAGGGTCCATTGGTCAATCCAGACACGCAAATCTGACTTCCAGGTAATTTTATCTGCCTGGAGTGCAGGAGGAGCAAGGGCCCTTATGAAAAATTCTTATATCCTAAACCAAAAGTGTTAATTTTAACAGGAGGGAAAATGGGTAAGGGGTTGCCTTGGCCGTTTTTTCCAAGGCCCTGTCCAGGAAGATATCCTTGTGAGAGCATTTGTCGGGTAATTACCTCATTGGGGCTACACATTATTAGTTGCATTTGAGAGAGGACATCCCTCCCCCAAAGATTAACAGGGAGTCCCTGAACTATGTAAGGCTGTACTGTGCCTATGTTGCCTTCTGAATCTTCCCAAGTAAGTAACTTAGAGCTTTGGAGTGTATGTTTGGACTGACCGATACCTTGGAGATGAATCATGGAGGGGTGGAGGGGCCAAGTAGAGGGCCAGGAATGTGAGCTCAAAACAGTGGCATCTGCCCCGGTATCAATAATTCCCTCGAACCAGCGCCCATCTAGTTTAAGTTTTAAGGTGGGGCGGCCGGTGGTTATTTCTTGTACCCAATAGGCATCTGAAGAACCGGGGTGTGAATTCCCTCTAGCTATGGCGATGTAAGGATTTGACCTGTTAAGAGGTAGAGGGAGAGCTTGAGCTATTCTTTGGCCAGGGTAAATGGCCAAGGGTCCTTGTGTAGCCGTAGCTATGACTTTTATCTCGCCCGTATAATCATTGTCTACGAGAGACGGGAAAACATTGAGTCCCTGTAAGCTGGAGGAAGCTCTTCCAATTATTAAGAAGAAGGTATCTTTGGGAGGGGGCCCAAATATCCCAGTGGAGAGGACTTGTGCGCCATCTAGAGGATCTAAAATTGTGTAGGCGGAGGCACACAAGTCCAGTCCTGCGCTTCCTGAAGAAGCCCTGAAGAGGGAAGCTGAGGTTTGTGCTGGCTGTTCCCCGTGGCCGGCTGAAACTGAATGGGTTTTGGGGCCTGGGGCTGGCCCCTCATCCCGTTTCCCTGAAATAAGGGCAATGGGTTTCTTCTGGCGTCAGTTTTAGAACGGCATTGATTAGCCCAATGTTTTCCATGTCTACACTGTGGACATACAGTGAGAGGGGCCGGGGCTGTATTGGCCGCAGGGTGGGATTGAGTTAATTGGGGGCACTGTTTTGAAAAATGACCAGGTTGGCCACATTTAAAGCAATTGTATTGAAGAGTGGCTCCAATAGCTAAGTTAATTCCTTGAGTTAATTTATGGGTTATGGGATCGACATTATTGCATATGCGGAGCATATCATCAAGACTCTTTCCCTTTATTTGTCCTCTAAGGACAGCATGACAGGTGGAATTAGCATTTTCATATGCCAATTGTTTAATAATTTTGTTATCAGTTTCTCCAGGTCCTAGAATTTTTTCTGCTGCTTCGGTGAGTCTGGCCACAAATTCATTATAAGCTTCATTATTCCCTTGTATAATTTTTGTAAGGGGGGTAGTAACAGAGCCTTTTATGGGGGCAGATCGCCAAGCCCCTAGGGAAGCTTCAGCTACTTGAGCGAGGAGACCGGTAGGGAGAGCCATTTGTTTTTGTTCAGAGACATATTTGCCCTGCCCTGTCAGTTTTTCAAAGGTCCAGCAAGCGACAGGATCATTAGGTTCAGACTGATTTTTAAGGGCAGTGGAATGACAGCGGTCGGTAAAATCAGCCTTCCAAGACAAAAATTGGCCGCGCGAGAGGACTGCTTGGGCTACTCGATACCATTAGCTAGGAGTAAGATATCCGTCTCCGGGAAGAGCCTCAAGGAGGGAAATAGTGACAGGAGCGGTGTGGCCATAATTTTTGACCGCGGAGTTGAGTTTTTTAAGGGTCTTAAATTTTAGCCATTTGAAATTTGAGTGTGTGGCCTGGGTGGCAGGACCTTGTAGATCCTGAGCGGCAGGGGCTTGGACATCATCGCCGCTATTTTCACCCTCACTTTCGTTTTGTGAGCCTTCAGGTTCCTCGGTAGAGGTCGGCTCTTCAAGGGACGGCATATTATTGGCGTTTTTGCGAGTGATAACAGGAAAAATATGGGGTAAATTTTTTGTTATTTTTTGTTTAGGCTTTATTTTTGTGGATTGTCTAAGGTTTTTTGGGAAAAGAGTTTCTCCCACAGTTTTTTATAGAGAGGATAGTTAAAGGGAGAGATCGGAGAACTCTTTTTGGAGCGTAAGGACCTGTTTTAAATCATTAATTTATTGAGTGAGTTGTTGTTTTGTGTGAAGCAGAGACTGGGCGTGAACAGGAGGGGGGAGTACAGGAGAGTAGAGAGAGGAGGACCCAAGAAGAGGGGTGTAGTAAGGCGGAGGGGCAGAGGCTGAGGTAGCAGCCGCACCTGTGGCTTGCCTTGGCCAATCAGGAGCATGATAACGGGCATTTTGTTCTTCTAGCTCTAATTCTTCAGAGGAGGAGAGAGAATTATTAGGTGGCTGGGGGATGACGGGGAACGCAAGCATGGGAGGTTGAGGAGATGTATTGGGTTTGGGGGGGCAATCACGAACGGAGGGGAGAGAAGGATAAAGGGAAGGATGTGTGGGTGGAGGAGGTATGTCGACTACAACAGATGGACAAGGAGAGGAACGTTTGAGGTCAGGGTTCTTAGGTGGAATAGATGTTTGAGAAGGCGTGCGCGAAAGGGGTCTAAGAAACTCTTCGGCTAAGGACAGAAGTCTTTTGCCGCCATTAGATTCCTGAATTATATCATTAATCAAGTTCCAGTAACTAAAGGTTTGAACGGAGCTGCCTCAGGCCCTCGTTGTAAAAGGAGCTGGTTTAAATCATGACCTACTTTAGTCCAAGTCCGGGGGTGAATCTCCGGACCTGTAATAACAATCCAAGGACAAGCTTCAGAAATGAAAGAAAAAAATCCTACTAAATCTTTTCTTTTAACTCTAACTCCCCTTTCTCTGAGAGAGGACTTAATATCCTTAATAAAGACAGCCTCTTTAGAAACATTTTGGCCCATCGCTGAAAATAATGAGACGAAGACTAATCACTTACCGGAGATGACTTTCCCTTGTGAGCAGCAAGGGCGATCTCTTCTACGAGTTGCACTGGAGACAGATTTCCCTTGTGAACAGTAAGGGCGGTCTCCTCTACGAGTTGCACTGGAGATGACTTTCCCTCGTGCGTGACAAGGGCGATCTCCTCTACGAGCCCTTGATCCACGCGGCTGGGTCTTCGTCCGACTCGGGGCGGAGCCTCGAGCCCCACTTTGGACGCCACTTGTCCTGTCCAGCAGGACCAGTTATTTGTGGGTCTGAGGAGGATCGAGCCTGCAGGGAAGGATGGGCGAGAGAGAAAGAGGGGGACCAAGCAAAGAGTTGTCAAGGTCTCATTTATTTAGGGTTAGGGTACAGCTTATATGCTCAGGCTGGAGGGGGAAGAGGGGCAAGGGAAAAAAGATAAGCATCGGTGGAGGCGCCTGGTAATTGTGACGTTTAACAGTCGTGATATTAGTCACCCAGCATCTGGCAGTTGCGATATCGGTTTTCTGGATCTGGAGCGTTTTTATGGCTCTTCTGGAATGTCCTGGTACGCTGGGTCCCGGGGGCACATGTCAAACAAGTTTTATGAGTTCCTTTTGGCCCTTTAGTGACTCTGGCCTCTAACAATGGTCATAGAGAGCTCAACGTGGTTATAGCTCATAGTGCTCATAGAAGGCTCATAGTGGTAATAGAGAGCTCACAATCATCACAGAGAGCTCTCAGACTTTATTGAGAACCCACAAGGGTAACAGAGTGCATATAGTAGTCATCACTTACAATGATTATAGAGAGTTCACAGTCATCATAGAGTGGGCTCATTCGTCATAGAGAGTCATAGCAGTTATAGTTTATAGTGGACATAGGGAACTCACAGTTGTCGTAGAGATGTCATAGTGGTCATAGGTCATAGTGGTCATAGAGAGGTCATAGTGGAAAATGAGCACACAGTGGATATAGAGAATTCACAATTGTCCCAGAGAGCTCCCATTGGTCATAGAGAGCTCACAGTTCCAATAGATAGCTCATAATGGTCATACAAAGTTCACTATAGTTAGAGAAAGTTCACAGCGGTCATAGAGGGCTCACAGTGGACACAGCTCAAAAAGGTCAAAGCTCACAGTGGTCATAGAGAGCTCACAGTGGAGTGTTTATAGTCATAGCTCACAGTTGTCATAGAGAGGTCATAGAGATCATAGCTAATAGTGATCCTAGACAATTCAAAATGGCCATAGAGAGTACACAGTGGTCATAGAGACTTCATAGGGGTCATAGCTCATAGTGGTCATAGAAAGCTCACAGTGTCATAGATCATAATAGTTATAGAGAGCTCAGAATCATCATAGAGAGCTGACAGTTGTCATATCTCATCATGGTCATAGAGAACTCAGAGTCCTCATAGACAGCTGACAGTGTTCATAGAGAGCTGTTATGATAGAGAGCCCACAGGGGTAACAGAGTGGTCATAGTAGTCATCACTTCCAATGATTATAGTGAGTTCACCGTCATCATAGAGTGGACTCATTGGTCATAGAGTGTCATAGCAGTTATAGTTTATAGTGGACATAGGGAACTCACAGTTGTCGTAGAGATCTCATAG
Source organism: Typhlomys cinereus (assembly GCA_023101885.1). Classification (NCBI taxonomy): domain Eukaryota; kingdom Metazoa; phylum Chordata; class Mammalia; order Rodentia; family Platacanthomyidae; genus Typhlomys; species Typhlomys cinereus. The sequence continues at coordinate 2,870,361 of JALPQD010000204.1, read as the reverse complement.
TGGTCATAGGTCACTGTGGTCATAGAAAGCTCACCGTGTCAAAGAGAGCTCACAGTGGTCAGAGACCTCACAGATTTCATAGAAAGCTTATATACGGGTCATAGCTCACTGTGGTAATAGGGAGCTTACAGGAGTCATAACTCACAGTCATCATAGAGAGCACTTAGTGATGAGAAAGCACACAGTGATCAAAACTCATAGTGGACATAGAGAACTCACAGTGGTCATAGTTCACAATGGTCATACTAAGCTCACAGTGGTCATAGAGAGCTAACAGTGGTCATAGATCAGAGTGGTCATAGAAAGCTTATAGTGGTCATTGTGAACTCACAGTGGTCACAGATCATAGTGGTCATAGAGAGATTAGAGTGGTCACAGCTCCTTGTCGTCATAGAGAGCATATAGTGGTCATGGAGAACTCAGAGTGGTCATAAAACATAGTGGTCATAGAGAATTCACAATGGACTTAGTTCACACTGGTCATAGGGAGCTCACATCAGTAATTAAGAGGTCATAATGCTGACAGAGAGATCACAATTCTCAAAGATAGCTCATAGTGCTTATACCTCACACAGGTCTTAGAGAGCTCATAGTAGATATAGCTTACAGTGGTCACGGTGAGGTCATAGTGGCCATAGACAGGTCACAGTCATCATGACTCCTAGAGGACATAGATCACTTACAGTGGTCATAGGTCACAGTGGTCATAGAGAGCTCAGAGTCATAGATCATAATTGTCATACTGAACTCACAGTGATCATAGAGACCTCACAGTAGTCATAGCCTATATTTGTTATATACAGCTCATAATGGCCATAGAGTGCTCATAATGGTCATAGAGAGCTCACAGTCATTATACAAAGCTCCAAGACATCATAGAGTGCTCATAGTGGTCACAGAGACTGCATAGTGCTCATAGCTCACAGAATCATTTTGAGCTCTTAGTGGTAACAGAGAGTTCACAGTGGTCACAGAGAACTCCTAATTGTCATAGAGACTTTACAATGGTCATAGGTCACGGTGATCATAGAGAGCTAATAGTGTTCCTAAATCATAATGAAAATAGAGAGTTCACAGTGGTCAAAGTTCTTAGTGGCAATGAAGAACTCACAGTGGTCACAGCATACACTGGTCCTAAGAGAGCTCAGTGTGGTCATGGTGAGCTCACAATGGTCATAGTGAGCTCACAGTGGTCATGGAGAGCTCAAAGTTGTCATAGAGAGGTCACAGTGATCATAGAGAGATTAAAGTTGTCAAAGAGGGCCCATAGTGGTCATAGCTCACAGAGATATTAGAGACTTATAGTGGTCATAGCTCACACTAGTCAAAGAAAGAGCATAGTGGACACAGAGAGCTCACAGTGGACATAGCTCATAGTGGTCATAGAGAGCTCACAGTGGTCATACCTCATAGTGGTCATAGAAACCTCACAGGAATCATAGGTCATAGTTGTCAAACAGAGCTCATAATGGTCATAGAGAGCTCATATTGATAATACAGAGCTCACAGAACTCATAGAGATCTCACAGTGGTCATAGATCATAGTAAACATAAGGAGCTCAGAGTGCTCAAAAAGACTTTACAATGGTCATAACTCATAATTTTCATAGAGAGCTCCAATATTCATAGCTCATAGTGGTCACAGAAAACTCAATCATCATGGAGAGTTCAAATTTATCATAGCTCATAGTTGAGTTAGAGAGATTATGGTGATCACAGATCACAGTGATCATACAGAGCTCATAACTGACATAGAGAGCTCACAATGCTCAAAGCTCACAGTGGTCATTAAGAGCTCACAGTGTTCATAGTTCATAGTAGTCATACAGAGCTCATAGTGATCATAGACATCATACAATGATCATAGCTTATAGAGAGGTCACAATGTTCATAGTTCACAGGGGTCATAGAGAGCTCATAGTGGTCATAGCTTACAGATGGCCATAGAGAGGTCATAAAGGACATAGAGAGCTCACAATATTCAAAGCTCATAGTGGTCATAGAGAGCATATACTGGTCATAGAGGGCTCACAGTGGTCATAGATCATAGTGGTCAGAGAGCTCACAGTGGTTAAAGCATACAGAGGTCATAGGGAGCTCATAATAGACAATTAGACTCAAAGTGGTCATAGCTCTTAATGGTCACACACGTCATACAGTGGTCATAGCTCATTGTAGTTATAGAGTACTTACAGTGGTCATAATTCATAGAGATTAGATAGTGCTCATGATAGTTATAGCTCACAAGGTTCATAGAGAGCTCACAGTGGTAATAGCTCACAATGGACATAAAGAGCTCATCATGGACATAAAGATCACAATGGCCATAAAGAACTCACAGTGGTCATAGCTCACTGTGTTCATAGAGAGCTCAGAGTGGTCATAGAGAGCTCAGAGTGGTTATAGAGAGCTCACAGTGCTAATAGCTCCTAACACACACAGAGAGCTCACATTGGTCATAGGTTATAGTGCTCATGGAAAGCTCAATGTGGTCATAGAAAGCTCGCAGTAGTCATAGAGAGCTCAAGTTGTAATAGAGAGCTCATAGTGGTCATAATTCACAGAGATATTAGGGAGCCTGTAGTCATCATAAGAGAGGCTCACCTATTGGACTTGGAACTACAAGATTTGGAGTTTGTCCTGCTGGTTTTCAATCTTGTTATGGAACAACCTTTCCTGGATATGCGCCCATTCCTTTCTTTTGTAATAGGAATGTTTATTCTGTGCCATTGTATGTTGGAAGTATGTAATTTGTCTTTTGATTACTGGAAGCTTTGGACTTTGGATTTTTGGACTGTTTTGGTACTGATGTAGTCTATGAAGACTTTTAAAGTTGGACTGATATGGTTTGCATAATGAGATGGCAATGAGCCTGTGGGGGCCAGGGGTGGAATGTCATGGTACAAAATGTGTCCCCCATGGTCTCATATATTTAGCAAGGTCATGGCACCTTGAGAGGTGGAGCCTTGCTGGAGGAAGACAGTCACAAGGGGTGGGCCTTGAGGTGGATTAGTCCCACTCTACCTCCAGGAGAAGTCTGACTTTGCTGCAAGTAGTCTGTAGTTCTCAGCTTCCAAGATGTCTGCGGTGACATAGCCTCCTCCAGCTTTGGCCAGCCACCATGCCGCCTCTGCTTTGAGAGACTGTACCTTCTCTCTGGAACCATAAGATGAATAAATCTCCCTTTCTCCCTTAAGTTAATTGACTTTGGGTGTCTCTCACAGCAACAGTTAAGAGTAACTCTTGCAATGGTCATTGCTCACAGTAGTCATAAAGAGATTACAGTGGGAATAGCTCATAGTTGTCATAGATAGCTTTGAATGGTCAAAGCTCACAGGGGTCAGGTACAGTTTAAAATGGTCATATAGCACTCATTGTGGTCATAGATCACATTGGTCATAGAGAGCTCATAATGGACATAGACAGTTTACAGTGCTCAAGGCTCATAAAAGTCATAAAGAACTCACAATGGTCATAGTTCTTAGTGGTTGTGGAAAGCTAACAGTCATCATAGGTTATAGTACCCATAGAGAGCTCACAGTCATCATAGAGAGCCAAAAGTGGTCATAGAGAGGTAATAGTGGTCATAGAGAGCTCACAGTTTTCATATAGAGTTCACAAAAGTCTTAGATTACTGATAAGTGTTCACAGAGATCATAGGGGTCATAAGCAGCTCACAGTGGCCACAAAGAACTTACATTCATAATAGCTCATAGTGAACATAAAGAGTTCACAATGGTCATAGCTGTCAGTGGTCATAGAGAGATCATAATTAACAATAAGAGCTCACAGTTTGTTGGGCCTCATCAAGTCCCTGGACAAGGCCTGTTGGAACTTCCTGAACCTGGCTAGAGTTTCATGATCTGTTTAAGCTGCCTCACCAGCATAATTCAGCACAGCCTTGTGGCTGATGCAATATAGCCTTAGGTAGCAACAGCAATTGGCCCATAATAACGCCCCACTAGCCCGTAATAATCTCATGAGACTACAAATCTCGTGAGACTACACCTTCTAGAGGGCCAATCAGCAAAGCGTGGGGTATATAAGGGCCTGACTATTGGAATAAAGAAGCTTTTCCTGCTTTGACAGAGCTCCTGACCTGGTGTGTTTTTCCCCGGTAGTGAGAGGGGTCAGGGCCGGTGACACTCATCTTCCTGCTCAGCCCCGGGTAGTGCCTGGCTAGACCAGCACTCCCTTCTGTACTAGCTGCCAAGAGCCTAGCAATAGCTCCTCATAGTGGTCATAGAGATCACATAGTGGTCATAGCTTATAGTGGTCATAGAGAGCTCATTGTGAGTGGTCATAAAGAATTCATAATCATTATAGAGTGCTCACAAAGGTCATAGTTATTAATGGTGATAAAGAGTTAATTGTGGTCATACATCATAATGTTTATAGAGTATTCACATAATGCTCATAGAGAGCTCACAATGGTGTTAGAGACCTCACAGTAGTTATAAAGAACTCAGTGGCAAAAGAGAATTCACAGCCATCATAGATGATAATGCTCATATACAGCTCACAATGGTCATAGAGAGCTCACAGTTGTCATAATTCTTATTAGTCATAGGAAGTCATAATATATAGAGAGAGCTCAAAGTAGTCATAGTTAATAGTTGGCATAAAGAGCTCACAATTTCTTAGCTCATAATGGCCATAGAGAACTCACAGTGGTCATAGATGACAATGCTCATAGAGAGCTCATAGTGACTGGTAATAGAAAGCTCACAGTCATCATACATAACTCATAGTGCTCATAGATCACAGAGGTAATTGAGAGCTCACACTGATCATAGATCGCAATGGTCATAGAGAGCTCACAGGGCTAATAGATGGCATTGGTTATAGAGAGCTCACAATAGTCATAGAGACTCACAGTGGTCACAGCTCATAATGGTCACAGAGACCTTATACTGGCCATAGAGAGCTCCCAGTTGTGATACAGAGCTCCCAGTGGTCTTAGCTCATAGTCATCATAAAGAGGTCACAGTGGTTATAGATAATATGCTCATAGAGAGCTTTCCATGGTGAAAGAGAGCACACAGGAGTTATAACAAGCTCACAGTAGTGTTAGAGACCTCACGTGGTGGTCATAGAGAACTCATAATGGACATAGAGAGGTCACAGTGCTCAAGGTTCATAGAAGTATTGAAGAGCTCACAGTGGTCATAGCTCATAGTGGCCATGGAGAGGTCACAGTGGTTATAAATCATTGTGCTCATCCTGAGCTAACAATTGTCATAGAGAGCTCACAGTGCTCATAGATCACAGAAGTCTCAGAGATCTCATATCAGTGATATCCCATAGTGATCATACAGAGGTCATAGTGGCCACAGAGGAATCACACAGGTCACACCTCATGGTAGAAATAGGGACTTCACAGTGGTCATAATTCATAGTGGCCATAGAGAGTTCACAGTGGTCATAATTCATAATGGCCACAGGGAGTTCACAGTGGTCATGGAGAACTCATAGTGGTCATAGATTGCTGACAGTTATCATAGATCAAATTGATCATAGAGATCTCATAATGAACAATAAGAGCTCACAGTCATCATAGCTCATAGTGGTCACAGAGATCACATAGTGGTCATAGCTTACAGTCGTCATTCAGAGCTCAGAGTGATCATCGACTGCTCACAGTTGTCATAGAGAGTGTATAGTGCCCACAGCTCAAAGGGGTCATTGACAGCTCATATTGCTCACCGTGGTCATTAAGAGTGCACAGTGATCATAGCTTATAGTGTTCATAGAGAGCTCACCGTATCATAGAAAGCTCACAGTGGACATAGATAGCTCATAGTGGTCATAGCTCACAGTGATCATAGACAGCTCATAATGAACAAAGAAATAACACTGTGGTCATAACTCATAGTGGTCAGAGATAGCTCAGTGTTGTCATAGAGAGGTTACAGTGGTCACAGTTCATAGTGGCATAGAGGGCTCCCAGAGGTCATGCAGAACTCACAGTTGTCATAGATAACAGTGGTCAGAGAACACAGAGTGATCATAGCTCATATTGGTAATAGAGAGCTCACAGTGATCACAGAAAGCTCACAGAGGTCATAGCTCATTATGGAACTAAAGAGATCACAATGGTCATAGCTTATAGTAATTAGACAGAGCTGACAGTAGTCATAGAGAGCTCACAGTGTTATAGCTCATAGTTGGCTTAGAGTGTTCATGGTCAGAGGGCACTCAGTAGCCATAGCTCATATTGGTAATAGAGAGCTCACAGTGATCATAGAAAGCTCACATTGGTCATAGCTCATAATGGCACTGAAGAGATCATAGTGGTCATATCTCATTGTAGTTAGGAAGAGCTCATAGTGGTCATAGAGAGCTCATAGTGTTCATAGCTTATAGATGGCTTACAGTCTTCACAATGGTCATTACTCACAGTGGTCATTAAGCCCTCATAGTGGTCATTGGTCAACTGTGGCCATGGAGAGCTCATAGATATCATAGTTCATAGTGGTCATAGAGAGATCATAGTGGTCACAGAGAGCTCAAAGTGTCCATAGCTCACAGAGGTCATAGAAAGCTCATAGGGATCATAGCTCCTAGTGGCCATAGACAACACACAGTGGTCATAACTCATAGTCATCATAGAGACCTCAGGGTGGTTATAGCTTATAGTAGTTATAGGGAGCTCATAGTGGCCACAGAGGCCTCACAGTGGTCATAGCTCATAGTGGTCATAGATAGTTCACAGTGTTCATATCTCACAGTGGTCTTAGAGAGCTGTCTGTGGTCATAGCTCATAGTAGTTAAAGAGGATTCACAGTTTTCAGAGATCACAGTGGTCATAGAATGCTGTCCTAGAGAGCTCACAGTGTTCAAGCTCATAGTGCTCATAGAGAGCTTCATACTGTTCTTTTATTATAGTGGTCATAGAGAGCTGACAGTCATAATATCTCACTGTGGTCATAGAGAGCTCACAGTGCTCATAGCTCACAGTGGTTTTAGAGAGCTCAAAATGGTCAAAAAGAGCTCACAGTGGTCATCATGAAGTAACAGTATCATAGAGTGCTCACAATGGACATAAAAAGCTCCCATTGGTCATAGAAAGCTCACAGTGGTCATAGATTGCTCAAAGGATCATGGAGAATTCATAGTAGTCATAGAGAGTTCAAAGTAGTCATAGAGAAATAACTGTTGTCATAGATAGTTTCCACTTGTCATTGTTCACAGAGGTCATAGAGAGCCTGTACTGCTTATTGCTCATGGTGGTCATCGAGTGTTCATAGTGGCCATAGAGAGCTAACAAGTCATACTTCATGTTGGTCATAGAGAGCTCACAGTGATCATAGGTCATACTATACTAGTCATAAGAACCATAGTGTTCACATAGAGCTCACAATGGCCATACCTCATAGTTTTCGTAAAGAGCTCAGAGTGGTATTAGGTCATAGTGGTCATGGAGAGTTCACAGTGGTCATAGAGAGCTCACAGTGGTTATGGACAGCTCACAACAGTCATAGATAGCTCACAGTGGTCATAGCTAATAGTAGTCATAGAGAACTTATAATGGCAAAAGAGAGCTCACAGTGGTCATAACTCAGTGGTCACAGAGAGGTAATAATATACATAGTGTGCTCACAGTGGTCATAGCTAATAGTGGTCATAGAGAGCTAAAAGTGGATATAGAGAGCTCAGAGTGGTCATACCTCATACTAGTCATAGAGAAATCACAGAGATCACAGAGAACTCATAGTTGTCATAAAGAGGTCATAATGGTCATAGAGAGCTCACAGTGTATGACCACTCTACATAGCTTTTAGTGGTCATATAGAACTCGAAGTGGTCACGGAGAGGTCACAATCCCCAGAGATGTTACCATAGTTACAGAAAGCTCATGGTTGTCATAGATCACAGTGGTCCTAGGGATCTCATAATGACCATAGAGATCTCAAAGTGGTCATGGAGCACTCACAGTGGTCATAGAGAGTTCACAATGGTCATAGAGAGCTAACAATATACATAGTGTTATCACAGTGGTCATACCTCATAGTGGTCATATAGAGCTAATGTTCATAGTGTAGTGACAGAAGTTCTACCGCATAGTGGTCATAAAGAGTTCTCTGGTCATAGCTCATAGTTATCATAGAGAGCTCACACTGTTCATAGCTCATACTGCTCTTAGAGAGCTCATAGTGGTCATGGAGAGGGCACAATCATCAAAGGTGTCAAAGTGGTTATAGAGAGTTCACAGTGGCCATAGTGAGCCCAGAGTGATGATAGCTTACAGTAATCAAAGAGAGCTAAAAGGGGTCATAGAGAACTCAAAGTGATCACCGAGAGGTCAAAATCGTCAGAGATTTCACAGTGGTCATAGAGAGCTTACCTTGGGCATAACTTACAGTAGTCATACAGAGCTTAGGTAGGCCACAGTTCAGAATGGTCATACAGAACTCATATATTCATAGTTATTATTGCTCACAAAGAGATAGTTCACAGTGGTCATAGAGAAAACATAGTGGTCATAGAGAATTGAAAATGACCATGGGGAGCTCACAGTAGTCATGGAGAGCTCACAGTGATTGTAGACAGCTTACAATGGTCATGGCTTATATTGGTCTCAGAGAGCTCATAGTGGGCTTAGAGAGCTCACAGCGGTCATATCTCATAGTTTTCTTAGAGAGCTCACAGTGGTCAAAGCTCATACTGTTCTTAGAGAGCTCACATTAGTCATAACTTAGAGTGGTCATAGAGAGCTCAAAGTGGTCAAAGGAGGTCACAGACCTCAGAGATTTCAAAGTGGTCCCTGAGAGCTCAGAGAACTCATAGAGAACTCACAGTGGTCATAGTGACCTCTCAGTGGTCATAGCTCACAGTAGTCACAGAGAACTCACAATGGTCATCCAGAGTTCATAATGATCAGAACTCATAATTGCCACAGAGAGCTCACAGTGTCCTTAAGTCATAGTGGTATCACAGAGCTCATAGTCATAATAGACAGCTCATGGTGGTCATAGCTCACAGTGGACATAGAGATCTAATAATGTACATAGGGACTCCAAAGTGGTCATAGGTCATAGTGGACATAGAGAGCTCACCATGGTCATAGAGAGCTCCTACTGGTAATAGTTCATACTGGTCATAGAGAGATTACAGTGATTATAGATTCAGTGGTTATAAGGCACTCAAAGTTGTCATAGAGAGCTTATAGTGTAAATAGAGATCTCACAGTGTTCATAGAGAGCTTACAATTGTCATAGAGAGCTCATGGTTGTCATAGATGACTCAAAGTTGTAATAGGGAGGTCATAGAGGTCATAGATCACATTGATCACAGAGAACTCATAGATGTCATAGCTCCTAATGCTGTTAGAAATCTCTTGTGCCATAGACAGCTCATGGTGGTCACAGATAACTCACAGTAATCACAGAGAGCTCATACTGGTTATACCTCATAGCATTCACAGAAAGCTCATAGTGGCCAAAGCTCATAGTACTCATAGGGAATGCATAATGGCCACAGACAGCTCACAGTGGTCATAGAGAGTTCACAGTGCACATGGCTTATACTTGTCATAGAGAGCCCATAGTGGTCATAGAGATATCACAGTAGTCCTAGAGAGCTCACAGTGGTTCCAGAGAGGTCACAGTTGTCACAGAGAGCTCAAAGTGGCATTAGCAAGGTCATAGAGGTCATAAATCACTGTAGTCACAGATAACTCATAGTGGCCATAGCTCATGGTGGTCATAGCGAGCTTATAATGGCCATAGAAAGCTTATGGTGGTCATGGATAGCTCACAGTGCTCATTGAGTGTAGGAAGAATGGACTAGGCAGGTCTGTATTGCCACATGCACAAATGCAACTTCCCCAAGCTAGAATCTGCTGTAGTGCTTGGTGCTGATGTCAAACTGGGAGACTGAGAGGACCAACTTTTACAGGACAACACAGCAAAAGCTCGCACTAACTTATGGAATGTTGGGTGTGGTATATAAACAGCCCAATATTTGCAATAAATGAGTCTGCAAACCTGAGAACCTGCTTTGCAACTTGCCCTATTCTGGAAGTCCATGATGTTGACTTAATGCCTGCTTATCACTGCCCCCAAGGGTGTCTGTGGATCCTTGTGGATTCTGTGTCCCTGAAGACTGCTATCATCGGTGCCCCAACATGGGACTCCATGGCGCCCTTTCCTCCTCACAGCATACAGACGTGGCCTAAGAACAATGCAAGTTCCCCACTAAGCACAAGACATGTGGATCCCATACATTCCTTGTCTCATCTGTTACTCTATTGGTCTCATCTCATTTCTTGAAATCTCTCCTAGAGACTAGAGGCATCAAGGTTAAGACTGCAGGCCTAGAGGAATTTTGGGATGAGTCTGCAGTTTTAGCACCTTGGATCTCCCCAGAGAATATGTGGGAACACGAACTATGGATGAAGGTGTTTTTCCTTGCTAGAAAAAAAAGAGAAAAATAAACAAATATATTCATCTATTAAATATAAAGTTTCTTAAATAGAAATTTGGTTTTGGGACTAAATTTTAAAGTTTAATCTGCTTTTAATGTTTTTCATAATTAAGCTAAGCTGCTGGACTTAACATATGAGATCTTTTTTTTAATGATAGGTTTTCCTAATGTTAACCTGCTTTAATAAGGTTCCGCAAGAGAAATTTTAAGACAGTTGTTGGTAACTTGGACAATGCCAGTTGACAGCAAGTATGTTGTTCATGTTCTGTATGTTTTATATGTTTTTCATATAACATGTTGTGTGTCTTCTGTTTCAACATACAAATCTGTGGCCACTCTCACATTTCTTTCATCTCTTTTGCACGTAATTTAAAAAATTTGGCATGCCATTTTTTAAATCATGCATGGCATACTTAAAACCAAGAACAAATAATTTTAATGACATCTAAGACCTGTACTTAAGTTTTATATAATCAAAATGTTGTTTTTCTGATAGATTATGTCTTCTTTCATGAAGATTATCTTGCTTTGATTTAATCTTTAATAGGGTCTACAGATGAAAATGCCATTGTGTTCTAAAGGTTGTTCCATATATTGTGCCAAATATAAAGAACACCATAGTGCTGATTAATTAAACTTCTTCATTCCTCTACTTCTTTATAGAATCTGAGCAAACAGAAAAATATAATTGGTATTCTAAACAGATTTATTGGAATTTTTCCTTTCCTGGTATGCATGGCTTCCTTTCTTGGGGACAAATTTGCTTTCTATTCGATGCTCCCATGTGTACTCCTACTAAGGTGGTGAACAGGGAATTGTCAAGCCTCAAACCTTAGCCAGACACCATTCCCTTGAAACAAAACAAATCAGTTAATCTGGACCTAGAATAGTTGTTTCAGAAGATTCTAAGTGCTTTGGGTAACCTCAGGTTCCGTTTCCCTTTCTTGCAAGATTTTGCCCTACAGTTACTTAGTAAGTTTCCCTGATAGTTCAGATAAATGTTATTTTTCAACAGAAAGAAATCCAATAAGAAAAAGGAGACACAAGAAATCATAAACTTGACATTTGCTTAAGGGATTGATAGAATATAGAAGGCGCCCAACTGAAACCTTGAAATTCCTTTGCAGACAAGGAAAGAAAAACAAAAACAAAAAAAGTAGGTCGAGAAGATGGATCAGACGCCTGTAGCAGAAAGCTTGCCGTTTATAGGCCAAGAAGCACAGTTTTTTGCTGTAGAGATATGGCTCTCAGAGGAAAAGAGTTTTTAAAGTTTTGCTCTTGTCCTAAGAGCGTCCCTGAAGTTAAGCTGTGTTTGGCAAGAGGAAAGCCATGCAATTGCTAAACTATAAAAGATTTAACATCAGGAAGAAAGAAGAACAAGAAAAAAAATGTCTGGCTGTTAAACAGACCAGCAGCACTGACAAATCAAAGCTGGCTCCTCGCCATTGAGAGGCAGTGGTCCTAAGATAATGCCGCAGAGATATGTAGAAACTTTCCATGGAAGAAACCATGTCCACTGTAAAGGTTTCTTTTACATTCCTTGGTCCCCAAAAAGATCTGTACAACTTTGGCTTCAAGAAACGCAGAAGGAGAAGCAACTAATTAGTTGTAAAGCAGGGAAGGCCTTAGAATGTGGCTCTCTGAGATTTAATATCTCCTACCAGAGAAAGGTCTACAATATGTAAAATTACTTACAGTCTTGGATTTTGCAACCAGACAAGGTAGTGCCTATTTCATCAGATACAGGTAGATTTTTAGGCTTAATTTATCTATTTTTTGGGCCTCTTTAAATGGACCGAAAAGTAGTAAAGTCATCCATGAAAAACTTTAGAACCATCCCAGCACTTCATAGATGAGGATCATTAACTGCTCACACTTCCTTCACCCCAACTGAGCAGGAAATAGCCAGTGGTCATTACCCATCATCCCTTGATCAGTCTGTGTCCTCAGAAGTTTAAGGTACAATAGGCAGGTCTAGAACAGTCCTTCCTGGGACAGTCTCTAAGGTCGTTGAAGGTCCTTGACATTCCTGAAGTTCCTTGACATTCCTCCCAAGGCTGAGCACGCTAGGAAACTTGACTAAGCAATCTTCCCAGATAAGAGAGCATTCCCTATAAGGAATAGGGACAATGAGCTCTCATAGCCAACAATACTTACTTTCTAGCCCCACCTGGGCCTAAGAGCAAGTGGATTGGGCCCTTCGGGAATTAACCAACCATAAAAGGCCAGTTTCCCTGGTCTTGCCAAGGTGTACAAATATACCTGGCACTGGCAGCCATCTTTGGCTCCATAGCCCTTCATGGCTGTAGTGCAATGAATCCACTTTTAGATCCATGCCTGTTTCTCATGGATCCCATGAGTTTTTTCTAGCTGCTCACTTCTCATAAGTTAGTTAATTTTTTCAGGTAGTTCAAAAATTCGTAAAAGATAAATTTTTTGTTAATTTTAATGTTTTTATTATTATGCCGTTCATACAAACTTAGTAGGTAACACCGGTTCCCTCCCCTCCTCCTCCTACCCCGCGAAACCCCCCCTGTGTTTCCCTCCCTCCCCCTCCCGCCCCATCCGCCCCAATGCCTCCCGCCCCCAATTCCCAGAGTCCTTTCTTGTGCATCGCTGACTCTCCTCTAGGCCCTTCTCTCTCCGATGACGTACAAGGACCCAGTTGGCGTTTTTCCTGAACCCTTTCCTGTGTGCCCCTTAAAAGCATAGGAACACTACTGTGGCTGTCATCCCTTGCCTCAAGGATCTTGGGTGCCGTTAGCAGATGCTATTTTGTGAAGTCAATAGTGTGTTTGGACATGTGAGCCGGGCATGGCAATGTCCAATATGATTGCTTTCGGCCGCTAACTGGGTGGAGTGATCTTGCAAATCAATTGCTCCTCCCATCCGTGTGCTCTTACAAATCTTAACCTACCACACCGCCACCTTACCGCCCCCTCTTCCGCAAATGTCCCTGAGCTTCAGGATGGGGAAGATTAGTCTGGCCTAGTTCTATGTTTGATATAGAGTCGCTGAAGTTCGGGATAGTGGGTGGTTGATTTTCTTTTGCAGTTTTGTTGCTCCTGCAATGCCCTTCACATCCATCGTGATGGGCAACTGTTTTCACCCCACCACACCCCCCCACCACCCGACGCCCCCCCTGGCCAGAGACAGAAAGCTGTTAAACGGGAGTCTTATTATAAGAGCCAGTCAAGGGTAGATGTAAATACTTAAAAAACCAAAAATGGAATCGCAGGGTCATTGGCATTTTTGGCAATGGGAGGGTCAATCCCATTTGCAAAATTTGGGATTTACTTTTTAAATCTGCCAGACTATGTGCCGTCCCCTTCTCTGGTGAGGATCATACCCCCTTAGTTGTAAATGATCAGGAACGCAATGTGAACTTAACTAGGTGTCACATTACTTTCTTGCCAGTCCTTGATGGAGACCTATTTTCTCTACGTAACATGGTACTTCTCTCCTTGTTTCTGGTGTGGCCTCCAGCCCATCCTCCTGTTCATAATCCTTGTGATTACTGTAGGTAATACATAGTTTACCTATGAGTGTCTCAAGAGGGCTTGGGGTGGGTTTGTACTAGGAGCCACACTATAGGGAGTACATATGGCGCTTAATTTTCTGGGTTGGGATATTCACTTAATATATTGTTTATAAAAACATCCATTTCCAGCAAATTCCAGTAATTATCATTTTTGATGGCTGAGTAGTACTCCATTGTATAGATGTACCACTGTTTCCTTATCCACTCGTCAAACTGTTGGACATTTGGGTGATTCCATGACTTGCTGCTAGGAACATGGTCGTGCTTGTGCTATCGAGGTGAACCTCTGCTGTATGGGGGGTTATACCCAAAAGGGATGGATCTAGGGTCATATGGCATTTCATTCAATCTTTAATTTCTTTAAGAATCTCCAGACGGCTCGCCAGAGTGGCTGTATGAGCCTGCACTCCCCCAGCAATGTAGGAGAGTTCCTTCTTCCCCATCCTCTCCAGCATTTGTGTTGTATGTGGATTTTTGCCATCCGACCGGGGTGAGATGATATCTCAGGGAAGTTTTGATTTGCATTTCCCTGATGGCTAAAGAAGTGGAGCATTTTTTAAGATATTTGTTAGAAATTTTAATTAAAAGATAAATTTTTGAATATAACCTACTGAAATTGTGGACTTTCTTGCAACAGAAGTTAGAAGGTTAAAAATATTAATGGACTAGTAAACAATATAGCTCATGGATTTTGAGGAGGCTCTACTCAGTATTGATAATTTCAGAGATTTTATTTTTTTAAAAATTGCATAACTAAACAGACATAGAGGTATTCTCCTATGACCATGTTCTGCTTGTTTATTCCATATTTAATAATGTCCTGGTCTCTACAAAATTTAAAATCTTTTACTGACTTGTGTTATAATTAATCTATATATTTGGTGCTAAAAGATTTTAAAGTACTACAATTATCTGAAATTTTTATAAATTATTTAACATTTTCACTTCAAAATGAGATTTAAGGCTGTTTATCTTAAATCAAAAGGGTTTTGTGTTTTTTTTTTTTTTTTTTTTTTTGCTTATGCATTAGATCCTAATTTCTAAAGGGCATGACTGCTTAAGATCTTTTTTTTTATTATTATTTCCGCTCATACAAACTTAAGAGGTACACCAGTCCCCTCCCTCCCTCCACCTTCCCCCATCCTCCTGCTAGCTCCTCCTCTCTCCCCTCCCTCCGTATCTCCCAGTGTCTCCCCCCCAATCCCCAGAGCATCCTTTACTGTGCTTGCCAAACTCTCCTCTGGATCCTCCTCTCCGATGAGGTGCAAGGACCCAGGGGCATTTCCCAGAACCATTTTCTGTGTTCCCCTTAAGCTTAGGAACACTACTGTGACTGTCAGTCCCTATGCTCCAGGATCCTAGTGCCTTTAGTCTATGCTAGACTTTGTGGGGTCAATAATGTGTTGGACATAGCACAGGTCATGCAAAGTCCTATTATGATTGCTTTGGCCTTAACTTGTGTGGAGTATCTTGGATATCATTACTCTTCCCATCCTTGTATTCTTACAATCTTACTGCCCCCTCTTCTGAAAATTTCCCTGAGCTTCAGCATGGGGAGAGATTAGGCTGGCCCATTTCCAGGTGGTTGATATAGAGTCTCTGATGTTCTGAATTATGGTTTGTTTATTTTTTTTTTCAGTTTTGTTGTTCCTGCAATGCCCTTGTCTCCATCCTGATGGGTATTAGATGTCACCCCTTGCAGTCCTTGATGGTGGACAAATTTCTCTGCTGTAACATGGTCCCCTCTCTCCTTGTTTCTGTTGGAGCCCTCCATCCCCACCCTCCTGTTAATACTCTTTACAATTACTCTAGGTATTACAGAGATTTGTTTTTGAGTTTTTGAGTGGGTTTGGTACTAGAATCCAATGATTACGGAGTACATACGACACTTAATTTTCTGTGTCTGGGATACTTCACTCAATATAATTGTTTCTAATTATATCCATTTCCTGGCAAATTGCATTAATTCATCATTTTTGATGGCTGAGTAGTATTCCATTTTATAAATGTACCACATTTTCCTTTCCACTTGTCAATTGGAGATTTGGGCTGATTCCATGACTTTGCTATTGTAAACCGTGCTGCTATGAACTGGTCGTGCTTGTTGCTATCGAGGTGAATTTTTGCTGTTGGAGGGTTATTCCCAAAAGTGGAATAGCAGGGTCATATGGCATTTCAATCTTTAACTTCTTAAAGAATCACCGGACGGCTAGCCACAGTGGTTGTATGAGCCTGTATTCCCACCAGCAATGTAGAAGAGTACCCCTCTCTCCACATCCTCTCCAGCAGTTGGTGTTGTTTATATTGTGGATTTTAGCCAGCTTGACAGGGGTGAAATGATATCTCAGAGAAGTTTTGATTTGCATTTCCCTGATAGCTAAGGATGTGGAGCATTTTTTAAGGTATTTGTTAGACATTTTAATTTCGTCCTTGATAAAGTTTCTTTTAGTTCCAGTGCCCATTTGTTAAATGGCCCATTTTTTCTTGGTTTGTGTTTAGTTTCTCAGTCTTTGTGCACTTTTGACAATAGAACTCTATCAGATATGTGCTTTGTGAAGATTTTCTCCCATTCTGTGGGTTTCCTTTGTGCTCAAGTTACAATCTCTTTATCGGAACAGAAACTTTAATTTCACAAGGTCCCATCTGTACAGTGTTGGTTGTAGTGACTGTGCAATTGGATGGTGTTCAGGAACTGTTGGCCTAGCCAAGTCAGCTTGGGGAGTTCCCTACGCTTTCAACTATGGTTTTATAGTCTCTCGCCTTATATCAAGATCCTTGATCCATTGGAATTATTATTTTGTACATGGTGACCTGTACAGGTTCAGCTTAATTCTCTGCATGTCGATATCCAGTTTGTAGCACCATTTGTTGAAGATGCTGTTCTTTTTCCATTGCATTTTTTTGGCCCCTTTGTCAAAGAACAAATGGCTGTTAGTGTGTGGACTTATATTTGGGTCTTTAACCCTTATCTGTGTGTCTATTTGAATCCAATACCAGGCTGTTTTTACAACTATGGATTTGTAGTATACACTTAGGTTGTTATGGTGATACCCCTAGCCGTGTTTTGTTACTGAGGGATTGTTTTAGCTATCCTGGGATTGGTATAACATTGAATCTGTATACTGCCTTTGGTAAGATGATCAATTTTAATGTTGATTCTTGCTAATCCAGGAATTGGGAGGTCTTTCCACCTTCTGGTGTCTTCTGCTATTTCTTTCTTTAGGGTTTTAAAATTTTTCATTATAAAGGTCTCTTACTTCCTTGGTTAGGTTTATACCAGGTATTGTTTCTCTCAGGGCTTTTTCAGTTCTTTCATTCTGGGCATATAGGAAGGCCATGATGATTTTTGCACATTCATTTGTATCCTGCCACCTTGATTAAACTTCTGATTACTTCCAGGAGCTAATAGAGATATCTGCAAATAGAGATAACTTGATTTCTTCCTTGTTAATTTGAATCCCTTTTATGTCTTTTCTGTCTTATGGCTTCAACTAAGACTTCAAAATACAATATTGAATAGAAGGTTTGAGAGTGGACAGCCTTGTCTAGTTCCTGATCAAAAGTGGGAATGTTTAAGTTTTTCCACATTGAGTAGACCTTGCTGTTGGCTGGTTGCATACAGCTTTTATTATATTTGATAAAGGTTCCTTCCATTCCAACCTTCTCTAGGGTTTGATCATAAAGGGCTAATGGATCTTCTCAAAAACTTTTTCTGCATCTATCGAGAGTATCGTAGTCTCGGACTTTCGACTGTTTTATAAGATGATTACATATGATTACATTTACTGATTACATATGTTGAACCACCCTTGTGTAGGATAAGGCCTACTTGGTCCCAGTGAATGACCTTTTTGATATGTTTTGAATCCGATTTGCTAAACTTTGTTGGAAACTTTGCATCTGTATTCATCAGAGAGATTGGTCTGTAGTTTTCTTTTTTATGTGAATCTTTATTAGGTTTGGGGATTAAGCGATATTAGCTTCATAGAGAGGATTGGTAGTATTCCTTCCTTTGCTATTTGATGGAACAGTTTAAGGGGTATTGGTGTTATTAGCTCCTTAAATGTCTGGTAGAAAACTCTGTGTGAATTCATCTGGTCCGGGACATTTTTTGGTGGGGAGATTCGAGATTACTTTATTGATTTCCTCCTATGTTATAGGACTATTTAAATAATTCACAACTCCTGATATTCAATTAGGTAAGTTGTGTTTAGTTAGGAATTCCTCCACTCTTTTGTGTTTTCCAAATTTCACCGAGTATAGTTTTGTTGAAATATGACGTTATAATTCTCTGAATTTTCTTGGTATCAATAGCGATACCTCCATTTTCATTCTAATTTTGTTAACTTGGGCTTTGTCTCTCTTGCTTTTAGTTTAATATAGCTAGGGGTGTTTCAATCTTGTTGATTTTTTTCAAAAAAAAACCCAGCTTTTTGACTAGTAGGTTTTCTCTTATCGTTTTCCTATCTCGATTTCGGATATTTCTCCCTTATTTTGCTAAACTCCTGCCATCTACACTTTTGGATTCAGAATTGCCTCGTGTCTCTAAGCTTTAACTGCATTTTTAATTATTTATTCTGTTGTTTCCATTTTTTGATGAGGGTATTAAGAGCTATGAACTTACCAATTAGGACAATTTTCATTGTGTCCCAGAGATTTGTTAAGTTGTATTTTCATTATCATTCACTTTCAGGAAATCTTGAATTTCCTTTGTAATTTCTTCCTGAATCCAATTCTCATTCAGCATCATAATGTTAAGTTCCAAGAGTTAGTGTATTTTCTGTGCTTGTTGTGTTGTGGATGCCAAGCTTTAGACCGTGTGGTCTGATAAGGTACAGGCTAGAATTTCAACTTTCCCTATATGTGTAGATTCATTTTGTGGCCCAATATGTGATCTATTTTGGAGAAAGTTCCACTGTGCTGCTGAAAAAATGTTGTATTCTTTGGTGTGTGGGATGAAAAGTTCGATAGAGATCTGTAAGGTCCATTTCAGTAAGGTTTGATTTAAGCTCCAAAGTATCTCTGCTAAGTTTTTTACCGTTGATCTATCCCATTGTGGAGGGCGGTGTTGAAACCCCACAGAATTATCGTTTGGGGATTGATTTCTTGCTTTAAACATTTGTAAGGGTTTGCTTAAAGAATGTGCATATATTGGGTGGATGCATATATGTTGATATTGGGAAGTCTTCCTGGTGAATTGTACTGTGACTAAAATATAGTATCCATCTGTGTCTCATGATAATTTTTTCTTGTTTGTTTTTTAAGTCCACTTGTGTTTGTGATATCATAATGGCTACCCTGCCTGTTTCCCTGTTTCCATTAGCTTGCAGACAGGGAATTTTTTTTGGACCACACCTTTTATTTTTTAGGTATTTATGCTATCTTTCTGGATGAGATGGGTTTTCCTGCAGGGCAGCAGATTGATGGCTTGTGATTTTTCATTTTTCAAAGTTTTGTAATTCTCTGTTTCTTGATCGGTCGGAGGTTTAATTCCATTAAACTTAATGTTATAAGGTGGAAGGAATACATTTTATTCTTAATTCTGTTACCTATCATAATGGTTTTAGTGGCTTTTGTAAGGTATGTCTTCCACTTTTAGGTGTTGGTAGTATTATACATGTCTCTGTTCACCTGATATGCCTGGTTTTTTCTTCAAACTTGCGTATCATTTCTTAAGCATTTTTGAAGCGCTTGTTTGGTAGACTATTATATGCTTCAGTTTTCTTTCGTGCTGGGAAAATTTTTCTTTTCTCCCTCGTTATGACGGATAGTTTTGCGGGGTTTTGGGTTAGCCGGTATCAGGGTTGACATTTTTGCTCATTCACATAACTTGATTCGGTCTCCTCCAAGCTCTTCTTGCTTGTTACTGTTTCGATTGTGAAAGTTTCATTTGTTATTTTTAATAGCTTTCCCTTATTTTTTTTAATATTTTTTTTATTTATTGAATGTGCATTGCGTTGGCGTGCGCGTTGTGGTGTGTGTGGTGTGATGTGTGTTGGTGTATGTAGAACCACGGAACGAGTTTGGGAAACCACCTATGGCGCTCCACCTCCTCCTTGTTTACTCTGCCCGGACTTCAAACAGGCCTGCCTACCACAACCCAGAGAAACACAGGGGCTACCTAGCTTCTTCTTGCTGGCAATCCTATACGGGGGTTCTTCTTAGGATCCAAACTCAGGGATCTTCCGGACCGCAAAAAAAAAGGGGCAAGAGGCTTCTTTTACTTAACTCCTGTTCACCTGTCCAGCCCCCCAGCTTAACCTTTTATTAAAGTGACTTTTTCCCTTGAAAGCTCTCAGACACATTTCTTTATCTTGAATTGTGGAATGTTCTAAACTAATTATTTGGCCGTGGTGAAAGTTTTCTTTTTGGTCCATATCTGTTGGGGTGTGGGAAATGCTCTTGTTTGGATGGGCAATCTCTTTTTTTTTAGGGGAATGAGGCAGTTTCCCTTTTGATGTGTTAGTTTGAAAAATTTCGTCGGTGTGTATTTGAGATTCTTGCTTGTAATGCATGAAATATGCATGTTTGCCTTTCTTCAGGGTCTTTTGGTTTTTGTTCACCATACTCTTGAAATTCTCTTGAGTATCTTTCTCTTTTGGCTTCTTTAGGCAACCTCTCCATTGAGCTAGTTAATACCCACTTTGTCTTCAAGGTTCTAAAATTCTATTTTCTTCTGCTTCCTTAGTTTGCTGGCTGATAAGATTCTCTGCTTTATTCTGTTTAAACTACTCATGTCTGGTGTTTTGTTTCTTGTACTGTTCTTCTCAACTCCTCCAAGTGTTGTTGTGTTCTCTTCAAAGCGATTAATTCCCTACCTGAATTTCCTTTCTTCATAATATTGAACTGGGTAATGATCATGTTTGAAAAGTCATTATCCTGGGTGGTCACAGCTTCTTTGGCCTATTTTCGTGGTTTTGTTCTCATGGAGTCTATTATCATGGGATTAATTAATTCAAGTGGGAGATAGATTTATTTCTTGGGTTTGTTGTTTCTTATGGGATTTGCACTTTGACTGGGCATTGTCAGTTTTTAATTTAACTTCTTTCTAAGTGGTAAACCTTTTTCAATTTCCTTGTGTTTTTTTCACTGAACTGAAATTATTTGTCCCTGGGGTGGCTTGGTGAGGGCGGAGCTGGGTCCTGGGATTTTGGGATTGGACAGGGAAAAGCTTACCAGGTTTCACCTTGAAAAAAAAAAGGGACAGTTTCCCAGCTGGGACTGCGCATGGTTGTCCTGGGTTCGGGGGGGTGGGAAAGGGGGACGGTAGGCAGGGAAGTAGTTTGGGGCGGGGCACGATTTTTAAAAACCTGGGGAAAAGCTGTGGCGTGTGTGGCCCACGGGGGAGGGTCCTTTCCTGGCCCCCTTGGCGCAGCTCGGGCTAGCTTGGTGGGGAGGGAGGGTGATCCTGGGGATTTTTTGGGGGGTTGGGCCGGGGGGGGATATTAACTAGGTCGCGCCCTGTCTGGCGGAACGGGCCATGCATCCTAGCGTTGTGGGGAAAGGAAGCACTTAAGATCTTTATAGAAGTTATACTATTATATTTATAATGAAAAGGGGGGGGGGGGTGCCCCCCCCCCCATATACGTCTAAAGACAAAAATTTGATAATGGGCTTACGCTTAAAGAACTACAAAAATCTTAAAATCAATATAAAAAAAATTCAAAACTTACAATATTTTCTTCAGGACACATAGCCTCTATAATTCTTAGATAAGAAATGACGTTCCCAGGAAGATCTTTGTATACCATCCTCCACGTAGATTTAAGAATTCCTCAGATAGACCTCATTAATTCTTTCCTTCCCTTTTTTAACACGTCATTGGTTTTACAGTGACAGAATGCTTTTTGACATACAACCTGTCCTCACCAGGGACTAGGGCCCACGTCTTTCTTTTTTAGATTTCTGGGGTTTTTGTGTTTCTCACATCGCTGCAGACAGTATGGTGGATTCCCAAACGTTTATTCCGGCCCAGTGGAAAAAATCAAACAGTTCCTCCCTGACAAGATGACAGTCTGGGTGCCTACCCGCTTGCTGCTATTTCCCTGATTTTGTAAGGTCGGCCAAAGATTTTTTCAAGGCCTGAACTCCCCTTATTTTGAATAGGTATACAACACATGGGCCATGCAGTTCTAACCCAATATGATTAGTATCAACTCCTTAAGTCGGGACGTGTGGAGCCAAGTTATTTACCTTGCATGGTACTCTGAATATGATGATCAGGACAGAAAGCACAAAGCCTTCCTCAAAACCTTCAGTATGGGGTCTTTACCAACACATTGAATATGCTCAATGGGTTATTTTGGACAATATAATTGATCCCATATCACAATCCACCACAGGTTTGGGCTTAAATATTTTCAACACGTGTTCTGACTGGCCTTCAAGGCCATTAAAAGGCTTACTCTTGCCTTGTGTGAACCCTCGGTATACTCCATCTGCTATACTTATCATGCTCACAACATGTCCAAGCCTCAATGACAAAAACTTTTCTCAAGGGGCCCTTGGTGTTTCAAAGCCCTATTAATTCTCATTGACTTTGAGATGATAGATTAGAAAACATATAACATGATAAGCTCGCAGCATTTATATACTGGTGTTTGTGAAACCAGAATCTGGAACAACTTTTTAAAAGTTTGTTTTGATCCTTTTAGATTGTAACTATGCTATCTGTGTTAGTTCAGCCTGTTGTCAGCTGAACACCTGGAAAATGTAACTAGGATGGGCTGAGAACACTTTGTTTAAGAAGGCATCATCTTGAGACCACTTGATAGGATTGTACCCACCCTACGATCCCTTCAGAAACCTCCCAAAAGCTCTGCTAGGATCCTCCAGTACTGCATCATATTTATTAAAATGAGCCACCAAAAAAGAGGGAAAACACGATGCCTTCTTGCCGGGCTGGGCTCTCTGAATCACTCTTCCTTCCGGGGCTGCCCCAGTTTCTTTGACCCTCTAGCCTTTTCCTTTTTCCAAAACACCTTCCTAGTCATCTACTAGACTGAAGCTGCTAGGAATTTCTGCCAGCCTTCCGCCATCACCCACTTGGACCTACCGAACTTGGAGCAGGATAACTGGCAAGCATTGTTGGACTACCAGCAATTGTTGGGAACTACCTCGGGGCCATACTTAAGGCCAACCCTAATACCTTCCTGTAATATATATTCATTTGTTCGTTTGATTCTTGCAAACTCTAGGAGAACCCTGACTAATACAGATTGTGGTCCATCGGTATCAGAAAGTTGGTTCTAGGAGAAACAGAATTTAAAAATGAATTTTGCTAGCAAGATATTGGGTAATTCTGGATTGTTGGCTCTCCAATGCCAATTAAAAAACCACCAGCTACTAAAAAAACGCCCTGGCAGTAAAGGAAAAAAAAAGTAAAGAAAGTTAATGTTTTGGAAGTGAAAAAACTTTTCTTAAATAAAATTGGTGAAATAAGCGGTGTTGGAGAGTCCAGAATCACCTCTTATGAGGAGTGAGGGGCCCTTATGATTCATATATAGAACTTTTTGATAAATATGAGTAAAATAAGGAAAAACAATAATGCTGGGTTTGGCTCGCTACTGGCGTCCTTGATATAAACTACAAAAAAAAAATGAAGAAGGGAAAAATAACCTCCGACCACCAAACAAAATATGGGGCAAAACTCAGAAAGAATCTAAACAATTCTGGAGGCTTTCTAAGTATATGACCTAGAAAACCAAACTATGGAAAGAAGACTTTAGATATGAAAATCGCCCAGCTCCCAAATGCACATAATAAACAAAACTTAGGAAGTTTCTAGTTGTGCCTTTAGAAAGAAACTCTTCTTTCCGTATCAATGGGCCGAATTGCAAGAAAAAAATCCAAAAACCCAAAATCTGGATTATATAGATTGGCTGAGTTACACTGTAAAATAACATCCCAAGCCTAGAAATTTGTTTCAGCATGTTAAAGTCAAAGCACGGGATTGCCAAGAGTGGGATCCTGAAAAAAGTGGGATGGTTTATGTGTTGGGGACGACCAGGACTGATGATGCAGGACGGAAGGGACATTGAACCCTCTCAAAAAATTCTGATGATTTATTCTTGTCTGAGGAAAAACGGGGCCCTCCCTGCCCCTTAGGAGAGAGAATGAACCCCATCCCCCACCTCTACAGAAATTGCTCTCTCCAATCTTACTGAGTGGAAATAAACATGTTCTGGGAATGTCTTCCTGATTTGTCTGAAAAGAAGAAGCAAACGACTTTGCCTCAAGGTAAAAGAAAATGCTGATGTTTATTTTCTTTCTCTCTGGCCTGCCCACCTTGTGATTGCTTCCCAGCCTATAACAAAAAAAAACTAGTTAGCTAAAACAGGCTCCTAAAGGTGTGAAATTTAGAAAAAGTAGCTCCAGGAGGAGGTTATGCTATATCCCTAAAAGAACTCCCATGACTTTCTAACATTGTTTTAAAGCAGCGGGTGTGGGGGGTAATACCACACCGCTATGAATTGTAAGGCTATTGTGATACTGTGGACGTTTAAAAATTGGAAATTTACTTAATAAAAAAGTGAGTTCACAGAAAAAAATGGGCCCATCGCAGTAGAAAAAATCTGGGGTTATCAACTTGCTTACCTTAAGAGTTAAAAATGGTTTTGTGGCCAAGAGTTTATTGCATGAGTAGCTGAAGTACTTATTAAAGTTTGCCTTCTGGAACAGGGGGAGGAACTAAAGAAATCCAGAATTCCTTGAATAGTGTTGATAATGGCGATTTTAAGCGGTTCAGGGAAAAAATTGATTATTGCTTGACTGGAGTCATTCTTTTTTTTTAAAATTCCAGTTCTCAATGGCAGAATCCAGATGGACATACCTTTACCAGAAAATGTACCTATTAAAAATTGGTTGAGCAAAGGCACACACAATATGAAGGCTCCACCCCCATTGCTCTTCTCTATGCCAGAAACTAACAATGGGGAAGATGCTGCCAACCCCATTGGAAGGACTATTTAATAATGGGGCGGCCCTTAGGTGAAAATTCAGGAGTAGTAAGGGGGGCCAAAGTGCAGCATCGGATTGTCACGTTTATATGGGACAAAGTAAAAGTGTAATAACCAATAGGCGCGCAGCATAGACAGAAAAACCAAGTAACTTATGAAAGGCTTCACTCGCTGTGGGTTTTATTTTACCCTTTGGTAGGATGTTTAATTCTTTCAACCACGGGTGATTGTTACCAGAAGGTAAACATAGCTAGATTAAGAACCTACAAAAAGTTTTTATTGATCTGTACAAACAGGGAAAAAAAGTTCTAAAATAAATGAAGGGAAAAAAACCTGCCTCTTGAATCATAGCAGCAGAGAATTCAGGGGGCCTGTCAACAATTTCCAGAAATTGAGCCAGTTACCATACCCCGAACCCTTTGAAATGGAGGAGGAGGCCAGATTCCTTAAGGAAGTTTTTGTACCTTTTGGGCACGACCCAGCACAAAAAAAAAGCTTTAATGAGTCTTCTCCTGTCTTCCAAAAAAAGCAGGGACCTTCCTTAATCTTTGTTTTTTTCCTTCACAGAGTACTGTTACATTGGGGGAAAAAGGAAAATAATCAAACATTTCAGAGGTTCTTACTAGATACTGGGTCTGAGTTAGGCAATGGAATTCAGGGAAGACCTATATATAAAGCATTGGGGCCCTCCAGTTTTAAAGTAGGGGCTATGGAGGTCAGTGATTGTTTTTTTGTGATCTTGATTGGGAGTTTTGCCTTGAGGTTTTTTGGACTCACAGTAGGTCCCAAGTATGGTCCCCAAAAACTATCCAGTGTTATTTCCCCCGTGCTTGAATGCAAATCTTAATGGTATGTAATAGAATTAACTTTGTTAGAAGTTGGTCCGACAGCGACAGAATTTACAGAAATTAGAAATCCTGCCACCCATTAAATAGGGCTTTGAAGTATGCAGGGGTGGCTGGTTCCCTACCACCTCTCCTTTCAACTCTCCCATTTGGCCTATGCAGGAAGACAAATATATCATGGAGAATGACAGTTGATTATCGCAAATTAATCAAGTTTGTAACTCCAATCGGCAACTGCTGTACCCTATATGGTTTTCATTTGCTTTTGGAGCTGTATCAAAACATCTCCTGGTAGTTGGTATGCAGAGCCACTTGATCTCCAAATGGCTTTTTGCTCCATTACCTATTTCATGAAGATCTCAGACGCAATTTCAATTTGCTTTCAGTTGGCCAGGGCTAGCAGTAAAATTTTTAGTGGAGTTCAGTGAGTGAGGCATGTAGGATTATCCCTCCTGGTAAGGTAAAAGGTAAAGGATAAAGTTTTTGTTGCACCCTGGGCCCCCTCACGCCACCTTAAAGGGAAGAAAGAAAAGAAGCACAAAACTTACTTAAGTGGAGGAAGCCTTTCTTTTGGACTTTGGAGGTAGCATATTTCTCCACCTGGTGTTGTGTTACAAAGACCCCCATTATACCAAGCAACTCCAAATCTGCTAGCTTTGAGTAGAACTAGGACAAAGAAGAGAAGGCTCTTCAGCAGGTTCAAGCTGCCGTAAAGGCTGGCTGCGCTGCTTGCCACTTGGGGACCATATGATCCAGCAACCCAATGGTAATTGGAAGTATTTGTCACCGGACAGAGAGATATGTTTGGAGCTCTGGAAGAATCCCCATTAAGTGAACTCAAACATTGGAGGGGACTCTTCAGATTTTTGTATAGCAAAGGGCCTTACCATCATCTGCAAGAAGGAAGAAAAGAAAGAAATAGGAAATTCCTCTCCTTTTGAGACAATACTCTTGGTCTCTTTATTGGGGCCTTCTTTCTTCTTTAGTGGAAACTGAAGGTCTGGACAATGGGTTCACCAAGTTACATATGGGGGACCCTGAGTAATCAAATCATGAGTTCAGGTTTTATTCTGATCCAGCAGCCCATTAAAGTTGGGTGGATGGGCCACAGCAGCAAATCTACTTATCCAAATGGAAAGAAAATGATATATACAATGACAGGGCCCGAGCATATCCTGAAAAGGCACAAATAGCTGCCAGGAAGAAGTTTGGCCCAAATGCCTTAAGGTTCCTCGGGCCTGTTGCATTTTGCCTGTTCCCAAAGCATGCACCTATGGTCTCCTGTGGTGTGCCCTTGATGGGCTGACTGAAGAAGAGAAGACTAGGCCCGGGTTCCAGATGTTTCTGCTCGGCTATTCACCCAGAAGTGGACAGCCACAGAGCTACAACCCCTTCTGCAACAACCATAAAGGACATTGGAGGAAGGGTAATCTTCACAGTGAGCAGAAACTTCGGACAGTGCACATGGTTGTACAACTTTGATGGAAAAAGGACAAATGGCCGACCAGAATGTGTGACCGTATAAATGATTTATGGGCTTTTTGTAGCAAATGTTTGGCAGTAAAAAGCAGGCAACTTGGCAGGAAAGTAATTTGGAAAACAAAATTGCGTGAGAAATTCATCTGGGCGAAGGCATGGTGGCTTAAGATCTCTCCCAATGGACAAAAGGGACCAAAAATATTTGTGTTTCTCATGTAAATGCTCATCACAAAAGATGACCAATCAGCAAGAAATCAGAATAAAAACAACAACACATTCAATAATCAGGTGGATTAAGATGACTGTTCTGTGGGACAGGTCAACCTTTTTCTATAAGCCATTTCCTGTCACTGCCCCAATGGGCCCATGAACAAAGTGGACATGGTGGCATGGCTGGTGGTTCATCATGGGGCTCAACACAAAATGGATTTTCCATCTCACCAAGGGCTGATCTATCTACAGCTGCTTTCTGAGTGCCCAAATCTGCCAGCAGAGGGAGATCTCAATTGTGAGTCCCTGATTCTGGAGGCCATTCTCAGGGGCTGACCAACCAGCAAAATGGGGTGGCGGCATGTTCTGACTACACTGACCACTTTCCAAGGATGGAAAAGGCAGTGCTTTTGTTTCTTACCAGCATAGATACTTATTCTGGATATAGATTTTCCTTTTCCTGCACGTCATGCTTCTGCCAAGATTCACCATCCTGGGATGTACAGAAATGCTTATCCACGTCATGGGGAATTTCCGACAGGCAATTCATGCTCTGACCAGGGGAAACTCATTTTACAGCTTAAAGAAAGTATGGCCGGTGTGCTCATGACCAAATTGGGAATCTTTGTCTTCCATGTCCCCCATCATCCTGAAGCAGGGCTGTCTTGATATTTAAAACAAACGGTTGACAATGGGCCTTTAAAGGCACAATTACCGCATAATTAGTGTAATAATGGGAGGGATGGGGCGGAATCTCCAGAGGAAGTTAAGAAAAGTATTCTGCCTTAAACCAGCATTTCCCAAATAAATGTTATGTGTCTCCCCCTTATAAAGCCAGGATTCCATGAGGTCAGGATCCAAGGTGGTTGGAAACAGTTAAAGCTACCCTTACTTACTCACCCCCTAGTAAAACCAATTAGGAAATTTTTTGCTTCCTTTTCCTGCGAGCCTGCATTTCTACTTAGCTTAGAAGTTTTGGTCCATCCAGAGCACGGAATGTTTCTGCCAGGCGACACAGCAAAGGTAATTCCTTTGAACTGGAAAGCTAAGGTCTTCCTTCTGGTTATTTGGATTCTGATGCCCTTCCTTGGCGTCAACCCGCTAAGAAAAGGATTAACAGATTGTTAGGAGATATGGGATTGACCCAGGGACCAACAAAGGGGAACTGGATTGAGTCTACATAAATGGTGGGTTAGGGAAGGGAGGCTTATGTTTTGGCAGGCCGGATATCCAAACTAGGGTTATCTCTGTGGTTTATTAACCATGGTACTGTGATTAAAGTCATGGAAATTTATTGGCAAACCCAACACAGGAAAGGCAGGTTTAAGTAAGTAAAGTTTAAGTTTAAAGTTAAATGGTCGAATCCTCCAGGAATGAAGGGTATCAGGTAACTCCTCCCCACTTAAAAGAGCCAGGACCTACAGAAAGGCTGTTGGAGGGGGAGGGGAAGGGAAAAATACAGATGGGTATAGTTTAAGAAAGGAGGTAGTTTATAATATAAAATTACCACCCTCTAGGGCCACATAACAAGTTTACAGAAAGAGAAAACAAGGATTATAAATGCCATGAGTGCTTCCTTAGTCTAGACTATACAAGAAAGGGATTGTTCAGTGCCAACAACTCTAACAAATATACTTATGTTATGTAATGTAATATGTAATCTAATCTGTAGTTATTGTGATGAACGTTGTATCTACTACTAATAATTGTGTTTTTTTGGGACCACTAAAGACTAAGCATTTCTCAAGAAGCATTTGGTCATTAATCTTTGTAAAAAAATAAAAAATAATTTTGTGCCGTTGTTACATGGATTAAACTATTCTTCGGTTAGGTGTGGGAATTATAAAATCTTACTGTTTTTATTTAAAGAAATTGTTAATCACCTAAGGGAAATGTGACCTGGTCGTCAAAAGTTTGACAAGGGGTTTGTTGGAATGTGATATGATAGTTAAGCCTTGGGGAGAGTCAACTTGACCACCGGTAATTACAACTAAGATGGTGCGCTGAGGACTCCCTCTGGAAGGAAAAAAAAAGATTTTCGTCCTGAGACCACCTGATAGTATTTTCCCAACCCCCTTCGATCCTGTCAGAAACCTCCCAAAGCTATTGCTAGGATCCTCCAGAGTACTGCATATATAAACATGAGGCCCACCAAAAGAGAGGACAGGGGGATTGGGCCTTCTTGCAGGCTGGGCTAGGAATTGCTCTTACTCCACCGCCCCCCTGGTTTTTTTTCTTTAGACACTTAAGCCTTCCAACCCTTTCCTAGTCATTCAGCTATGGACTGAGCTTCTATGGACTCCCCCCGGCTTTTGCCATCACCCACTTGACTACTGAAATTGAGGGCAGCTTAACTCCCTGCAAGCCATCGTGAACTACCTTGGGTAACTAGCAGCAATTGTGGGCGCTACTTCAGGCCATAACTGTTGAAGTTAACTTAAACATCCCTACATACAGATAACATATAAATCTACATATATATATATATAGTATATAACATTACATATATATAGTATATAATATATTCATTGTGTCGATTTCATACATCTCTAGCAGGAACCCTGACTAATACACTATCAATAGCAGGAAATTTTTTCTTTATTAATTATGATTTTGCTTAAGTGTTTTGCTACAATACTTCTCGCAGCAGTTCTCCATCAACGAGGACCACGGCT
The DNA here is from genome assembly GCA_023101885.1 of Typhlomys cinereus. NCBI lineage: Eukaryota > Metazoa > Chordata > Mammalia > Rodentia > Platacanthomyidae > Typhlomys > Typhlomys cinereus. Next base: position 2,840,225 of record JALPQD010000204.1, on the reverse strand, counting down.
ATAAGATGCTATGGTCCTTGAAACATCCAAGCCACGGCACCCCCTTAGAGGGGGACGTGGTTCAAGCTTGGCTTCCATAGATTCCGTGAGGGCCTTGTTCTAATCTACTATTCCACCATACCCTGTCCCCGAGGCCTTCCAAGATTTGGTGACGTCTTTCAAGGGCCAGCAGACAATGATGGGTAATGATCTTTATGAGACAGGATGACCTATGCAACAGTGGACAGTCAGACATACTGGATCCACTCTGAGGTTGGGGGTCGCAAAGTCAGAGCAAAGGAATTTGGTTCCTGGCGGCTCTGTCAAAATAAATTAAAAAAGCATGGATATATAGGGCAGAACGCACCCAGGGGGAAGGGCCTTGGTAATTAGTCTGTATGGGCTTTGCATGTGGTGAAATTGAATGGCAACTTCCCCAATGTTAAAACGCTGCAGTTGCCTGGTGCTGGACCTAAATACAGGAGAAAAAAAGCACCCACTGGAACCTTATGAAATGATTGTTTGTTGTTATATTATCTAAGCAGCTCACTATTATAATTAAATGAGGTCTGCAAGACTGCACAGCCTGGCTTTGCACTTGGCCGACTTCCCATAGTCATCGAGAGGCTCAAGGTGGTCATATCTCATTGTTTTCATAAGAGAGCTTCATTGATTGACCATAGTGAAAACTTACAGTTATTCATGGGTTCACAATGGAAATAGAGAAGCTTACAGTGGTCATAGAGATACATAATGGTAATTATAGAGTTTTGTCACAGGCACATAGTAGTCCATACAGGATCTCACAAAATGGGTCTCATAGCTCACATTGTACCTTAGAACAGGTAATTAATTGATAATAAAGTGAAAACAAGGCTATAAATTGTCATAGGTAAAAATGATGGTCATTAGAGGCTCACACAAAGCGGTTCAATTAAAAATGCTTCATAATGGGCATAGAAAAAAAAATCACAGTGTTCATGGGAGCTCATAATGTTGCCTAAACCAGCTCACAGTACTAATAAAATCTCCATAGTGGTCCATTAGTTCATATGAGTCTTAGAGAGGTCACAGGAAGTCATTCTTCATAATTGGTCATAGAGAAAACTCAAAATAAGTGGGTCATAAGAGAGGTCACAAGTCATCAAAGATAAAGATTATCACAGTGATCATAAAAGAGGGTTCATAGTGTTCATAAGCTAACAAGTTTACAGAGAAGTTCCACAGTGGTCATAGAGAACTATAGTGACACGAGAGTGCACAGTTATCATAGCTCACAAAGTGATGATTAAAAGAGTTGTGTTTCACCGTTGTCATAACTCCTATTGTTCATAGAGAACTCTAGAGTTAAGTAGCAATAGTTCATAGTGGTCATATTGGACCTTCATAGCATCCATAGAGTGCTCACCAGTGATCATAACTCATTGTGTATATTCTATAGAGAGCTTCCATGTTCATTTTAGGACCCCTAATGGAATTGGCAGAGGTTCACAGTAGTTTCAAAGAGGGGGACCTCTCCAGGGGTCATTTGTTTATAGTGGTCGTAGAGCGCTCATAATGTAATCATCATAAATGATTTAATTAGGAGGCTCAAAAAAAAAGTATCATATCATAGTGTTCATGGCTGGTCTTTCTTCAGGTCATAACTCACTTGGTCATAAGGCAATCTATAACTTTCATAGTGAGCTCATAGTAGTCACAGCTAATAAAATGGTCACAGACACTTTTTTTACTTTTTGGGTCCATAAATTAAAACTCATAGTGTTCTAGGCTCATACTGGTCAAGAGGCAAGGCCAAATCAACAGGGTGGTTCCCATAGAAGAAAATTCATAGTTGTCATAGAGAGTCATTAGGTGCTTCATAGGCTCAAAACTGAGTTCTCTTACCAAAATGCTCTGTGAGTCATAAGTCCATAGGGTCATGCAGCGAAAAAAGTCGAATTGTCATCTAGGAGAGGGTCATTAGTCTCAGAGATCTCAGAGTGGCATAGAGGAGTTTTCAGTGGTCATAGCTTCACCGTAAGTCATAAAGGAGCTAACCGGTCACAGAGGAAAGGCCTACATGTGGTCAAGAGAAAAGAGAACTCACAGTGGTCCTAGAGCAAAGCTCATAGAGATCATAGCTCAGCCGTGGTGGTAAAATAGAGAAACCTTACAGTGTCATATACGGGTTCAAGTGTTCCTAGTTTAAACTCCACCAGTGGTTTATAGTTGCTCATGTTGTGATCGAGGAGGCCCACCAACATTGTACTCCGAGGGTACTAGTGGTCCTCATTAGCTCACAGTTTGAGTATAAAGCCACCAGAAAAGCTTCATGGGGTTATAGAAAGCTCCGTTGGTGTTGTATTAGCTCACTGGACGATCATAGAGAGCTCATAGTGGTCATGAGGATCTCCAGTTGTTAATACTTCACAGTAGTCATAAAGCTCCTGGGGACATAATAAGGCTCACAGTATCATAGCTAAATAGTAGTCATAGGGTGCGATAGCAGTTTTCTTAATATAAAGTTGACAATGTATAGAGCGCTCCACAGTTGTTTCAGACAGAGGAGGTGCGTGAGGGAGCGGTTTGAGAGGGGGTTGGGGAAAGAAAAAGTGAAAAGAAGTCTAGTTGCATATATTCTCACCGTGGTTCATATTTTCCTTAGAACTTCATATGGGTCATACTCCACAGTTCTGGGTAACGAAAATCTATTATGGTCATTATTAGGAGAGCTCATTAGTTGTCCAAGAGAAACTTACAATTGCCACATAAAACAGGAGGAAAAAGCTCATTAATGGTTTTTTCTCCTAGCAGCATATGTGCGAACTCATAGAGACTCATAGCTCATTAATGGTCACCATGGAGCACCACATAAATAGTCATTAGGGAGATCCCCGTATATGTAGAGAGAGCTCCATAAGGGTCATGGCTTTACTTGACATAAGAGATCTAGTGGTTTCGGTAGGTCACAGTGGTCCCATAGCTCATAGTGTTCATAAAAATGGATGTTTCCCAGTTTCGTCCAAATGAGCTACTAAATTCATCGGTATCACACTGTCTTACCTCATAATAGTCATAGAGAGTCCAAAGTGGTCATAGAGAGCTTCACCAGTGATCCTTAAAGAGGTTTACAGTTTTTTTCATAAGGAGAGCTTCAAAAGTGTAATAGATAGGTCATAGCCACAGGTGGTCATAAAAAGCTTCACAGTGCTCATAACTCATTAGTGGTCATTAGAGGTCTCACAGTAGTCATAGCCACATTTAGTTTTAGAGAGAAAGCTAAAAATAAAAATGCTCATGTGGCTCACAAGTGGTCATAGCTCACAATGGGCATAGAGGCAATACACAGTGTCACATAGAAAGTCCTCTAACTAGTTAATATAGAGAGCCACAGTTTCATAGATCAGAGTGGTCAACAGGAGAGTCATAGTGGTCATAGAGAGTACAGTGGTCAAAGATTTCACAAAGGGGACATAGGAACATAAGAGGCTCATAGTGTTCATAGCTCACATGGTGTTCATCATAGAGACCTCATAGTGGTCATGCCAACAGTGGTATTAGAGCTCTAATGGTAAACAAGAGTTACAGAGGTCATTAGGTACCAGAGCTCATAAATCATTCGTGGTTTTTCATAGAGAGGCTGATAGTGTACCATTCGAACGCTCAATAATGTTCATATCTTATTCGTTCA